>BSBK01003351.1:3447500-3888059 GCA_027943335.1 Chamaecyparis obtusa | reverse complement strand
TAAAATATATATATATATATATATGTATGTATGTATGTATGTATGTATATATATACATATATATATATATATATATATATATATATATATATGTATGTATGTATATATATATGTATATATATACATATATATACATATGAATGTATGTATGTTTGTGTGTGTAGATATATATGTGTGTGTGTGTGTGTGTGTGTGTGCGTGTATACACACACATACATACATACATACATACATACATACATACATACATACTCTGGTCATTGCTTGATAATAAAGAGGAACGCAGAAGAAAAGATACTACATTCAGAGAGATAATTAATCGGTATCAACGAACCATGTCATTGTGGGCACCAAATATAGATCCCCAAAACCCTTACATCAATGCACCAAGAGGATAGAGCTAATTAAAAAGACCCCAAAACCCTTACTAAAACCCAATTCATAGAACAATTACAGGTTAAGAAATTTTACATGCTGAAAACATTATGATTGCTGAAAAGCTCAAAGCTCACATGAAGACAATTTTTTTCTTTCAGAGTTATTACTTGATAGATCATTTCACAATATATAAAGGGATTTCAAACATCACAATATTGCAAGTACATAAATTTGAGAACTAATCAACTATATTATTGTGACATTTAAATTGGAAGATTAATAAAAATGATAATGAAAAATATAATGATCCTAAAGGTGAGGATGTTGCATACTGATAAAATAAATTTATAGGATTGAGTAGGAGACCATCTTAAGAATACATCATAGAAAAATTATGATGCAAAAAAAGTTGGCGTTGAAGTGTGAAGCTTCGAGAATTGACTACATGCATTTTCGTTGTTTAACATTTCAGATCAAACTCCATGATCCATCATCAAGAACTACAAAAAATTCAATAAGAGAGAAGAATATGATGGATCATTCTTCTCTCTCATTGGATTTTTTGGGTTTCTTGATGATGGATCATGGAATTTGATCCCAAATGTCAAACAAAAAATAAACACAATTGATTCCAGAAGCTTCACATTTTAGTATCGATTTTTTTCCGTCATACTTTTTCTATGATGTAGTCTTAAGATGGTCTCCTACTCAATCCTATAAATTTATTTTATCAGTATGCAACATCTTCATCGTTAGGATCAATATTTTGGTATATTTCTAGATTTGTATCCCTCTCGATTTTTGTATCTTCCATTTGCAAAATGCTAACATGGAATTTACCATTTGCAAAATGCAAACATGGAATTGACATTGAGTGCCCAAAAGGAAAATTCAATGAGATTTGTTATTAGAGAAATAACAATAATGAGATGATTACAATAGAACTGAAAATTGTTGCCAATAGAAAAAATTATAATTTTCCTATCTATATTTTTTATTCAGTATAATATAATATTTCTCTTGTGAAAAAAATTAAAGATCGGGTTGATTTTTTGAGTGTCATATTGCACTAAATACCTTTGCTTATAGGGCCAACATGGAATGAGAACTTCAGGTATTCCATGAGATAGTAGAGGGAGAAATCAGAATTTGCTGACCTTAAATATTAAAATATTAAATATTTATAGATTTATTTATTAAATATATTTAATCAAACTATTAAAATTTGTGAAAAATATATATACCTAAAAAAATTATAATGTTTAATTTCTCAAGAAGTCATTCCATCTAATACTTGACACAATGACTATATTGAGTAACACTCTAAGCACAATCTCCATTTATAAGAGAATCATTTTTTTTGTAAAGGTCAAAGTGTTTTTATATGAAATGTCTCCTTCAATATCCTTTTACATCCTTCTCCTTATTCACCATCACTTGACTATAGGAAATATATTGTCATTATAACTATGATAGAAAATTAAATGAAAAAGATTTAGGAATTATTGAGATTTTGGTCTGTAACTAAACAACCTAGATATTAATGGTGAAAAATAGAGCTGCATGAAGAAGAGATAGAAGAACTTGTGGAAGAAGAAGTATACAAAGAGTTGAAAGAAGAACAAGTACATAAAGAGGAAGAGCTATTTTCTCCATTGTTTTATTCCTGTGTTTTTTTCTCACTATTTTCTTCTTGCTTAGATTTATCATCCTCTTTCTTGTGCTCTAATATATTTTCATTTTCTTTACCAATCGTTCAAAATTCCTCCTTGTGGTTTGAATATCTTGTGTTTTTCTCCACCATTAATTCAAACTTCAAGAATTTATGAAGAAAAGATTGACCATATTTTCTATTCAAAATTTATGCATGTGGGAAATACATACCTAATGTATGCCTGTTATAAGGCATCATTAGGGGAAATGGATTTTTATTTGGTTGAATGTTTGAAATGATTTTTTACATTGGACGTTACAAATTGTTTTTTCTACTCATATACACCCTTGTGTTTTGATCTAAACAAGAAACACATGTGAGTAGAGAAACCAGAGATACTGGTAGCAATGTTTGAAAATTAGTTATCTATGTCAAGCATGAGTGTACACAAAAACTTAGAGATTTACAAATAAAAGGAAATATTTTAGGAATTAGCATGATTTTTAATTCCTGCACCACCAACACTCACTGCCCCTCCACCCCAGCCACACCCATCATAAATTGGCATGTCAGCAATAAAAAGTTGATCGTCTATATAAGATAGAGTTTCACATTTTTTAGTAATCCATGATAACATATAAACACTATATTGGGCTACATTGGTGGGAGGGGATTTTATTTTGGATAATTGAAGGGAAATGAAATTGAAATTCTAAAATTTTGTTTAGAGGCAGAATAGGAGAAATATTTTAAATATTTATAAAGGAGAAGTCTTAGAAGAGACCAAAAAGGTCAAAGGAGGAGAAGGAGAATAAGATAAACAAAAAGAAGATGATGATGAGGAGGAGACATGGAAGAAGGAAAAAAATAAGAGGAAGGATGAGGATGAGGAGGAGGAGGAAGTAGAAGAAAGCGAGGATAAGGAGGAGTGATGCAAAACCTTCCGCAAGTCATATTCTACTACTAAAATTTCTAGAGGTCATAACTGATGCAGGAGCATCCTGGGTGTAAGAGCAATCTTGCATCACCCAAAAATATTTCTGTTTTTATATTCAATAAGGGCTATTTTAGTGCAGAGCTGCTATTTATGGAAAGTTACTATTTTTGGTAATTTTTGCATGTGCTCAGAATGATCTGATTTCTTTCTTGGAGGTTCATTTTGGTTATATAAGTCTGCCAGTAAAGTTTCATTGCCAGATCAAGTGTATATTGGAAGATATTGAAGATTTTCGGTATTGGTAGCAGGGGACAGAAACTTTGAACTCAGTTTTGAAGGCTTTAGAGGCCCCGGATGAGGTCAAAAATTTGGATGACGGGCGCTTGCACTGGTCAAGCCTGTAGAGCACTTCGTGGAGTTTCCGAAATGGGGTTATAATAGCTGATCGGGTCAACTGGTGATGACTTATGGTCTTCGGAAGTTGGGCCACCTGAAATGGTGAAAAATAATTTTCTTCAAAATTTCTGTTCGGGTTCCAAAGGTTATCTTGAGCTGACTATGATGTAATAAAATGTAAAATAAATTAATTCTAAGTTTGGTCGGCCTTATTGGCTAAAATTCTAGAACCTTCCCAGGCGGTGGATAATTGCCTATATAAGGAAGGCTGTGTTATTGTCTTAGGTAGTTCAGAATAGTTCTGGGTAGTAGATCTAGGTATTGATTTGAGGCTTTGTCCTATAGAATATTGTAAGGGAATGCCCATGTGGCTTTGCATATTGTAATTCTGAAAGTTTGTAATTCCACATTTGTGGAGATAATAAGAAGCCAATTTTCTGTTCTTGCATATTATTGTTGTTGTTTCTCTATTTCTGTTATGTGTTTGTGGTATTAAGGGGAGCACCCTTCATCAAGTGGTATCAGAGCAGGAGTTCTTGAGTGTGTAAATAGATCGCCGACCGTGAGGCAGTTTGCACCAGGACCGTGGCTAGGGTTTCAGCGCGCATCATGAAAATGCCTCCACGAAGGGAACGTGGCGGAAGAGCTGGTGTTGTAACACCTGAGGTTAGAGAGCTGCAGAGACAAGTGCGAGCATTGCAAGAAGAGATTTGCAGAGGAATGAATCTTAATGTCAGAGATGAAAGCGAGGATGAAGCCGAAGAAGAATATCAAGAAGGAGAAGTTGAAATTGTGAACCAGGATGAAGAAAGACTTTTTCGGGCCATTTCTAAGATTGGGAAAAGACTTAAGATTGAGGTTCCTACATTTTCTAGAAATCTTAACCCAGAAGAATTGATCGACTAGATCAACGAATGTGAGGAATATTTTGAGTATGAAGATGTTGAGGATCCTGATAGGGTCAAATTTGTGAAAGCCAGACTGAAAGGCCATGCGAAGATATGGTGGCAAGAGATTCAGTTGGAGCGAAATAGAAGGGGAAAGGAGAAAATCACGAGATGGGATTGGATGCTGGATAAATTGAAGCGGCAGTTCATTCCTGTTGATTATGAGCTTGACCTACTGAAGAAAATGTAGAGTTTGAAGCAAGCAGGAAGATCTATTCAGGAGTATACAGAGGAGTTCTATCAACTTCTCATCAGAACAGGCCACGCAGAAGCTGACAAGGAGAAAGTTGCCCGATAACTTAATGGGTTAAGGAGCTGAATCTGGTTCGAATGAATAGTATTGAAGAGGCATACCAGTTTGCCCTAAAAGTAGAAGAAAAGCTAAACAAGAAGTTTGAGAGCAGACAAAACGGAAGAGCTCACGGTGGACGATCTGGTGGACGGTCATATGGTGGCTGAAATGAGGATTTGAAAAAGAAGGATGAGGCTAGTAGTAGTCAGAATCAGTGAGGAAATAATTCCAATTGCTTCCAGGATCAGAATAATAGAGATCAGAGAGGAAGAGGAAGAGGACAAGGATCTGGAAGAGGTGGCTTCCGTGGAACATGTTTTCACTATGGACAAGAAG
This sequence comes from Chamaecyparis obtusa, assembly GCA_027943335.1. Classification (NCBI taxonomy): domain Eukaryota; kingdom Viridiplantae; phylum Streptophyta; class Pinopsida; order Cupressales; family Cupressaceae; genus Chamaecyparis; species Chamaecyparis obtusa. Next base: position 3,883,119 of record BSBK01003351.1, on the reverse strand, counting down.
GTCATAGGGCATTTGAATGTCCTCAGCGCCAAGGCAGAACAGACAGGAGAAATGAAGACTAGGCCACAGTTGCACATGTAGATGAAGATGCCAGATCATCAAATTCTGAAGATGCTGAAAGAGGAGAAACGTTGATTAACAGAAGAGTCCTGTTGAGTGGTGAGAATGAACCCGAGCAAAGGAGGAGCCTGTTTCACACCAGGTGCAAGTGTGAAGGTAAATGTTGTGATGTGATTATTGATAGTGGAAGCACTGACAATTTGGTGTCACAAGAGATGGTGACAAAGTTGAAGCTCAAGAGACAGAAACACCCACATCCATATCGGATTGCCTGGGTACAGGATGACCACAAGGTCATGGTCAATGAACAATGCCTAGTGAAGTTCAAGATTGGCGGATACCAAGATGAGGTATTGTGTGATATCATATCTATGGATGCATGTCATATGTTGTTGGGTAGACCGTGGTAGTTTGACAGATGTGTTGTACATGATGGTCGTGCGAATACCTATTCCCTGACAAAGGATGGAGTGCGACATAAGCTAAAACCATTGAAGGAGAATGAAGAAAAGGTATGTGGTAATGCAAGGATAAATTTTGTTAATGGAAGAAATTTCTTAGATGGTATGAGGCATGAGCATGTATGTTTTGCTTTAATTCCAAAAGCTAGGTAAGAGGAAGTAGAAGATGTTCCTGTAGAAGTTGCAGATTTGTTGAATGAGTTTCAGGATATTGTATCCGATAACGTGCCTGATGGATTACCACCAGTCAGGAAGATCAGTCATCAGATGGACTTGATCCCAGGAGCAAGTTTTTCGAATAAGGCAGCACACAGAATGACACTTGCAGAAAGTGAGGAGTTGAACAGACAAGTACATGAGTTGTTACAGAAAGGATTGATTCGAGAGAGTCTGAGTCCTTGTGCTGTATCAGCGGTATTAGCACCAAAGAAGAATGGAGAGTGGAGGATGTGTACAGATTCCAGAGAAATAAACAAGATCACAATCAAGTACAGGTTTCCATTGCCACGAATGGATGATATTATGGACTGTTTGAGTGGAGCTGTGTATTTCTCAAAGATAGATCTGAAGAGTGGATATCATCAGATTCGGATCAGAGAAGGAGACGAATGGAAGACTGCCTTCAAGACAAAGGAAGGACTGTATGAGTGGTTAGTCATGCCTTTTGGGCTAACCAATGCATCGAGCACCTTCATGCGGCTCATGAACGAGGTTCTGAAAGAATTTCTGGGTAAGTTTGTCATTGTTTACCTAGATGATATTTTGATTTTTAGCAAGACGTTGGAGGAACATATGATGCATATTCGTATGGTGTTTGAGAAGTTGAGAGATGAGAAATTGTTGATTAATTTGAAGAAGTGCAGTTTTGTGAAGAAAGAGTTAGTGTATTTGGAATTTGTAGTTTCAGCAGAAGGTCTAAAAATGGACCCAGAGAAGGTACAGGCTATCCTTGAATGGCCTACTCCGAGGAGTGCTACTGAGGTAAGATCTTTTCATGGTCTAGCTAGCTTTTACAGAAAGTTTATCAGAAATTTTAGCAGTATTTGTGGACCCTTGACTGAAACAATGAGAGGGGATAGAAAAGAGTTTAAGTGGACTAATGGGGCAGAAAAGAGTTTTCAATTGTTGAAACAAAAAGTTACAGAACAACCTGTTTTAGCACTTCCAGATTTTAATAAGGTGTTTCAAGTAGATTGTGATGCTAGTGGTACTGCAATAGGAGCTGTTATGAGCCAAGAAGGTAAACCTATTGCTTATTTCAGTGAGAAGTTAAATGATGCCAAGAGGAAATATTCTATTTATGATCAAAAATTTTATGCTATAGTTTAGGCATTAAAGAAGTGGAGACATTATCTACTTCCTAAGGAGTTTGTTTTGTATACTGATCATCAAGCTTTGCAATATTTGAATAGTCAAGGAAAATTGAATCAAAGACATTTGAAATGGGTTGAATTTTTGCAGAGTTATACATTTGTTTTGAAACACAGGAGTGGAAAGTCTAATAGGGTTGCAGATGCTCTTAGCAGAAGGAAACTATTGCTGACAGAAATGCAGATTGAAGTGGTTGGGTTCAAGGAACTCAAAAATTTGTATCTAGAGGATCTTGATTTTGGTGAAGCTTGGAAAGCTTGTACAGAACCTGTTACTCTAGACAGGACAAAATGGTTGGATTTCATCATCCAGGATGATATGCTATTCATAGGGAGTCAGTTGTGCATTCCACGAAGTTCTATGAGGGAGAATCTCGTCAAGGAGAAGCATAGTGGAGGATTGGCTGGACATTTTGGTCGTGATAAAACCCTTGGTTTGGTTAGTGAGAATTATTATTGGCCACAGTTGCAGAAAGATGTGAAGAAGTTTGTACAGAGTTGCAGAGTATGTTAGATGGTGAAAGGAGTGAAGCAGAATACAGGATTGTATCAGCCATTACCTGTACCAGAGAAGCCTTGGGAGGATATCAGCATGGACTTTGTTCTTGGTTTACCGAGGACTCAGCAGGGACATGATTCAATTTTTGTGGTAGTTGACAGATTTTTGAAGATGGCACATTTTATTCCCTGCAAGAAGACTAATGATGTTGTTCATGTAGCAGAATTGTTTTTCAGAGAAGTAGTGAGACTTCATGGTTTGCCAAAGACCATAGTTTCAGATCGGGACACTAAGTTTGTTGGATATTTCTGGCGAACATTATGGAAGAAGTTGAAGACAGATTTGAAGTTCAGTTCATCACATCACCCACAGACTGATGGACAGACAGAGGTGGTGAATAGGAGTTTGGGAAATCTGCTGAGATGCTTGGTTGGGGATAAGCCAACAGGATGTGATTTGATTTTACCACAGGCAGAATTTGCATACAATAATTCTATCAACAGGAGCACTGGTAAATCACCATTCCAGATTATATATGGAAGTAGTCCAAGAAATGCATCTGAATTGAAGAAGATAGATAAAGGAGAAATAAGTAGTGCTGAGGCTGAGGATTTGGCAAAACATTTGAAGAACATCCATGGGGAGGTGAGGAAGCATATTACCAAGATGAACGCACAGTATAAGGCTAAGGCAGATGAGAAAAGGAGGTATAAGGAATTTCAGGTTGGTGATGAAGTCATGGTTCATTTGCAGAAGGAGCGATTTCCAGTTGGTACATATAACAAGCTGAAAATGAAAAAGTTTGGACCATGTAAGATATTGAAGAAGCATGATTCAGGGAATGCATATGAGGCAGAATTGCCTAGTGAGCTGAATATTTCACCAGTGTTTAACATTTCAGATTTGACAGAGTATCATGAAGGAGGTGTTGAAGATGAGATCACAACAGCACAGTGGAGTATTCCAGCAACTAGTTCAGACACTAAGGAGATCGAAGACATACTGGACAGTCGTGTTGGTAGAAGCACAAGCAATAGGACATATGAAGAGTATTTGGTCAAATGGAAAGGATGACCTGTAGAAGATTCATCGTGGCTAACAAAGGAGGAGGTTAACCGTCTTGGTTTTTCTCTGCACATCTGAGTCGTGACAAGGTCACTTCTCAAATTACCATGGGTGTCTGATGCAGGAGCATCCTGGGTGTAAGAGCAATCTTGCATCACCCAAAAATATTTCTATTTTTATATTCAATAAGGGCTATTTTAGTGCAGAGCTGCTATTTATGGAAAGTTACTATTTTTGGTAATTTTTGCATGTGCTCAGAATGATCTGATTTCTTTCTTGGAGGTTCATTTTGGTTATATAAGTTTGCCAGTAAAGTTTCATTGCCAGATCAAGTGTATATTGGAAGATATTGAAGATTTTCGGTATTGGCAGCAGGGGACAGAAACTTTGAACTCAGTTTTGAAGGCTTTAGAGGCCCCGGATGAGGTCAAAAATTTGGATGACGGGCGCTTACATTGGTTAAGCCTGTAGATCGCTTCGTGGCGTTTCTGAAATGGGGTTATAATAGCCGATCGGGTCAACTGGTGATGACTTATGGTCTTCGGAAGTTGGGCCACCTGAAATGGTGAAAAATAATTTTCTTCAAAATTTCTGTACGGGTTCCAAAGGTTATCTTGAGCCGACTATGATGTAATAAAATGTAAAATAAAATAATTCTAAGTTTGGTCGGCCGTATTGGCTAAAATTCTGGAACTTTCGTAGGCGGTGGATAATTGCCTATATAAGGAAGGCTGTGTTATTGTCTTAGGCAGTTCAGAATAGTTCTGGGTAGTAGATCTGGGTATTGATTTGAGGCTTTGTCCTACAGAATATTGTAAGGGAATGCCCATTTGGCTTTGCATATTGTAATTCTGAAAGTTTGTAATTCCACATTTGTGGAGATAATAAGAAGCCAATTTTTTGTTCTTGCATATTGTTGTTGTTGTTTCTCTATTTCTGTTATGTGTTTGTGGTATTAAGGGGAGCACCCTTCATCAATAACATTTGACTCGGGTGAGGGTTTTTATTGAAATTTTTTGGGTGTGTAGCTCAGGAGGTGCCATTTGTTTTGCCAATGATCTCAAATTGATTGGGGTCTATTTTAGCACATTTTTTAGAGCTGAAATTTTCATCAAGGGCTCTGAAATCAGCTTTTAGTATTTTTTTCTCTAGTTTTTAGAAATTTATGTTTTGTAATAAATCCAAATTTATGTTTCTAAATCTCGGATATTAGTTGGAAATTATTTCTAACTTATTGGAGGGCATGTTTAGGTAAAAACTCAGCTTTTTAGGTGTTGTTTTGAAAATTACCAAAAATGGCAAAAAACAACTATGGAAAAATACTACCAAAAAGGGTAATTTTTGGATTTCTTGTTTTTCTAGGTTTTTTGGTTACTTAAGAGTTTGCAGCGAATTGTAGAGGCAGTCAGTGATGAATGGAAAATATTGAAAATTTTCAAATCTATGTTTTTATCTTGTAATTGAGTTTATTGTTAACAGAGGGCTGTGTGCTACATCAAGGAGGAGGAGGAGGATGAGGAGAAGGGAAAGAGGAGGAAGGGAAGAGTAGTTGGCTCTAGTGAAACCACTCAAATTGTTGTAAGACATAGTTATCACTTCGAATAGTTAGCAGTCCTGAATAAGGAATGCCACTTACCCAAGTTTAAAATTTCTTGTGGGATTTGTCCATGTAAATAATTTTATCTTAAGATGAAGATAGACAACTTGGATTAAAGAAGATCAACAAATTTTGGTAGGGTGCCAGTATGTTTTTTCAAAAGTTTTGTATCCTTATTTCAATTCTGCCATTATTGCAAGCGATGGAAAATCAAATAATAATTTATATTTCTTGATTTTTTGTTTTACCTAATATAAATCTCACCATAATTATGATAACTTACTATGTTTTCTTTAGATTGGTGGAATTCTACTTTGAGATTATTCTCTATTACTCATTTTTTTTTGGATACATTCATGCAAATAGATATTTTAGGGTTTTTAATGTATTTTTGGCTTCACCTCTATAAGCTTTGCATCTCGATTTTCCATGGAAGATGAAGAAACAAGAGATCTTTTATACCATGTAGATTGTTGTCATAGATGTTTTGCAATTTATGATAAACACTATTACCAATAGAAAAAGCACATTGATGGGTGTTTGGTAAATTCTATAGTTTATTTCATAAGTTCATTGGCATATCTAGGACAAAATGTTAAAGAGGGAAAGCTTTCTAAGGCTGTTTAAATATGACAATAATAGTGGGCATGATGGGTTTGATATTATTGTGAATTCCTTATATCTGAAAGAGACTTGTTGCAGCTATGGTGGGAGCCTCAGTCCATTCAAGAGGATGAGGATTGAAAATTAACTCTCTTGACCTAATATTGAAGTCATATTCTTCTTCAAGAATACTGGTGGGGACGAACAGATGCCAAATCACATTCAGAACTCTTTGGCAGCTAATTTGGGAGTTAAAGAGTTGCAGTTCTTCCCAAGGGGATTACCAGTATAATAAACAGATTGCATATAATGCATAGAAGAAAACTCATCTGAGAAAGAGCAATGCAAACAATTAAAATTTAAAGTATAATTCAATTTTTTTATTGGCTATTTTTCAATTGAGGAAATAAAAAATTATATGTATTTTAAATCATATTAAATAGAAAAAAGAATATGTAATTTTTGGTGATTATTTTAAGTTTTTATGATTATCCATGAATCAATCAAAGTAAATTACATGCAATGAATGCACGAGCTAAAAAATATAAATTTACATGAAAAACAAATAAGTTCCACATTATAAATTTTACAAATTTGGAAACTCCACATTTCAAAAGAATGTTAAAAATAGTGTAGTTTATCTTTCATACTTTTTAAAATAAAAAATTACAAAACATGACAATATATGGAAATTACAAATTTGAGATGGAACTAATCATAAATAAATGAGAAGATAGGATGAATTGTGTTTTGTAAGAAGCACTAATTCTTATTATAGAAATATACAACTTTTATAGATCTATTTCTATATAAAGACTAATCATTTAGAAAATCCAAGGTATTTATTCTTAACTCCAAAATTCCTATTTTAGTATGGGATTACTAATGACTCTACACTTTATGTTTCCTTTTGCCAATTTTCTATGCATCACACTCTTTGTTTCTCATACTTTGCTAGCCAGTATTCTCCTCCTATTTTTCATTTAGAAACTTTACATATGGTTCCTCACCTAGGAAAATATCTGAATTGATCTTTCCACTTAAAAATTATTTATATATCAAAGATCTAAAAAAAAAAAATATTTACAATCCCCTTTTCCACATATTTTGTTGTGTTTTTATTTCTCTTTTAGCACTGTTCACACTTCCTTATGATTATTTCCTTGTATGGAGGCTAATAGAAAGGGAATTTAAGTTGGATTTTAAACTTGCCAAATATGGCATCCCCACACCTGCAATCCTTCTTATTATATATTGAATACCCTTTCCATCAATAGAAATAGTGAATATAAAGTCAAGCCCGCACCATTAAATATGAAACGCGTCTCTCAGAGTTACTGTTTATATATTGCCTATGCTGAATTTTTGGTGCTCACTGTATAGCACATGTAAAACAGTGAACTACGTAAATAGGTTTCATCAAAATAGGTTTTTCACTTTTCCAACAGGGAGATATTATAGTTAAGTGTAGTTTTGATTTGATAATGAATAAATAACCAAATTAAAACATAGAAGTAGATAAGAATTATATTAATAAATTAGTTTTATCCTGACCTCTCACACGAAGATATATATTACGGGTGTATTATTTTTAAACCCAAGACTGTATTTTACTATAAATTTATTTACTAAGTTTGAAAGTATGAGTAGATTAAATTTAACAGAAGAGAGATGAATATCTGAAGTTATAAAACATTAGGGTTTTATGGAGAAGGGCGCGGAAAAAGATCTCTATAAGGTGCTTTCGAAAAAATATATTTAGGTTTCATGAGTAGATTGACACTGTTAGAAACTTATTTTTTTCTTGTTATCATCTACCCTTGCAGTGATTTTTATGGGTATCTTATCAAGATTGAAATGAGTAAGAAAAGAAAAATCTCTTCTTATTTAGTCGCATGATCTATTAATTTATGTGGCCGCTCATTTCCTCCAAAAGCTTTGGTTGACCAAAAATAATCATATCAATCCAATACAAAGCACAAAAGTTACTCGCGACATTAACCGTTCTAATGTACATTTATCTCTCTACCCATTCCATATTTATTATTTTTATTTGAGCATACTAAACTCTATTTTAGATTGCTGAAGCACCCATGCTCATTGAAAGTTAATTGCAGACCCAAAATTAATTAAACAACCGAAAACAAAATAGAATATAAAAGATAAAAAATGCACAGACAAGAGGCACAGTGTTTATAGTGGTTCATCCAGCTATTCTGGATTACATCCACTTTCAAGTAGGGCAGATATCTCTATTGAAAATGTCTGTTACAATAATACAGCAGCTCTCAGCTTCTTGTTTCATGCTACAATGCATGGTCAAAGACCTTCATAGCATCTACAGATGACAGGAAAATTGGCGGTTACAAACAACAAAGATTGGGCTTCACAGTTGTCTCCAGAGTCATTACTTTGCAGAACCGTTACAATCTCCCACTTGAAGTCCAATCAATGCTACGAGGTGAGTTGCTCAGAGATATCCCCCACTTGGTGCTTATGGCTATGTCGTCACAACGCCGAGAGAAGTCCTGCAGAATTTGAACTTCTCTTGTGGTACAACCTTGGTGAAACCATCTGCCAAATTGACCTTTGTATCAATCTTCTCTAAATGTAGTCTTCCCTCTTCAAGAGCATGACGGATGAAGTGAAATCTGGTCTCAATATGCTTTGTGCGACTGTGGAAAGCTAAATTTTTGGCCAAATGAATGGCAGTGTTGCTATCAGAGAATAAAGTAAATGCGGATTGTTTAAATCCCAACTCTCCAAACAATCGCTATAACCATATCAACTCTTTAGCTCCCTCAGTAGGAGTAATGCATTCAGCTTCAGTGGAGGAAAGAGCAACCACTTGTTGCTTCCGAGAAGTCCAGCTTATCGCTGCCCCAACAAAAGTAAACACATAGCCTGTTGTTGACCTCCTTGTATCTAAGTCTCCAGCCATATCGGAATCAGGATATCCACAAATATAAGGGGCCTTACTATTAAAACATAAAATATGAGAGGAAGTGCCTCTCAAATACCAAAGAGTACATTGAACTGCTTGCCAATGAGTTTTACCTGGATTACTCATAAAACCACTTACAACTCCCACTGCATGAGCAATATCTAGATGTGTGCTAACTATGGCGTACATTAAACTCCCAACTGCGGAAGAGTAAGGAATACTAGCCATCTCATGTTTTTCTTCCTGAGTAGGACACATTTTAGAAGACAATCAAAAGTGATTAGCCAATGGAGTGGCAACTGATTTTGCACTTGTCATATTAAATTTCTCTAAAACTTTAAGAATGTATTTTTCTTGAGATAACTTAATTTATCTTTTATGTCTATCTCAAATTATATCCATCCCAAGAATTCTCTTCGCTTCCCCTAAATCTTTCATGGAAAAACGAAGAGACAAATGTGTCTTCAACTCATGAATGACTCTCATACTGTTACCAGCAGTCAACATATCATCAACATACAATAACAAGATCGCAAAATCACCAATCGAAAGCCTTTTGAAGTATACACATGGCTCTGATTCACAGCAAGTAAAACCTTGCTGAGTCATGAAGTTATCAAACTTTAAATACCATTGACGCAGGGCTTGCTTCAACACTTCAGCCCATAGAGACTCTTCTTTAACCTGGAAACTAAATGCTCCTGCCCCTGTTTTACAAAGCCTTCCGATTGTTCCATATATAATTCTTCAACAATGTCCCCGTATAAAAATGTTGTTTTGACATCGAGATGCTCAAGCTCAAGGTCCCATGCTGCTGCCATACCAAGTACCAAACGAATAGTCTGCATTTTAACCATTAGAGAAAAAATCTCGTTGAAGTCTACACCTTTTTGTTGAGCAAATCCCTTCACTACCAATCTGGCCCTGTATCTCTTCCATCCTCCATCTTCCTCTTTTATGCAATAGACCCATTTATTTTTCAGAGCCTTACTATTTGGCATAAGAGAAACCAAATCCCAAGTCTGATTCATGTGTAAGGAGTCCATTTCATCTCACATTGCATCCAACCAGAATACTGAATTAACATCAGAACACGCTTGTTTAAATGTTTGTGGCTCTGCCTGATCGGAACATAAAGAAAATAATAATTCATAGTCATCAAATCTTCTTGGACATTTTCTCTCTCTGGTAGACCTCCTCAACTGAACATTTTAATTTGTATCAATATCAGTAGCTTCTATATTTGTAGCCTCTGTATGTGGAATGCCAGGCATTTGACTATCATGGTGACTGGCCTCACGTGGAGGACACCCTTCCTCCCTTATATTTCCTATCGTAGGTGAGGGCTGTATAGACTATGGCCTTTGTTTTGAATTGGCCGCAGAGTGTGGAGAGAGTAGCTGTTGCTACCCATACTGCAGAGAGTACTCACGCAGTAGAGAAGGTTCCTCTAGTTGGCACGATAGAGTCAGTTCACGTGTGAATGGTGGCATAGGTGTTGCCAGGGGCAAAGGAACAACCCACGATAGGGTACCCTGTGCTGGAGTTGAGGAGTGAGGCTGCGTTGGGGATTTTGCATCCCACGTAGCATGATTTTCTATGAGGGGAGTTGCGTTGGAGAGTATGAAAAGGGGGCCATTGCAAACTTCCCCGTGGCATCTTTGTCCTCCAATGATGAGTAGCCAGAGCGCATGGGAACAAGAGGGGGCGATCATGAAATAGTGTTTGAGGCATTTCACAGCTTACGGTACCCTATGATTTGGGAATAGTGGGCATTGACGTGGGATTTAAAGGTGTAACTACGGGGTTGATGTTAAACAGAGAACATGGCACTGTACTAGTGATTGCAAAGGATGTAGCAGGAGTGTGAGGGGCCACAACAATGGTAGAGGGATGAAATGTCACTCGTGGAGTTCATTGTACATTAGTGCCATTGTCAAACAAATCATAATTGACAAAATCATCAGAAGTAGACTTTTGATTGTGCAAGCCTAAGAATGATTTCTCATTGAATACAACATCTTGACTACGAATAACCTTGTGAGTGACTAGATCCCATAACTGAAACCCAAACCGATCTTCACCGTACCCCCAAAATATACATTTCTTGGATTTAAAATCCAATTTCGCTCTCTACTCTTTAGGAATGTGCACATAAGCATCACAACCAAAGATACACAAATGAGAAAAAGAAATTCTCTTACCAGCCCATCGCTCTTCTGGAATATCAAAATCCAGACATGATGAAGGAGCTCAGTTTATTAAATAAACCGTTGTATTACATGCCTCTGCCCAGAATTCCTTCCCCAAACTAGCATTAGATAACATACACCGAGCTCTCTCCAAAATAGTTCGATACAACCTCTCAGCTACACCATTTTCTTGAGGTGTATACGGGACTATTTTAATCCTCCAAATACCATGATCTGCACAAAATTGGTCAAACTCTGAAGAGCAAAACTCACCACCATTGTTCATTAGTAGACATTTTATCTCTCTTCCAATCTGATTTTCCACCATAGCCTTAAAGCTTTTAAATTTTAAAAATACTTCTGATTTCTTATTCAGCATATAAACCCAAACTTTGCGAGTGCAATCATTAAGAAATGTGACAAAATAATTAGCACCACCGATAGATGTTACCTCCGTAGGATCGAAAACATTAGAATGAATGAGCTCTAATGGAGATGTTTTCTTCTCATGACCAGTCCTTATGAAGCTGGTGCGATTTTGCTTGCTGTAAAGGCAATTTTCACACAATTCCAAATCAACCAATTTTAAACCCGAAAGTTGGTCTCTTCGAAGCATAACTTCAAGACCTATTTTTCTCATATGACCAAGCCTCTTATGCCAAAGTTCGGCATTGCTATCCGCAACCGCCATGGCTGCTCCCACTTCACCATTACACTCTAATATGTATAGACTTCCAGTTTTCTGCCCTTTTGCTAAAATTAATTGACCTTTGGACACTTTCCAAGAAGCTAAATCAAAACTAACATTGCAACCTTGTGTATATAACTGACTAATAGAAATCAGATTACGCTTAAGTGTAGGAACATGCCTAACATCTTTTAAAATCCATTTGCTTCCATTTTTCAATGACAATAAAATATACCCTTTGCCGACTATATCACATTGTTTATTATCCCCAAGAAAAACTTTTCCAAACATACCTTCGTGGTAATTTGTGAAAGCACGTCGGCATGGAGTTGCATGAAATGAGGCACCGGAATCGAGAACCCATGAATCTAAATCCGTGTTGCCGGCTACAAGTACCAAAGCTCCATTAGTTGTAGCATTAACGCCAACATTAATAACATTATTTTGAGCCCTTTTGTAGTTCCAACATTGCTTCTTTGTGTGTCGACATTTTCCACAAAACCAGCATGTGCCATTTCTTCCTCTCGATTTCGAGTGATGACTCGATCTGCCTCTTCCATTGTTATTATTGTTGTTTCTTCCTCTCTCACAACTTCTACCTCTATTGCTTGTGCTCACCACTGTTAGAGCATCACTGGAAGAGGGTTCTTGTTGCTTCCTTCGCATGTCTTCACTAAGTAGTGTGGCTGCAACTTCATCAAATTTCAACTTGCTCTTGGCTGGAATGGAAGTGCTCATAGCCATGACAACTCCTTCCTGGCTGTTTGGAAGTGAGCATAATAATAATATTGCCTTTATTTCATCATCTAATGTGATACCAACTGAAATCGGCTAAGTAACTAGAGTATTGAACTCATTGAGATGATTTGATATTAGTCCTCCTTCTTTCATTTTCAGATTATATAATTTCTTGATGATGAATACTTTGTTCGATATTGAAGCTATCTCATATAGTGAAGATAACTTATCCCATAGTTATTTCATGGTCTTCTCTGTCAAAACATTGAAGAGCACATTGTTTGATAAAGATAAGAAAATTGTTGTCTTTTATTTTTGATCGATCTTCTCCCAATCTTCATCCAACATTGAACCCTATCCTTTTGTTTTTCCAAGTAATGCTAGTTGCAAATCCTACTTGATAAGTAGAGATTCAATTTGTACTTTCCATAATCCAAAGTGCTACCCTGAAAACTTTTCATTCTTCCATTTGTCTGCTTCATCCATGGCACCTGCAAAACCTCACTGATTTCTAGAGAAACCGAATGAGCTTAACCAACTCTGATACCAATTGTTGAAAGTAAATTGCAGACCCAAAACTAATTAAAGAACCGAAAATAAAATAGAATATAAAAGATAAAAAATGCACAGACAAGAGACAAAATGTTTATAGTGGTTCATCCAGCTATTCTGAATTACATCCACTTTCAAGCAGGGCAAATATCTCTATTGAAAATATATCTGTTACAATAATACAACAGCTCTCAGCTTCTTGTTTCATATTACAATGCATGGTCAAAGACCTTCATAGCATCTGTGGATGACAGGGAAATTGGCGGTTACAGACAACAAAGATTGGGCTTCACAGTTGTCTGCAGAGCCGTTACTTTGCAGAACCGTTACAATTATTAGTTATCCAGTCAATTTTAATATGGTAATCTGAGGATTATATTATATCTACACATGTGAAGCTTGATTAAATCACTTCAAAAAGCTTGTATTCCTACATTAATAAAATGGTATTACATATGATTAGGAACTTCAACCATTACTGTAGCATAAGCACTGTGAAAAAATATATACGATCAAATGAAATTGATTTTAGAACGTGTACCTTTTGAAGTGCAATAGGAGAGGATTATGAACCAACTAAGATGTAGAGGAGAAATGAGAGAAGAGTGCAATTGAGATTGAAGTGGGAGTAGCTAGCCTGTTTCTCCTATATATAAGGTGAAATCCAGTGATTAATCCAAAAGGCCACGATGTTGCAATGCATGTTTCATTGACATGTTTATTTACCCTATGACAATGATTTTCCCCTATCTCACGCGTGGAAATTTTTACCATGATCACAAGAAATATTGCCATTGTCTTTTTAGTTGGTTTGATAAGACCGCAGTTCAATGCATGTAAGGGAGATCTAGGCCTTGTCGATTTTCAATGCAACGAATGTCAGTCAATCTAAAGTTTAAATGTAGTTTTAGAATTTGGCTTTAAATATCACAGTTACCATCATACTCTTATTAGAAAGCATTTCTAGGATAATCCATTTGCAACATTTTTTATTTAGCATATAGGTTTGATTGACGTTTTTCAATCACATTAAGGGAATCATTATTACCTCATCCTAATGATGATACACTGGATGGGACTGGAAACGTTCATAGAAAAATACTCCCATTTTATTAAAAAAAATTAGATTTAAATTTTTGAACTATAAAAACCTAATTTCATATGGATATCGATGAATAGTCTCATTGAAATTATGGAAGCTTGATATTTGATCTACACTGTAGGTTAACTTACCAACTTGAAATCATGTGAAATTATGAGCTGAATTTCACCAAGCCTATATGAAGTTATTCCAATGATTATTCGCAAGAGATGTAAAAGTGTTCATAAGCAAGTATGTAAATGAATATGGGAATACTAATCTATGGTAAAAGACCACCACACTATTTGCTGGAAAGGGAAAACACTTCAAATTATGCTTTCTATAGTAAAAATTGTCACACAAGCTACCTTATTTTAAAAATGAATATTAAAGAATCAGAGTTGGTCTTCGATTAACAAACTTCATTCATTTTCACCATCTCTCTTCCACTCCGCCACATTCCAGATTGCTTTGTAATGTCCCTTCCAAGATTTTTTTATGATAAGAATAGTTTGGAACATAAACAACAATAATCACTAGCTAACATAAACACAATCTTCACCAAACTATATCAAACAACATTATTTCATTAAACTCAACCATACAAATGATTTGAACACCAACTTTAACTTTATTGGCACCTGGACCTATCAAACTCTTGTAAATGGTAGAAAGATTGCCTGAGCAATCATTCTCATGGTATATTCATGACCTCACCTATAATAAAGAAATTATTGCCCTAGGTTATGGCTTGGCTCCTTGCAATGTTCTTGGATGGCCTATTTTCTATTGTCTTGTAAGCTAATAGAAGATTACAAATTTGGAGCCAAATGGCTAAATTTGATTGCATTTTACATTGAAAAAATATGTCTCCTTTTATCATTTTTATTCAGATTACTTTTGAGATGAAATATATTTGTTTTTACATTTTTCCGACACTGCTTCTACTTTCCCCAGCGTAAGACTGCCAGATTGTCTTAAAATTCTAACGAACATCTCCCCAAGAAAAAGCCTAACATCTTAATAAAGTAAAATCTAGTTTTACACTCCTTTTATAAGATTATCAATCTAGAAGCTAGTTTTTTATATTATTGATTTAAAGATACTCTAGAAGCTGGTAAGGTGGAACCTATCTTCTACACAAAGTCTACTCTTGAGTCTACTTAATACTCATAATTACTAAAGAGAATCTTAAAATTTCTTCATAGTCAAAGAAATATACTTGTCCAATTCGTCACGAAATTCCTTCAAAATTCTTTTAAGAAAATAAAGTACCGCCATTGTCATTCGGTAAAGAAAAGTTCAATTGTATTTTTTCATCCTTGCTATTCGATGATGACATTCAAATCCAACGATAAAAGTCAACATTTCAGAATGAAGGACGGAGGGTGAGAAGACATTGATTGCCAAAATTTATTCATTTTAATTCTCTCTTTTTAATATACATGAGATGTATTAAATCTATCAATTATGCTTTGTTGTGCAATGGATATGTCAAAGATATGTAGAAGGTTAATTATTATTTTATGTATATTATTGTTTTAATAATAAATATATCAATCAAGAAGAGAAAGCTTCAAATCATTTGTATATCTATTTATAGAGAGCCAAACATTACTAAAATAAAATTAAGATAAATAGAAGGATAGAGATGGAGAGACATAAAGAGATAAAAAGAGAAAGCTTCAAACTATTTGTGTATCTACTTATATAGAAGGATAGGGATGGAGAGACATAAAGATATGGATAAAGATAAGAAGTGATATATATATATATATATATATATATATATATATATATATATATATATATATATATATATATATATATATATATATATATATATATATATATATATATATATATATATAATACATATAATTATATTTTATATTTTATTATATTTATATCTAACAATTTCTATTATAGAATCTAATAAAAATAATAAAAATAATTATAATAATTTTATAAATTTTAATATTTACATTATATAAATATTAACATATAATATTTAATAGGAGTTTTGTACTTCTCTTTGTTGATCATAGCAAGGGGTTCTATTATTTGTCCATGAAAGATTGTGAAATAAATAAATCCTGATTTGAAGCCTCTTATTATTTCCTTGGAAATTTGATTGCTACTTCATTAGCTTCTGTACTAGATTAAATAAAATTAATTTTGATGTAATAAAAATAGAAATAACATGGAAAAAATAAAAGAACCAAAACTACTATAAAAGAATTTGTAATAAAAAATATTGTCATAAAAGTTTAAAACATTGAAAATTAATTAAATTGTCTTCACAAGATAAGGTTTATATTTTATCAATGCAATTAAGGTAATTGATTAATAAATAAATAGATCTAATTTTGAAAATCTATTTGAATTAAAATATTTATAAAATATGTATAAATGTAATATAAAATATTTCTTAGAATTTGAAAATATTTATAAACACATTTTTAAAATAAATTAAATTAAAAAGTTAAAATTATATTTCTTTAAAAATATGAGATAAAAGCTAAAATATTATTTTTGAAAAACCTAAAAGAAATATCTAGGCTGGTGCCTCCAAATAGGCTAAATCTTGGAAAAACCTCCCCTTTTCTGATCTGGTTGCTAGATCTTTTCCTGTCTCTGTCCAAGGTTCCTTGGTTTTTAAATCTATTTAGAAGGCATGGGAGCACGTGTGGGGTTTCATATATAACTCTAAGTTTGATAAAAATAACTCGATTCATGGTGAACGTTATATTTGGTGGAACCTTCAGCACAATGGGAAACCCCTTGCCTTAACCCAAGGCTGCTCTGCTAGATACTGGCACAGTAAAGGTATTAAGTATTTCATGGATATTTTGGAGAATGATAACCTCATGAGTTGGCAGGGTATTAGTAACATATTTGATCTCCCTGCCTCTCACAAATGGACCTACAACATGATTAAAAATGCATGTGGTTTCCTCAATCTCCCTCATAGATGTGATGTTGATTCCCATAGATATTTGTCTTTCCGATGGGATGATGGTTCCCTTCTTCCTAAGGTTAAAGCTAAGGATGTTTATAAAGTCCTCAATAAAGACTCTTCATTTCTGCTTCACCTTAATTCCTTATGGTCTGTGAATTCAGGCCCTCTTGAATGGTAAAAAACCTTAGAGAAATTTTGGAAGTCTCCTATTCCTCCCAAAATTTTACTCTTCAAATGATAGCTTTTGCTGGATAGGCTGCCTGTTAAGAATCAAATTGGTGGTACTGATACTTGTCTTGTCTATAATTTACCTGAGAATCTAAGACATATCTTTTTTGTCTATCCTTTTGCCAGAACTATTTGGATACTTTTTGGGATCTCCATTTCTGAACATGCTACTACTCTTGATATTATTACTGGCAACATAATTGGTCTTAACACAGATGCTAATTTCTTTTGGAATATTCTCTCTTCTCACATCCTATGGTATATTTGGAAGTATAGAAATGAGGATAAATTCCAAGGCAATAGTAGAACTCTTACTGTGTTTCCTTTGAAACTCATACGTTTTAAAATTATATTGCAGGTTTGCTGTGTTATGCGGCTGGAAAGTGAGAAGTTGAAAAGATTTCTCCATGATGGACATGCCATGATGTTTATTTATGAGATGAAGAATGGTCTAGAATGGGCCAGCATTGCTGACAATTAGACAGTGTTTGATGAAGCTCTTAAAAGACTGCTTAAGGAAATTAGGGAGACTAGAGGTCCCTACTTCGACAAGATGGAATTATTCACCCATATATTGGAAAGGAAGAAAGTGGTGTGGATGGAAGGGGATCAAGGCTGGACCTCTTGGATTGAGGATTATGATGATATTCTTTAGTGACTATCCTTTTTGTACCTTTTGTGATCTCATATACTGTTATATTTAGTGATTGTCTCTTTTATGTACTTAAATTTTTGAGCTGAACTTGGTGGATCGAGGCTTGCCTCTCCACTCCTCTTTTTTGTAAGCTTTCCTTTTTGATCAATCGATTCTTAATTAAAAAAAAAATATTATTTTTTCAACTTTTATATTAAAAATTTATCATTCCTTATGAAAATAATAATTCTAATTATTAGAAAGCTTAGTATTCTTTATATTTTTTATATGTCAAATTATATTATTATTAAGTTTATATAAAATGTTATTTAAACTACCTAATTATATCTTATATATTATAATAGAATATAATTAAAATAAATTTTTTTTTTTAATTTTTTTTTTGTATTATATATAAGAGGATAAAAAAAGAACAAAAAATCCAGTTGAGTTACAACAGAAAGTACGCATGAAGAGGCCTGACCTCACAAAAAGAGCTTACATTGGAATGTACAAGCTAACAAGATCAACACATATGAAAGTTGTAAACAATTTAATTAAAATAAATAATATTTTTTGAAGTTGGAAATGTATAATTTATTTCTTATATATTCTATTAATGTAAAACTATTAAGATTTAAATACAATTAAATTTTTTAAATATTCTGTATAATACTAAATATAATTATATTATATAAACCATAATTTGTACTTCTTCAAATAAAAAATATTATATATTAATTACAAATTATATTATATTTTTGTTTGATAATTTGTATTTGAAATATGAAATCATATATAATTGAAAATATTTATATAATATTATTTTAAATTTATAAATTTATATTATATAAGATATAAGATCTAATAGCTTTTTTTCAATAACTATTATTTTAACAAAATTATATAAAAATATTTGTATATATTTAAATTGAAACTATAAACAATTGTCAATCATCGTTGAAACTCTAAAGACTTTGTCATAGTTCTCTTTGCTCTTATCTAGTTTTTATTTGTCTCTTTGTTGCTGGTTTTAATGTTTATTTTGTGGGAAACTATCTAGTTATTGATTGTAATGCATAATGTTTTTGATAAAAGAAGCAACAAAAAAAGGGTGCCGACCCATAGAACAAAGAGGCTGACTATGTAATTAACAGAAAGTTAACCACCATAGCAAGCAGCATTAAAGAAAGAGATTCTGCCATGATCAAACACAAAAAAGAAGCAAAAAGTAAACCACCACATATGCAGAGTATCACACATTTGCGAAATTTTTTTGAAAATGTTCAACTTAAACCCAACTAGGTGCCACATAGGGCTGAAAACCAAATCCACAGTATTAAGCATACGTAAATAAACAAAATCTAACCAAAAAAGAGGCAAGGAAACAACAACATTCTCCATCCTCCCATTCATGAGCAGCCACAAATCTATTTTCCATCCCATAAGCACTTCGATAGCAGAAGGTCATCCCACTCCTCATTTAGGAAGTTAAAGAGCTCCCGGTTACATTTAACGACTTCCTTGTCCTCTGAGGCCTTCTCATTAAGGAGGCAGAGAGAAGTGGCAGATGCATGCATCACCTTAAGCATGAATTTACTAACATCCACCAGACACTTGTTGGTAGCTTCTAGGTCCCTGGTGAGTTTAGACACTCTATTCTCCATGGAGGTGAACTAGTACTTAATTCTCCCCATCAAGATGCTACTAGTGTGCACTTTGTCCTCACTGGGGTCTTTTTCCTACATCTCCTCCTCAACCAAATTGGTTTGGGTGTCCTCATCAAGCTTAATTTCCACTTGTTCAATGTCATTATCTAGGTCCTCTTTGCTAGGGGAGGCCACTGAAGTATCATCCTGGGCAAAAACTTCCTCCTTGCTGATGAGCTCTCGGATAGCTCTTTTCCCTTGCTCTTTGGCAAGGTGGGAGGAGTGGTAGGTAGAGGTGAGATGGGGCTTAGAGGTCTGGGGATAGTCTAGATTAATGGCAATCCTTTTTTGCTTCTTGGGAGGGGGCTAAGAGCTAACACCTAGGTCAAGGGAATGCTTCTGAGAGCTGGGGGTGGGTTGGGTTCCAGAAGATTTAGGGCTTGAAGAAGGGGTCGCACTGCCTTTAGATTCAGAGGGAGAAGGGAAGCCCTAGTTAAGGGAAACTAACGCCGACAAGGGTTGGTGAGCAGTGTGAGAAATCTGCGGAGGCAGAGGGGGGAAAAGGGTACAGTGGAAATTGTATAAGTAGAGCATAAGGCCCTGATGGAGATAGACTAGGTTCTTACCAAGGGAAATAGCTTCATTCATAGCCTTCACGTTAGCTTCCAACGAATGCAGGAGGTAAAAAGAAGAGGAAATTAAAAGCTTGTGATGAAAATGGTTATGAAATGGGAGATGATAGCTATAAAACGTACCAAACTGGCCCTCCAAAGTGAAATATTTCATCATGAGCTTGCACATCTTTGGCCAGAACTCTGGCAGCTCAGTGACAACATACCCACCATTTAGCGAAGAAGGGGTAGCATCATCCTTGAAGAATTGTACAAATTCTGACTTCGCTTGGGCTTTAGCAATTTTTTTCCACTTCCTACCAGTGGTCAACATTCTCGTCGTCTGGCCAATAACCTCTTCATTGACCTGGAAGGAGATGCCATTAATGGTGACCTGCCTTTCATTCTAGGTTTTGGCAACCTGTTTGGAGATCATTTCATTATGGCCTTCAAGGCATTCCATGAAAGGCATGATACCTCCCTCCTTGCAAAAGTACATAACCATGGGATTCGAGGAGAATTCTTCCTCAATCCTGTCTGTCTTGATTCTTTTCCTATCACCACCCATTTTCTTCCCCCCAAGCCATCTGTAGAAAAAACTAGAAACCAGAGGAAGACTAGAGGAGAGAACTCTCGCACCAGACTCGACTCTGTAAAACATCACATAGAAAAGGTTGGAAATGCCAAAAAGAAATCTAGATAAGAGATTTGAAGTCGTGCAAGTTATAGAGAGTGATTAAGGCTTTGATTTTATTGGGGTTTGTAAAGCCTTTCCCTAAATGCCACTGGGGTTAAAACATGAGAAGTACATGATAACCCATAATTATCATAATAATTATCATTATAAAAATTTTCTTTGTATCTCTTGAAAACCTCCAAATATTTATTGCCCAGAGGCCATTTAAAACAATGATGGTCATTTAATGGAAGACTCATGCCCATATGCCACATCAGATCCCTTTTGTACTTTAAGTTATGCCCATAGTGAGCCATATGGCAAGTAAAAGAGGTTGAGATAGGGGTCAAAAAAATGCGCTGGCACTCGGCCCCGCCACAAGGCATCCCACTCAAGATTTCCTTTTTAAACTTCATGAGATTTAAATTAAGTTTCTCTCATTGCCCGCATAAGCAAGTTTTAAGTAATCTGGGGTAGCTGACTAACAACTCTCCAACACCAAAGTCCATCTAGTTGTAGACCGGTAGCAGCCATGGTGTCAGCAACCACGTTGGCTTCAGTGTAGATTGCATAATTGTAACCCTATGCATGTGATCCATAATGTCATGGATATCACTCAAAATGTTCTCCACTTTCCGACCAGCATTGCAGCTACCCTTGGAAGCATCAATTATGGTTTTGGAATCTCCTTCGATAGCAATGTTGGTGTAGCCTATAGACATGGAAAATCTCAATCCCCAAAGGAGAGTCATACCCTCTTCTTGGTTGATAGTATGGTTGTGAAGGGGTCCAGCATAGGCCTCCATTAAGCAACCCTTGTGATCATCGATGACACCACCACCAGCCTAGAGCTGATTGCGAACTGAGCCATCAAAATTTAACTTATGCCAAGTGGCATGGGGAGGAGTCCAGACAGTGGCATTTCAAGTAGAAATCTTGGTGTTATCAAATTTGGCAAATCTATTATCCATTCCCCAGTTCATGGAAATTTTTTGGTCCCAGGTAGAAGGTGGAAGACTAGGGGTCTTCCAGTGGGCGACAAATAAGCTTTCTTGAAGTAATTTGAGCCCAAGTTGGAACACCGTCATGCTATTAAGTTCAATATCTTTGCAGATCGTGTTATTGTGTTCCTTCCAAAGGGACCAGCAGAAGATTGGCAAGGCCTGATTCCACATGAGCTTAATCAAAGAGTGGGGGGAGGGAGAAAGCCAATTGTGGAAAAAATCACAAATATCCTTATTAGGGACCCACCTGATGTAAAGATGAGTCAAAATCTGCTGCCACACCTCAGTAGCAAAATCAAAGTGAATAAATAAGTGATTTATGCTCTCCTCCTCTTTTTTACATAAGCAACATATGTTGGCAAGACTGAAGCCCCTCTTGGTGAGGTTGTCCAAAGTGAGAATTTTACCATGTAGCACCGTCCACCAGAAGAAATTGACCTTAGAGATAATTTGTGGTTGGCACACTTTTTTCCAGCAGGTAGTGTCGGCAATTTCCATAGTGACCTGATTATAAGAACATTTGACCGTGAAACTACCATGTTGGGTATGACGCCATAGGATTCTATCAGGCCTATCAAACAGGGGAATGTAGACAGAATGGATTAAGGTATTGAGGTTAGTAGCCATATTAAGGTAGTCTAGTTTGTCCCTCAAGAAAGGAATAATATTGATCCATCTACCATTTGAAATGAAGTTAGAGACTAGGCTACCAACCCCATGGGTAATAATGTTTCTTAATTGGGAGAAACACATGGAGGAAAGAATACCATCAAGTAACCATGGGTCCTCCCAAAACTTGATGTCCCTTCCATTTCCCAATTTCCATAGGGTCCCTTTCTCCAGAATACTTTTATTTCTAAGGATATTGTTCCAGATTTTAGAACCTCTCAGATGCCCCTGTTCCATTAAGAGCTTACAAAAGTGACCCCCATTAAGATATTTAGCCTCCATAATTTTGCAACAGTTAGTAGAACCTAAGACCAAGTTCTAAGACTACTTGGATAGAAGGGCCCTATTGAGATTGTTAATTCTTCTTAGCCCTAGGCCCCCCAAGTGTTTAGGGAGGCAAAATTTTTCCCAGCTGACCAAAGGGAGTCTTCTCTTTTCCTCAGACCCCAACCAAAGGAAGGTATGCTGGATCATTTCCAAATTGTTAGTCATCCCACCAAAAATTTTGAATATAGAAAGGAAATAGAGAGAAATACCTTGGAGAGAAGCAGCAAGGAGTTGAAGCTTACCAGCATTGCTGAGTAGTTTACCTTTCCATCCAGCTAGCATCCTTTGGGTTTTCTCAAGGATGGAGTTCCAAAAATCATTCTTCACATCTTTGACTGTAAGAGGGAGACCAAGGTAAGTTGTAGGGAGTGAATTAGCTTGGCAGCCAAGAATTCTTAAGATCTTTGATTGAACAACCAGTTCAGTGTTGAAGAAGAATATTTGGCTTTTATGATAGTTAATGTGTTGACCCAATGTAGTAGCATATCTATCAAGAATAAGTTTCCACACCATGCCTTCCAGAACAAAGGAGGTGTCGAAGAAGAACATGTCATCCACAAACTGCTACAAGACTTCAAGAGGAAGGATGGAAGTGGGTTTGATACCCTCATTTTCTCTAGAATGTTCTAGATGCATCATGTTACAACCTAGGACCTTAGTAGAAGGATAAAGAGATAGGGTGATAGCAGGTCCCCTTGGCAAAGACCCTTAGCAAGAGGAAATTTAGTACCCAATTTTCCGTTGAGCACCACAGAGAATCTGACAGTTTTAGTACAGGCTTTGATCAAGGTTATGAATTCTTGAGAAAAACCAAAGGAGGCCAGGACCTTATAGTGAAAGGTCCAATTAACTTTATCATAGGCTTTAGAGATGTCAACCTTGAGCACCATACCGGAAACCTTGCTGTGATAGATAGAGTGCAGGATTTCGTGAGTGGTGATGGCTGCATCCAAGATTTGTCTACCAAGGAAAAAATCTTTCTAATTGGGATTTATGACTTTACTAAGTAGAGGTTTGATTATGTTAACCATAATCTTAGAGAAGATTTTGTACAGGGTATTGCAAAGACTAATGGGTTTGAACTCCTCCATTGTTCTAAGCTCAGCACACTTGGGCACAAGGACAATAAAGGTGTCATTGAGCTATTTGAGAATTTTCTTAGTTCTGAAGAAGTCCCTGGCAGCCTGGGTCACATCATATCCAATAATATCCATTAATTCTTAAAAAAAGGCCAGGGGGAAGCCATCATGGCTAGGGGATTTGAAAGATTTCATAGTGAACATAGCCTTGCAAACTTCTTCATCAGTGACTTTGGAGAGAATGAAGTTGTTGTCATTGTTAGTAATCACCTTTGGCAAAATAGAGATAAGCTGATTTTGGAGGATATTAGAATTCCTTGTATTTACTTCAGAAAATGAATTAACAAACTAGTCTGTAGCTAAATTCCTCAGCAAAGTAGAGTCAGAGATCTCATTCCCCCTGTTATCAGTAAGAGTGTTGATGATTTTGCATCTCTTGTGCTTGCAAGAAGTTGATGGAAGAAAGTAGTGTTCTGATCACCCTCTTTGGGCCACAACACTTTGAACCTCTATTTCTAGAAGACTTCCTCATTAGAAAGAGTAGCCTTCCAATTTTTTTTGGTCGCTTCCTCCTCATTGAGTAATTCAGTCGATAAGTTGCCAGCCACCATCTTCCCTTGTAGGTTTTCTGATTTCTCAGCCAGGGATTTTTCCTTATGGAAGACGTCACCAAAGGTAGTTTTGCTCCACCTTTTAACAACTCCCCTGATGATTTCTAGTTTATAGTCCACTCTAAACATGGTCATACCCTTGATCGGGGTAGTCCACCATTATTGGATCCTATCCCTGAAGTTGGGATTTAAAGTCCACATGATTTCATATCTAAAGGGGCCAGGGTAGGGATGCTCCCATCCATCCACTTGAGGAAAAGAGGGTTGTGATCCAAGGTGGTTCTGGGTATGGAAGAAAGAGAGCATGAAGGGCCCTAATTCCAAGCAGAAGAGGTTAGGACTCTAACCAGCCGCACCTGAATAAGGTGGTTGCCTTTCCTATTGTTGATCTAGGTAAAGGGATTACCTTTGAGATCTACATCATGGAGGCCATTAACGCTGACAAAGTGGGACAGGTCCCCCATGCTTTCAGTGAAATCCATAATGCCTCCACATTTTTCATGGGGGTATAGAGGGGAGTTAAAGTCCCTTTCCACCAAAAAATTTGAGTCTTGTAGGGGGATAAAAGAGGATGAAAGCTCCTCCTAGACCTCCTTTCTACCTTGGAAAGAATTAGGGGCATAAATATTAAAACAGTGCCAGGCAGCCACCGGGGAAGTGAAGGAAACTGCCAGATAATGATGGGAAAAGATGAGGGCATCCCCTTTGACTTTAGATGGGTTCCAGAGAGTAGAAATTCCTATATAAGGCCCACTACCCTCAGCATAAAAGACCATGGCCCCAGGCCATAGCCATCCCACAAGAGAATCAAAATTAATATAGGAAATTTTAACTTCATGTATAAGGAGAATATCAACTCTTTAATCAATAATGTACTGCTTAACAACAAGTTGTTTTTGGGGATTATTTAGGCCCTAAATGTTCCAGGAGAAGAAAATCATTTCTTACATTTGTGTGTGAGGTCGAGGGTTTGTTGCCTCCCAGCAGTAATCTCTTTTGTTGTGCTCCTTTGTCTTTTGATCCTATTAGATGGTCATCCTGGTTTTGTGTCCACTCCAACATCAAATTTTTTGTTCCTTGTCTTCTACTATTGGGTTTTCCATTCTCCATATTCACTCTTCAAATTCTTGGCCAAGCTTACTGGGGTACAACAGGCTACTAGTTGAGGGCCGGTGTCAAAAGTATTAAGAACCACTTCCATCACTAGGGCACTCACCAACTCCAAATGTGGCATCTCAAGAAGCAATCCTGTACTACTCATGGGTCTCTACTCATCTTGGACATAATGTTTAGTCTTCATTTCACTATGAGGAGAGAAAGCCCCCTCCTCTTTGGAAGCCCCACCCACAGGTATTTCTCCACCTTCCAACTGAGTACTCAAGGAGAGAACCCCCAGCAAGGGAGGGTTTTCATCAGTTACATGGGTCACCAGAGTAGCAACATCTATGGCCTTTGGGGGTGAAGAAGCAATGACACTCTTGAGTTTTGGCTCTCAAAGCTTAGGTTCCTTGCATTCCTTCTTGGTGTACCCTTTGGCATTGTAATCTTGACAAAAGAGGGTAGCATTCTCATAGACTATGGCCTGAGACCAATGTTGGATACAATTGTCTAAAGGACATTGTTGGATTAGCTATGTGTTGTCTTTGATGTCACACAAATGTCATATCAATTATCATTCTCAATGTCTACCGAGTTCAGTCGGTCAGCTAAGCGGTCTCAGTGTCTACCAAGCTCAGTCAGTCAGCTAGGCAGTTTTTAGTGTCTACCGAGATCTCTCAGTAATCTAAAGGAAACATGATAGGGTAATAGTGTTAACCGAGCCTCCTTGGTTATTGAAGGAAAAGTAGTGGTTATCGAGCTCTCTCGGTCTCTGAAGGATGTTGCAGAATTCACTGTGGTTACCGAGTTCACTCAATCACCGAAGAAAATCTTTTCAGGATTAATGTTTACCGAGCAAGGTCGGCCCTTCAAAGGATTTTGTTATTACAGTTTGTTAATCCAAGCCGACTGTTATAATAATTATTAGTGCCGACTTGACAATCTAAATATTAATTAGAATGGCATATATATATAAAAGGTCAAGTGGTGAATAAAACATATATAGCATATAGAAATCATTTTGAAGAAAGGTATGTGCGAATTTTGAAGGATCGATAGATATCCTTGAGAAGCAGCAAAGATTTATTTGATCAGCAAGGATCTAGTGAAGTAGAATAGAGATCTATATTTAGCAATTTAGTTATAGGTCATTTCATTGTTACTCTCTTACAATTGTAGCAGTGATATCAAAATCTCTTAACCGAGTTGGTTTAACAACCATTTTGTAAATCCTCTAACAAGGTGACAGTTCTATTGAATTTTTTCAAGACCTCTTACAAGGCCACTCCTAGCAGGGTGATTAAATCCTCTAACAAGGTCACACCTAACAGTGTGTTTTGTAACCTTTTACCAGGTTGGCTTCTAACCGGGCATCACTTCAGAAGAGTGAAAAATAGTAACTAGTTACATTGGTGGTTTTTCCCATATTGGGTTTCTGTGGTAAATCGGGTGTCTCTTGTGTTCATGTTATTTTCTTTATTCATGTAAGTTAATCAGTGATGAATGCTTAAGAATAGTTTAATTATTACACACTTCAAGGATCAAGTTTCAGCATTTCTCTGTATGTTTACCAAGTGGCAACAGTAAATAATTTGTTAAGATATCTAAGGGATCAGTGGTAATATTTTTTTGGTTAACTAATTCATCCCCCCTCTCAGTTACTGCATCTATATTTCCAGCAATTGATATCAGAGCTTTTGGTGCTTGCGGGAAGGGTTTCAAGGACCTAAGGTAAAGATCAGGATGTCTTACAAAAGAGAAATTCCAAGGCTTAACAGAAATAACTTTTTAGCATGGCAAGGTCTAATGAGACTTCATCTGGCTTCCATTGGTGATTTAGGATGCAAATATATTGATCAAGAATATATAATTCCTACTGGCACATTAACTGTTGAAGACATTGCAGAGAACAAGAACCATAACACTATGATGATAGACATTGCATCAGCTCTTAGCTATGAAGAATTTGATGAAATCAAAGACTGCATAACTGCTCATGAAATGTGGAACAAGCTGAAGAAAATCTATGGCAGTGATGACAATGTGAAGAGAGCCAAAGCAGAGAGCCTAAGAGGACAGTTTGATCAGATGAAAATGAGAGAAGAAGAAAACATTGCAAAATATCTTGAAAGGATCAAGACAAGTGTTAGTGCAATCAGAGATTCTGGAGGAAAAATTGATGATGAAACTATTATAAGTAAGGTTCTTAGAACATTACTTCCTATTTATGCAATAAGAGTTTTTTCTATTCAAGAAAGAAGATGTGAAGAAAATCACAATATAACTTTGGATGCCTAAGTTGGAAGATTGACAGCCTTTGAACTGGATAACTATGACAACTATGTTCCAACTTCTAAAAATATTGAATCAGCTTTTGAGGCCAAACTTTCACTCAAGAAAGGGAAGAAAATCCAATCAAAAAGTGAACAAGAATCAGAGGAAAGTTCTAATAGTGACCTTGAAGTTATTGAAGCATTACTTGCAAAGAAGTATTCAAGAGGTAGAGGAAAATACAAAGGTAAAACTCCCTTAATCTATTTTTCATGTGAAGAAATTGGTCATATTGCAGCTAGGTGCCCAAACAAGCAAAGCAAAGATGAGAAGAAAAGTTACAAGTACAATGGCAAGAAGAATTTCAAATAATTCAAGGATAAAGGTAAGAAAACATGTTTTTTAGCTAAAGATTTAGATGATAGTGAAGAAGAAATTGTTTTCATTGCTGTAAAAGATGAATCTGATAATGATGAAGATGAGATGGCACTTATCTCTCATATAAGCAAAAATGATACATGGATTATAGACAGTGGATGTTCACATCATATGACTGGTGACAGGACTAAGTTTGAACACTTTGAAAACTTTGATGGTGGTAATGTAAGGTTTGGAAATAGTGAACCTTGTTGTATAAAAGGAAAGGGATGAATTTCATTAACCAAAGAACTTATATGTGATAATGCATATTGGGTTGAAGGACTAAAGCATAATCTTCTAAGTGTAGCATAGCTAATTAACATTGGATTCAAAGTTGAATTCATGAATGGCAAAGCAAGACTACTGGATGACAAAGGAAAACTGATAAGATCAGGAAAACAAACCAAAGGTAACCTGTTTTATCTTGATCTTGGTGATTACTCATGTTTTATTGCTCAAATTGAAGAAAGTTGGTTATGGCACAAAAGGTTATGTCATGTAAATTTTGACAACATGATGAAAATAAGAAAATTCAAGAAAGTAAGAGGTATTCCTACTTTGAAGAAACCTGATGTTGGTCTATGCAAGAATTGTCAAATTGGTAAAATGGGAAACTCTAGTTTTAAAAGTAAAAACTATCAGTCTGAAGAAATTTTGGAAATTGTGCATACTGATTTATGTGGACCTATTGGAATTGAGAGCTATACCAGAGAAAAAAAATTTATTCTCTTTGTTGATGATTACTCTAGAATGATGACTGTTATGTATTTAAGAGAAAAATCAGAAGCATTTGAGAAGTTTAAATGGTATTTAGCCAGAGTAGAAAAGGAAACAGGAAAAAGAATCAAATGCTTGAGATCAGATAGAGGTGGTGAATTCA
The DNA here is from genome assembly GCA_027943335.1 of Chamaecyparis obtusa. Lineage (NCBI taxonomy): Eukaryota > Viridiplantae > Streptophyta > Pinopsida > Cupressales > Cupressaceae > Chamaecyparis > Chamaecyparis obtusa. The sequence goes on along the minus strand of BSBK01003351.1, from coordinate 3,854,150 downwards.
TCTCCCATGAATTCAATAATTTTTGCATTGAAAGAGGAATCAAAAGATAGGTATCAGCCCCGAGAACTCCTAAGCAGAATGGAATAGCTAAAAGAAGGAATAGATCTATCATGGACTGTGCAAGGGCTCTAATGATTGAAAAGAACATTGCTATGAAATACTGGAAGGAAGCTATCAGTACTGCAGTTCATACCTTGAACCGAGTACAGCTGAGAAAAGATACATTCAAGACTCTGTATGAGCTATGGTATGGCTACAAACCAAATGTAAGTTACCTAAAAGTATTTGGTAGTAAATGTTATATCTTAAAAGAATCTAGAAAAGGAAAATTTGAAGTAAAAAGTGATGAAGGAATATTTTTGGGATATTCTTGCAAAAGCAAGGCATATAGATGTCTAAATTTGTCTACTCACAAAATCATAGAAAGTGCACATGTGAGAATTGATGAGTTTGCAGAAAAGACTTAAGAAGAAAGAAAAAAGGAACTAGAGGATTACAGAAAATTTGTTTACATCAAACCTGATACATTGCCAGACACATCTGTCAATAAGGAAACTACATCTACTAAGCCCAGTACAATAACCGAGTCACAAGAAGAAGTTTAGACTAAGTCACAAAGTATCGAGTCTCAGTCTGAAGCTACCGAGCAAGTATCTACCGAGCCCAAGGAACCTGAAGATGAAGAAGATGACAATGTAACTCATTTAGGAAGCAAGGAACCTGTATTGGCCAACTACGTCAGAAAGCATCATAAACCAGATCAGATTATTGGAAACAAATCATATGCTACTATGACAAGAAGTAAACTAAAAGGTACATGTTTATTTGCTGATTTTGAACCTAAAAATGTCAAAGATGCATTGAAAAATGAAAATTGGATCGAGGCTATGAATGAAGAAATAGAGCAAATAGAGAAAAATAAGACATGGACTCTTGTACCTAGGCCTAAAGATAAAAATGTAATTAGGACAAAATGGGTATTCAAAAATAAGTTGAATGAAGATGGTCAAGTATCAAGAAACAAAGCAAGATTAGTATGTACAAAGGATATTCTCAAGAAGAAGGAATAGATTATGGAGAGACTTTTTCTCCTGTTGCAAGATTAGAAGGTGTGAGGACTTTACTTGCCTATGCAACACATAAAAGATTTAAGATATATCAAATGGATATAAAAGCTGTATTTCTCAATGGTATTCTTGAGGAAGAAGTCTACATTGAGCAACCTGAAGGTTTTATTGATCCAAACAAAAGGGATATGGTCTGCAAATTACACAAAGCATTGTATGGTCTGAAACAAGCTCCTAGAGCATGGTATGAAAGATTACATAACTATCTTACTCAGATTGATTTCAAAAGAGCTAATGACAACAGTCATTTATACATCAAAGAAGGATCAGATAACAAAATTGTTTTGGTAGAAATATTTGTGGATGATACTATGTTTACAGGAAATGATGATCAGTGCAAAGAATTTTTAGGGCATATGAATAAAGAATTTGAAATGTCTATGTTTGGTCAGATAAAAAATTTTGTTGGACTTCAGATTCAGCAGAACAAAAATGGTATCTACATTACTCAGTCTAAATATATCAGGGAAATACTTAAGAAATTTGGTATGGAAGATTCAAAACCAGTTGGTACACCCATGTGTACTAGACTAAAGCTTACCAAAGATGATGATTCAAAAGAACTAGATCAGACCTTATACAGATCAATGATTGGAAAATTATAGTATGTAGTACACACAAGGCTTAATATTGCCTTAGCAGTTGGTATAGTGGCAAGATTCTCGGCTAAACCCAGAGAAAATCACATGATGGAAATCAAAAGAATCTTGAGGTATTTAAGGGGAACTGAAGATTATGGCTTGTGGTATACATTTGGAGGCAATCTAGATTTAAAAGTGTTTACTGATGCTGATTGGGCAGGAAACATTGATGACTAAAAAAGTACAAGTGGTGGAGCATTCTTTCTTGGCAAGAGGTTAGTATCTTGGACTAGTAAAAAGAAAAATTGCACATCCCAATCCACAGCAGAAGCAGAATATGTTGTTGCAGCAGTAAACTGCTCTAATATTGTATGGTTTAAATAGCTTTTGGAAGGCATGAAAGTTGAGATCAAAGAACCAGTTGTTATGTTTTGTGATAATACAAGTGCAATAAATATTTCAAAGAATCCAGTAATGCATTCCAAAACCAAGCACATTGCAATAAAATATCACTTTGTCAGAGAATTAGTGCAGGACAAGGAAATCAGATTGGAATATATTCATACAAAAGAACAAATTGCAAATATCTTCACCAAGCCACTACCTAAGGATGCATTCTTGTATCTAACAGTCAAGTTAGGGGTCACTCCCCTATCCGAGGTTCACTAAATAAAGTTTTAGTGATGCATCAACCAGAACATGTTGAAGATCAATCAGTTGATGCAACAGAGTCAGGGAATCATTGCATATGAATCAGTACATAAGGTACATTGATATTTACCGAAACTGTGTAAGTTGTCTTTGGCATGTGTTGTCAAAGAGGGAGAGTTTGCTGTCATTTCAAGAAATTTCTAAGAAGAATAATTTGAGAAGTTAAGAGGGAGAGTTCTCAGTCAGAAAGAAGGTTGAAGATGATGGGCATCAGAATGAAGCTAAGGATATGTTTCTTACTCTAGGTTTCTCTGTGAAATTTCATTGTGCTATGACATGTTGTGTTGCCATCAATGCCAAAGAGGGAGATTGTTGGATACAATTATCTAAAGGACATTATTGGATTAGCTATGTGTTGTCTTTGATGTCACACAAATGTCATATCAATTATCATTCTCAATGTCTACCAAGTTCAGTCAGTCAGCTAAGCAGTTCTCAGTGTCTACTGAGCTCAATCGGTCAACTAGGCAGTTTTTAGTGTCTACCGAGATCTCTCAGGTGTCTAAAGGAAACATGATAGGGTAACAATGTTAACTGAGCCTCCTCGGTTATCGAAGGAAAAGTAGTGATTACCAAGCTCTCTCGATCTCAAAAGGATGTTGCAGAATTTGCTGTGGTTACCGAGTTCACTCGGTCACGGAAGGAAATCTTTTCAGGATTAATGTTTACCGAGCAAGGTCGGCCCTTCAAAGGATTTTGTTATTACAGTTTGTTTATCCAAGCCAACTATTATAATAATTATTAGTGCCGACTTAAAAATCTAAATGTTAATTAGAATGGCATATATATATAGAAGGTCAAGTGGTGAATAAAACATATACAGCATGCAGAAATCATTTTGAAGAAAGGTATGTGCGAATTTTGAAGGATGGTTAGATATCCTTAAGGAGCAGCAAAGATTTATTTGATTAGTAAGGATCTAGTGAAGCAGAACAGGGATCTATATTTAGCAATTCAGTTGCAGGTCATTTCATTGTTACTCTCTTACAATTGTAGCAGTGATATCAAAATCTCTTAACCGAGTTGGTTTAACAACCATTTTGTAAATCCTCTAACAAGGTGACAGTTCTATTGAATTGTTTCAAGACCTCTTACAAGGCCACTCCTAGCAGGGTGATTAAATCCTCTAACAAGGTCACACCTAACAGTGTGTTTTGTAACCTTTTACCGGGTTGGCTTCTAACCGGGCATCACTTCAGAAGAGTGAAAAATAGTAACTAGTTACATTGGTGGTTTTTCCCATATTGGATTTCCACGGTAAATCTGGTGTCTCTTGTGTTCATGTTATTTTTTTTATTCATGTAAGTTAATCAGTGATGAATGCTTAAGAACGGTTTAATTATTACACACTTCAAGGATCAAGTTTCAACATTTCTCTGTATGTTTACCGAGTGGCAACAGTAAATAATTTGTTAAGATATCTAAGGGATCAATGGTAATATTTTTGTGGTTGACTGATTCATCCCCCCTCTTAGTTACTGCATCTATATTTCCAACAACCAATTCCCCAGTTTGGAATTAAGGACGACAAAATTAGGGAGTGTCTTGTTAATGGGGACATTAACACAGAAATGGGAAAAGACTAAATGAGACTTCAAAAGGTTGATTTAGTCAGTAGAGATATAATGACTAAAAGAGTTCCTTATCGAAATGAAGACCCGTTCATCCCAAAACTCAAGTGGGAGACCTGGGAGACAGATTGAAATAGGGACCATCTTATTAAGATCAGCAGAAGGGTCGAAACCGAGCTTCCACTTAGCCAAGATGAGGAGGTGCTTACTATATAGCCAGGAACCCACAAGGATGATGGATAGGTCCTCTGCCACCATAAATCTGAAAAGGAAAAGATGACCTGGCATAGCTGACATTGCCATGCTTCCTTTCACCTTCTAGTTGATTCCCACCCATTTCCTCACCATGTCTATGGTGGGTCTGAAGTTAAAAAAGTGTCCAACCAGGGTGAGGTGGAATTCCACCATAGTTCTATTCACAATGGATTCAGGGAGAAGGATTTATGTGTTTTCATCAATAATGCTTGCCACACACAAAAGGGGTTCCACCTCAGCAGTTTATGTCCCCACAAGTGCACCTTTCCAGTCTAGCTTGGGCCTAGGGGTAAAAAGGGAATCCAAGGACTCTGACCCAAGAACTATGGCAGAATCAGACAGGGGTTGAATGAGCGGTGTCAAGGGAGGGTCACCATGGGGAGGAGGAGGAGGGGGTTCCTCCCTAGGAATGTCCACCATGTGAGGGAATTTTTTGAATTTCAAAAGCACGCCCAAGTTGCAAAGTGCAAAATTTGGCCAAATATTAAGATAGCTATTAATATGTTGTTTGGTAATAATGCATAATGTTATATATTGTTAAGACTCTTTGTTAAAAAGTTTCAAATCCTTCAAAGTGGTTTTTTATCGTACGCAAAATAAATTGCCAATCGTCATATTATGAAAAGGAGGGAACAATTTGGTTAATATGAAAAATAAAATTAAATACTTAAGTAAGAATATTAAATATTTAAAGAGTGGTTTTGGCAGTGGCTTAGTCACCTTGATGCTCTCGTATGTTGATATCAATTGTTTGTAAGTGACAAGTAACACATATGGTTGGCTAATTTTGTATTGAAATCTTTATTTATCACGTATGTATTAAAATTCCTAATAAAAAGGAATAGTAAGAGATATGCATAGCACCTATATGCACTCAAAATTTTGGAACCAAGAGAGTTCCAAAATGTTGAAACTATATCATGTACTAATAGTATCATCTATACATGTTACTTTTGTAATTTAAATTGAAAATAAAATTTTAAAAAATTATTAACTTCAATAAGAAACACTCTAGATGAAGAAGTCAAATAAATTACTTTCAAAATTTGAACCATTTTAACCACAACATTTCAGAATTAACCACTTTAAAATTAAGATTTTTTCTACAACTCCATTAAGATATTTCATATCAAAAGGAAATCATGGTAATTTCACTTTCAAATCATCATACTTTATGCATGTAATAGTGAATTCAATGAAAATAATGTCTATATGATTTCCTATTTTCAAAGATATTCATTAGGAACATTCAAATGATACATGGAAGGGGTCATAAGAGAAAGGGTAAACAATGCCGAAATACATAACTACAATCATTGAGATGAAGACACCATTTTGGTTTATTGGACAGTTAACTTCAAACTAAGATAAGTAAGAGGTTATTGTAAAAATTTAGAAATATTTCCAATAGAAAATTTCCTAAAAAGAAAGATACATGGCACATGATAGACACATGTTTAAGTTATTAACTGTATACCCATCTCAAGTCAAAGGCAAGTTCGATAAAAAAAAGGTCTTAAGTCATCCATATACAAGTCTAAGGTTTAAAATGAAACATGAAAGTCAAATAAGACACTAATGAAATGAGATGGCAATAGTTCTAATTCGATATCCAAATGGATTTGAAAATAACAATCTATATTCCTCCATTTCAATCTCTATTGATAGCTTGAAAAACCCCATTGGAATCTATCAATTACATTTTAAAGAATTTTGAAAATGAATATATAATTATTACGACATTATTTTTAAAAATATTTTGTAATGATATTTTTTAATTCATAATAATAAATATTTAAACAAGGGTTTTTTGGGTAGAAATGGTGCAAACTTTTTTAATGACACAGGTTTGAAATTGCAAGGATCAAAACATTCCCACATATTAATACTTTAAACTAGAGAAATTAATATTAATTTAATGCAATAGAGATTATAATTGAATTCCTTTACAATGTAGCATATTGGCTATTTAAAGCAATTATTTTCCTTACAAAAACTTACTAATGGAATATAACTTCACAACTAACAACTATCTATAATGTATTTATTAATTTAAAATAACCTAATTAATAAAAAAACTCCAACAATCTCCCTCTTATTACATTTATTAGTGTAAACAAGGTTATTATCGAACTATTTAAGACTAGGTTTGACCTTTCCACACTTAGTTTAAGTGTACTTAGGCTTGTTGAGTTAGTTGTCTCACCTCATGTGGTGCACACATGTGTCCTCCTTTGTAGATACACCTTGTGCATGTACACTTGCCACTTTCTCTTACACTTGTCAAGTTAGCTACAAGTGTTGCATGCTTGGAGGGTTAGTTAGCAGGGGTGTCCAACCACCTCACCTTCTTCTCCGTGCCTACTTACGAAAGTATGTTTTCTCATAATCAATGAGAAATTTTAATACATTATATTGACTTCATTGTGTTATTTTTATTCAAATTTATTTCTTAAATTATATAAATTATTTTAACATTAATTTAAACAACAATGGAATATTTCAAGGGTTTGGAACCCAACCTTTCTAAAAAATTTCATGAAGTTCCTTCACCAATCCTTCTCGCTTGCTCAAGAAACACCAAACTGACTGCATTAGAGGATCTCCTGACTATAGAACCTTAAACCATCTGTATAACATGAGTTTTCCAACCTCCCATGCATAATGAGACACATATCCTCCAAAATTACACATCTTGTTCGAGTGTGTCTATTTCCTCCTCTAGTGTTGGACATGAGATTATTTTCCTCTAAAAGTCCACATATGCTCCAAGTGTGTCTAACACCTCCTCAAGTGCTGTGGAAATAATATCTCCTCTATTTCACAAATAACCACCTACATGCCTACATGAAAGACATCTTTCGTCTGAGTTTCCACATTTCCTTTGAGTGTGTCTAACACCTCATTAAGTTATTAAAAAATATTAACCAAATCTTTCACCCCTTCCTTCTTGAAGGGACAATCATGATATCAACCCCCTCTTTTCTTTAGGGATGAATTTGGCAAGCCCCATCTTTTCATGGACACAAATAGATTTATTCTCATGCAATGAATTATCCTTAAATTATAAGATAGCTTGGTATAATAGAAAACATTTTGCCTCCAGCCTCCTATAATATTCTAAACATTATATGCATCAGATCCTTTAATAGAAAAATGTTGTGATTTTTTTAAATCTTTCTTATCTATAACAAAAATGGCCTTACAAATAATCTTTCACATATGTGTGGCCATATTCAAATTCTAAAAGATAAATGATGAATTAAATAAGCCAATAAAGGACCCATATGCAAAAATATCGCCAAATATCAATACCAAGTTGCGAGCACATAAAAAAATTGCAGCTTGCCATTATTCAAATTTCTTAATTCATAAACTATGAGAATTGTATAGTTTCTTTAATAGAACATTTAAAATTTAAAATCCAACGATCCAATCCAACTATATTGTAACAGCTCCAACATACTAGTAGCAACTTCAAGATCTATCTCCTTAACAAAAACCAAAATCCCCAAAAACCATGCAGGCCACAATAAACACCATGAGATAAAATACACCAACTATGAGTCATGTGGGCCATATGACCATTCTCCATAGAAAATGTAAACTATTGCACAACAAATGGACAAAGATGGTAATAAAGAATCAACTGCACCAAAATACTAATGAAAAATATTGAATATAATATGTTTTCTCCCTCTAATGTCTAAAGGCCACTCTAACCATTTAATCTTCTAATGTACCACAACCATCATATATCAATGTTCTCCAAAACTTAGAGTTTGTCCAATAGTTCCCCTTTCATACGGTATAACCTTCAAAGTATTAACTGTAAATGAAGAAAAAGTATGGTGATCTTGATGTACCAGTAAAAATAGGATGCATATCTCTCCTTGTGAAGGAAATAGATGCAAGGTTTAATGTGAACCACTATACTCTATGTTATATCTCCAGTCTCATCGTCTCATTAGAAATAAAGCACAACGCTTTTAATTTCATTTGAAAGTTGAGCATCGCTAAACCCATAGACACTAACAATCTCTAAAATGTAATTTATAATCATTTCATTTATTTCCTATCTTCAAATTTCAAATTCCCAGTTCCATTTCACTAGGTGGCTTTGATACCAAATGCAATTGCATGGATCAAAACATTGGCACAACTTAATAATAAACTCTAGAGAGATTTATATTTATTTAATGCAATCAAGATTTTAATTGGATGCATTTACATTGTAGCATATTGTCTATTCAAAGCCATTATTTCCCTTATAAAAAGTAACTACTAGAGTATAAATTCCCCACTAAGAAGTAACTATAATGTATTTAGTAATTTAAACTAACCTAAAACTAACCTGATTAATATCACATTTAAATACATACATGAATCATGGAATGCAGAACTTCCAATATAGGGGAAATGGTGAAAGAGATCTTATTTTGCCTACTCCAACATGCATTACTAGTCCAGGTAGCTTCTCCTGAATTAATTTATATTTGCAATTTGATTTATAAGGATATTACAAAGGCTCAATTACTTGTCCAAAGGTTCTTTACAACAAATGTCCAAGTTGTGTCAAGTTTTAGAAGACATTCTTATTTTTTGATACTTGAGTGGGTTACATTAGCTTGATAATATTAGGTCTAATTTTAGGGAGAAATTTCATGAAGGTTCCATTCATTCCATTACCTTGAAAGATTGTCTTTCTAATAATTATTTGTAAATTGTTCCATTATTTATATATTGAATATAATAAAATTGGTCTTTCAACAAGATTGTTTTTTAACCCTTTCACAAAAGTTTTCTCTCTTTTTCTTGCTTGGAATTAAAATTATATTTCCTTTAGTTGGATTTTTAGGTTATAGAAAATAATTCTAAAGACATAAATATGGTGTTCAACAAGTTTCCCTTGATTTTTTTTTCCAATCTTATTTACGACATAAATGCTTTTTGAATAGTTTTTCCTTTTTTTTTTCAATATTATTTATTGCTTGGCATAGGCACTAAATTGATGTCTTTAATTTCATTGAAATATAATTTCTTGATATCATATGTTGTATTTTTCTTTAATTCTTATCATTTTTTATACAGTTGAAAACATTATCATAATGTGCAACTACAATTATGTTCCAAAATACAGTGACAGAACTATATGCTACCATCTAGTTTTGAAATTCTATAAGTAGTTGTAATTTGATACATTTCAACACCATTTATCAAATCTACATTTCCTAACATGTGTTAGGTAAATATAATGGATTTATTCATATGTGTATTTTCCAGTGGCAAATCCATCAAGTAGTGAAATTATCAAGGTAGGAGTTGTGTTTAAGTTTGTTAATTTTTTGTTAAGGATAAATTAGAACTTTAGGTAAGAATTTTATACAAATTTTACAAATCATTGTGAGCTTTCTATATCTAGTACTATAAATGTTTTTGTGTACTATTATGAAATGTACATTGATATAGTCATAGAAAGATGCTTATAACTAATTTGAATGAAATCTAGGTGAGGATGTTTTTAAGGAACTACCATTGATTATTAAAGGTAAACCCTTGATAATCCACAAATATATTGAGAGAACACCTCCTAGGGGAATGCCAAATAAGTTAGTAATGTTATTTTTTACTTGTTTAATTTTAAAGGAAGAGATCTCTCATAGGGATCTCATGACCTTTGATTTTCTTCTTTTTTAATGGTATGCAATTCTATTTAATCTATTTTGATACAACTTTGTTACATCTAAGTATGAAATTCTACTAGTTTGGATTCAATTCAGATTTATAATTCTCTAACTCTAGACCAATTTTTTTCCATTTGATGGAAAGCTAATTGAACCCTGAATAATTTCTTGAATTTTTATTTGATATCCTACTTTTTGTGTTTATCCAAAAAAAATGTTTTATCCAAATTTTAGGAAAACAAATAGAAACTAAATTCCAAAGTCATCAATAAAAACCAACAATGTTCAAAGTATGTTGTAGGTTGAAGATTTTGTGTATGAAAAACACACTTGTATCCCCAAAATCACCAAGAATGTGGAGAATCACACAATGAATAAGAATGCCAGAGTTCAGAAAAAGAAAAGTATACACTAAAAAGAGAAATATGCATTCAATGATATCAAATTTTTTAACATATGCATTCAATGAATATTAATCTTTTGTAGATGTTTTAATATTTCTTTACTGGACAGATGTAGGTGAAATCGTCCAGATTCCTCTAGGCTCTGGAATTTAATAATCTCAATTCATGATGAGTCTCGTACCTCCACCATATTTGACTACTAGAACAAAACTACCACATCTATAGTCTTGAAGTGAAAGCAAAGGGCCTTGAAAAGGTATTGGTAATTATATTATCTCTGGATTCACAATTGAGGGAATTTTTAGATCTTTTGGTTTGACGGCAGGCATAATTGGTCCAAAGGTTTAAAGGTTTGAAAAAGAAATTTCCAAAGGTCTTGGTTTAAAATCATACCAAAAGATGAGCACCAGTTCTACAATGAAAGATATGAGAAGGGTATGGCTTAGCTACGACATTACCATTGCGGTGGGACTATTGATTCTACTCTTGATTGTGATATTAAGTTGTATGTGTGCATGGTTAGAGTCTATGAAATGGAGTTGTGAAAAGGTAAATAGCCATGGCTACCACAGAAGGACTTGACCACCAAAACCTTGGACTTATGCCCACTGGGGACATTTTGAAAGAAGCAATCAAATGGGGACGAGCTTTCTTACTTATTTGTCTTATTGATTATAAGGAGGTGAAATACACAGTTCAAAAAGCTAGCACATAAAATGAAATACATAGTTTTCACTTTAGAATTCAAAAACATTAAAATTTTAAAAATGAAATTACTAAAAATTAAAATCTACTTGTCTTTTTTCTAACATAATTTATAAACGTATATAGTATCTTTCATTGTGATCATTCTATGTTTTATTATTGTAAACCTGTACTACTTATTAATGAAAACATCCATTCTTCTTTCTCTTATTTTTTTAATAATAAGATGCCGTTACAAATTCAAAATAACATAGACATACACACAAAAGTGTAGTCAAATATTTGTAACCAATTGCAAAAATTAGTCAGATGAAAGAAGTTGTCCAATAGATATCAGATGTTAATATTTTTAATATTAAAAATTGTAAAAGTGTATTATAATCTAAAATACTTTACCTAATAATTTATGATAAATCATCCTTGGTTACCATACAAATATCTAGTGTTATTGCAAGTAGTAATGGGTGTGAAAAAACAACACAACCGTCATATCGAATGACACTATCTTTTCTTCATGTAATAACAAATAATCTCGTATAGCATGATATGTTACAATAACCAAAACTAACTTATTGCTAATCATAACTAATAGGAACCAAAAAATTAATTCCAAGCCAAGCTAAACCAATAATAAGCGAGGACTTCCAATCTCGCAGATTTTAACTACATAATGGAAAACTTAATTTCATGTTATTCAAAGTAGCAACTCTATGAGAGAAAAGGATTTATTTTTAAGTTTATTGATGGTTGTCCTTGTGTTGGAGATTTTGTAGTGATGGGTTTGATGGTAATGCTTTCTTTATTTCTGGTACCCATTCAATTTTCCTTATTGAGGTGTTGTTATGCTTTTAGTTTTCAAGGGCCTATCTTGGCATTTTTTGAAATTAGACAAACAATAATTCAGTGGTCAAATTTGTTTTAAAAGAAAACGTAAGATGAGTACATAAGAAATTTAATCTACTAGAAATTTGAAAACATACTAGTAAAATGAATAGATCAAGAAGCTTTAAATGGAACATGAAACTTTAATTCACTAAATTATTAATCAAATGTAAATATTATATACAAGGTAAATCAATTTAGACATCAATATCTGTTATTTAAATATAAATTAACTTAGTAACTAAATAATTTATAATAATTTAAACCTCATACATATGAAAATAATTAAGTATAAAAAAAATAAACATCAAATCTACACATTCTACTCAATGTGTTTAGAGAAAAAATTACAATGCAGTAATTGTTAGGGAAGTAGGTTTTTAATTTTATTTTTAAAAATTTGTTGTGCATATAATATTTATTCCAAACTTTAAGAAAGAAAATAAATGGTTACATTCTCTACTTCAATTTATTTTTTAAATTTTAAATTTAAAATGTTTATTAATTAATTTGATGAATGATAATTTTTAAATATTTAATTTAATTTTTAATAAATCATACGTTGTTTAAAAGATTTTATAGAAGCTAATTTTTTAAGATTTTATAGCACAATTTTTTTAAAGATTTTATAGAACAAATTTTATTATTAATTTAAAATGATTTGTAATTGTTAGAGAAGTAGGTCGTTTATTTTATTTAAAAAAAAATTATTGTACATGTAATCTTTATTCCAACCTTTAAGAAATAGAATAAATGATTACTTTCTTTACTTTAATTTATTTTTAAAATTTAAAATTTACATTAAATAATTTTTTAATAAATCATACGTTCTAAAGACCCCTTACTCATGAGTGAGATGAAGGCGGAGATGGTTTATGATATGGGTAAGGCATATGCGTCTTACACAGTGGGCACTCTTTCTTCCTCTCTAACCATCGGCGAAGGCAGTCATGGTGGAAAATATGAGAGCTGTGACAGAACATCTGACAAGCATCTTCCCCCACCTCGAATTCAATCATACAAATTATACAAAGTGGAGCACTATTGATGTGGAGAAGAGATATTTTGATGGTATCAAACGCATCTATCAATTCTCTTGCCTCCCTCTCCATCTGTTGTTGAGATGCAACATGATCAGGTGAGAGAGAATTTAATCTGTGGAGGCCTCCGTTCATGTCTTGCAGAATTCTCATTACCTCTTCAATCATTCTCCTCACTTCTTCTCCTTGAAAAATATGTAGGAAATGTTGTAGAAATTGCTGTAATTCTACTCTTCTTTCATGATCACCCTCATTTCCATTTCCTTCGGCCCTTGATGTCATTTTTCTCCTCGATTTTACGATCGAACAAGTTTGTTTGCTAAATCACAACTCTTCAAGCAAAATATAGATAGAGGAAAAACTTATGTAATGTGATCATGTATATGGAGTTTCCTAATCCTTCGATTTTTGTTATATATGATGCTGGAAGGGTGGCGGGGAATGGTATCTCTTCCAACTTATAATCCTTCATAAATAGTACATTTTATTAATAGCATATATACTTATAATGCTTAATTAATAAAATAATTTTATTACTCATAATTCTTTTAAAATTTAAAAATAACTCTTCTAAATTAAATGTAATCCTTGCCCTGTTGTAGAGCTCTTGGGTTGTTGCACGCTTGTATAATACTAGCAAACGTCTTTGAGTTTGGTTTAAGGCCAGCTGACTGCATTTCTGCATACAACTTCAAAGCCTTGTCCCCATACCCATTCTGTACCAATCCTGCAATCATAGCATTCCATGATGCCACATCTCGTTGCGGCATTTCGTCAAACAACATCATTGCCTCGTCAACAAACCCATTCTGTGCATATCCCACCATCATTGCAGTCGAAGCTCGTACATCTCTCTGAGGCATTTGTCGAAATACGGTGAGAGCCTCATCAACCCGACCTGCTTGCACATATCCAGCAATCATGGTCGTCCAAGACACCCTATCCTACTTACAGACCAACTGTTTTGTATGGACCAGAAGTTGGAGATTTTCTGTCATATAATGAATGTTGAAAAAGACAACTTTGAGAAAGAGTGGGAGTGAAAATGATGGGAAGGGCCATCAGATCTTGATAGAGGACTTTTTGCTGGCAAAAATATATGTCTTGTTGATAAAGAAGTTTTCCCTTGGTGGAAAGAAACCACAAGAGGGTTCAGAGTGCCTCGCAACTGGAGATATCATGAGCGCAGGGATTACAGAGCTCAAGGAGGCCAGAGAGAGCCCTTGGTTGAAGGTTGCGCGTGATTCAGAAGCCTTTGGCAAGTCTGATAATGAGGCCTTTATTGATTTATTGTTGCAGATTGCAGAGGTACAGGCAAAATGGAATGCACTGACTGCAGGCTCTCCCACACTTTCAATTCTAGAAGTTGGTTGTTATTCTTGTGAGAATGACAGGCATTGAAGTGGGCTGGCATCGAGGTTTTATAGACCGTTGTGTGGTGGTGTTGATCACACACAAGTTTCTACAACACAATCTAAGCAAAGAGATCACAAACAACTTCCAACATCTTCAATAGAGGAAGGTTTCTCTATGTTGTGCGGCATGCCAAATTGGGAAGACACTGACCAAACCTACAACCACAGTGGTAATGAAATCGCTGTTGATTAGTCTGCTCGGAATTACTCACCAATTCCTGTAAATTCTACAGATGGATTGGAAGAAAGTCACGGGAGGCTGCAGGTGATAAATTCCCCTTTTCACAATTTGTGGTATTCTATTACTACACAAAACAAATATCTCTCACAACAACAAACTAAAGATAATGCAGTTTTGGAAAATCTTGTTCTCTTGGATGGTGGGCGGCTTGACTTGCATGATAATAAAACCGTAGGATGTTTGGAAGTCCAAACTACCGGTCCGCGCTGTGATACACAACCTACGATCAATAAAATATCGATTATAGCTCAATCCACTGGCAAAGTTTTCGAAGTCATTCGGGGAACATTGTTTGAGCAGGAAAGAGCGCAGGGCTATGGTATCCCTGCCATCAATGGCAAAGAACTGAAATTATCATGTCAAAAACTGGATGTCAAGGGTAAGCACAATATCGATACTCTGGCGTTTGGGGTAGAGTTGCTGCCTTTATTGGAGAGTGCTATAACTCCAGTAAGGATCATTTTGGAGGATTCTGCAATGAACGCCATCTGTTGTGGGGCAAACATGATGATTCTAGGGTTTCTGAGATTTGACGTGGAGCAGCACACGGGCAATGTTGGCCCCTTAGAAAGGGATTTTGGAGAACTTCAGCTTCGTAAGGATGAAAAAAATTCACGTGAAGTAGAAGAAGGCAATGACAATGGGTATGCTGATACTTAGAATGAAAGATCAAGCTGTGGGTTTGCCTTCCTAGAAATTGGTACTCATATAGATGCAATGAATACATTTATATAACCTCAGAAGATCGGTGTTATTTTTGGAGAAAATAGAATTTCCAAAGTGGCATTTGATGAGTGTCTTTGCAAGGTCGATGCAAAGGCTATTGGACTTCAAGAAAATGGGATTGTTGAGTTGCAAGTGGCTGCTGAGATGTTTGCAGAAGGCACAGCTTCTGTGAAGAGCAGTCGTCCAAATATTTTCGTACGAGAAGATATTTTTGACTCAGATTTAACTTGGAGAAGACTCATTCGGACAGTATATGAACAGAATCTGGTAAAATTAAGATCTTCTCAATGATTCACGAAAATACAATGATTTTTTTGCAATTTTTTTGTGGTTTTCGATCATAAAATATGAAGATCATGAAGAACAGATGCTTTTGGTTTTTTAAATTTGGTCAATGGTGCAGTTTGTAGGGAGCTTAGCTGCGTCCAATTTTTTTATGGACTTAGAAAATATGAGCTGACTAAGGTACATAACTATAATGTCTACTAACATTTAAAATTTTGTAACAAATGATATTTTCACCATGCAACTCTCTGGATTATTTCTAAGACTATAGATTTGATCTTGCTACTTGCAAATTTGATCTTTGTGTGTAGATTTGAATTGTCCACTTTTGGTTTCCTAAACCCAATTTACCTCAATTTTGAGAATCTACACTTGTAAAACAATGATGTTGGCAATCACTTTTATGTCTACAAGTTAGTTATGACTCTACTCATCCCAATACTTAACTATAATCCTTAGGACGAGTTGATACCTACATGTGATTATAATATTGATTATGTAACTTGTTTAAGAGCTAAGGTAACCACACATCGACTACTCATCACCAATCAGCATAGTTTTGTGACTCTAGCTGAGATCTAAATATGATTCAACTCCTCAAAATGGTATGGGAATCTCTTCTTCTGATAAAACAATTGCTAACACTCGTAACACTAATAGATGTATTTCGGGTTCCTTTTGAGTGCACCAAAGAGCTAGTTTAACTACTCTTAATATGCTACTTGAGTTTAAACTATCAGTGCTAAGATATTGAGGTTCTATTAGCTCATGAATCCAATCCTCTCCATATAACCTCCACACTTGCATTCATACACCAAACCATAAATTAAATTATTACATTAGTTTACTAAAACCCCCAACAAACTACGGTTGTACTGAACATATATGCAATTAAAAGTTTTACATGCTCAAGGTGTAACAACCCATCTGTGAGTTTGACAACAATGTCAATTCAAAGTTGTAAATGTTTAATTTTGCATTTGGACAAATTGTAACCTCACACTCAGGATCCAGATAAATGTTGATAGGCCAAACAAGAAAAGTAGAATGCATTGGTCAGCTGCAAAAATGAAAACTTTACTCTCCCCTCGAAAATGGCCACTGCATAAAGTAATCTCTTTCTATTCTTATGAAGGGTAAAAGGATAAAGGTAATTTTGCATTGTTCCAACAAGACCTGATGTAACATAGCCAAGATATTTATTTAAATACTTTAGGAATAGATTTTTATCTGTAGAAATTTCCTTGTTGGCATATTGTGCATCATCCAATTGTAGTATTTGAGCAACGCCAAAATCACAAATCTTAGCATTCAATTTTTCATTTAGAAGAATGTTATTGGGTTTAATGCCTCTGGGTACTATACATGTAATCATGAATGCCACATATGTCGTATGGGGAGTATTATAGCATTACTGAAGTGGTAACATGCTGCATTCACTATTATGTTTGTCATTGATGTCAGAATACTATTTATACTGAAGATTGATAGAGTAGTAGATAGAGTTTGAGTTAGCACACATAGTGGGTTGCAAATGAGGTCACCCACGCTTGAGGAGGTGTTCTATATAGTGTCCTGATGACATGGTCAAGAGCGCATACAGAAAGTCAAAGAATGGTGACAGTTATAAGAGATTTAGTGAAGACTGTATTATGACAGAGTTCCTGAGAAGTAGTTTCTGATGATTGCATTATATCTCGTAACAGGGATAGAATATGGACAAGAAAAGTTATACAGAGCTTGAAGAAATTATGAAGGTGATCTGGCTAAGTCAACATAGTTAGAGTTTGCATGTGTGAAGATTTATTAAGTTTGTGAGCCGACAATGTTGTGTAATTATGAAATTAATATGTAATATGTATTGTTTTATATTTTGTAATTGATAAAGCCTAATTAGCTGACTCAATTATGAAATATTGGTCTTGGTATAAAGGAAGGATTGTTTCCTTGATTGTGAAGTAACAACTGTAAGAAATGTAAGTTGTGAAGTGTGAAATAATGCGACAAAGGGATCTAAGGGATTATTATGTGATGTGAAGTTTGCAAATCTAGTATTGAGATCTTGGAAGTATTTGGTGCAGCAAAGGCACAATTAGAGGAGATAGGAAAGAGTTGCTGAGATCAGTTATATTTGGTATTATTTTGTTTGGGATAATACAAAGATCAGTTGGACAGTGAGTTCAGTGGTCTTTCCCTTGAAGTTGTTTGGACAGTGGGTTCTTCTGCCTTCCACAACTCCTCACAGGGTTGGAATCTCCTCACAGGGACTGATATGTACTTAATGTATTTCAGAGACTCCTAATAGGGTCCATCCTAAGGATATTTGATATTTGTTTTGAAAGTTTAGTTGAAAAACATCTTACGAAATTCAGATTAATATTTAATATGAATTAATCAGTAGATTATTTGGAATGAAATAATAGATTCCATAGGAGGTTTCAAATTTTATGAAATTATTTTTTATGAATATTACTAAATATTACTTAGATTAATAGAATTGAAAAACATTTAGAATTTTAGGTTTTTGATTGATTATCAATTATGTTTGATTTGATACAAGTAACATTTGTTTTAGTTGTAAATCATATTTCATCTAATTCGATAGATATATATTTGTTTCACAGTAGTCTCATTCATATTTTAAAAACAATGTTGAATTATTATAGTTCAGTAATATATTTTTAATGTATCTATTATTCATGATCTTGTGAAAAAGAATTTAATATTTTCCATTTAAAATACAGTGTAAAGTAAGACTGAATTAAATTGTCCAAAGGAGGTTTCAAATTTTATGAAATTATTTTGTACGAATATTACTAAATATTACTTAGATTAATAGAATTGAATTTAAACATTTAGAATTTTAGGGTTTTGATTGATTAGCAATTATGTTTGGTTTGTTACAAGTAACATTTGTTTTAGTTGTAAATCATATTTCATGTAATTGGATAGATATATATTTATTTCACCATAGTCTCATTGATAGTTTAAAAAAAATGTTAAATTATTATAGTTTAGTAATATATTTTTAATGTATCTATTATTAACAATCTTGTGAGAAAAAAATTAATTTTTTTCTTTTAAAATGTAGTGTAAACTAAGAGTGGATAAAATTGTTCTACGATTAATGTTAAGTAAGAGTGAATTAAATTGTTCTACGATTAGAGTTAATTGATAATTTGAAATTTTTGTTTTTGCTTAATTGTACAAAAGGCATATAAAAATGGAGGACATAATTGGCATGAAGGTTGAAGTATGCAGTAATGAGGAGGGTTTTCATGGAGCTTGGTTTGAAGGTACAGTGATTGATATTGTAGAAAATAGCGAAAAACCAAATTATGATCACTTCATCATAGATGAATGGAGTTGGAAACCCCTTGTAGAGGAAATATCTTTAGAAAACATTAGATCCATTCCACCACTGCTTAGGTTATACATTATAATTACAGGTATAGTTCATACTCTGATAAGTAACAAGTCCAATGATTTTCAAAACATACCACTTGAACTTATTTTATAAAGCTAAGTTGTTATCTCAGCCAATGTCATTACTATTACTACTGGAAAATCATTTTAAATTAGTTCCACAACAAATGTGAATTAGAGTGTGATGTATAGATTAGTTTATCCATAACAGATCCAAAATTTGTGCTAAGTTTCTGAATAGAATCATCGATATTCCACTAAAAGATGCAATTTTTTGATGGGGAAATGCCTCCCAAAGCCAACTATCAACTTTGAGAAGCATCTTTCATCCGACGAAGTTCATCTCATATATAAGGATATAATTGACATGTTTCAATTTATCTTGGAATGTTGTTAATGCCTTTCTTTGTAATTGTTGCATGTCTTTAATAGGGATTATGAACTTTCAATGGATTGTTATTGCATGTATGTTTAATGGAGCAACCCATGTTGGGGCCAATATCAATAATTGAATTTTTTGTTCGAGTTCCCTATTGTTCAGTACTCTGTGATACAAAAAATTAAGTAAGATTTCCTTGTACTCATAGTTCCTTGAACGGTCATTTGTAGTGGTTTATAAGAGAAGGCATTACTATAATTTTCAATTATTTTGAGTGTGATTTTTTGCTCCAGTAATAACATATAAAGATCATGCTTTTTTATAGGTGTCTGATAAGCTAATATGAATTCACATGTATGCAAATGTTATATGTATAGTAGGCCATCATAAATATGTATGTCTAATAGTATTTTATTGACATCAGACAGTATACAATAGGTATATTGAAAGAAGCCAAAATTTGTACATTCTTCAACACATCCCTGACAACATCCGATCTAGTAATAGGTATATTCATCAATGTACACTAATGCATTTCATTTTTTTCTCATTTTACAATATTATTCACATAGCTTATGTATTAAAAAAATACAAATTCGTACATTCCTCTACATATTTTAGGAAACATATGATATAGTGATGGATATATGCATCAATGTGAACTGAATCATTTCCTTTCTTTTGCATTTTGCATTGCAAAAATTTTGTAATAGTTGCCTTCACTCTCTCTTCATTGTTATGCATCGCAGTATTGCATGTTAATGTGAAAAAATATTGTTTGTTTTGTACATCAAAATATTTTAATAAAATGAAAATGAAATTTTTTTAAAAGCAATGATTGCATAGACATAATAAAATAAATTTAGTGTTAGGATATTGTCTAAAAGTCCGTATTGAGAAAAATGAAAAAAGTAGTGGTCTCTCATTTACAATACGAGATTTACAACCAATTCTTTCAAGAAATTATGCAATTAATTATATTAAAAAAGTATGCAACAAAAGTACAAAAGAGTTTAGATATATATAAAATTAAATATTAATAAAACTTACAAATATTTTATATTTAATGAATTAGCATCAAGAGAATACAAGAGATTTCTAACATTTACCCTCATCAAAAGAGATATTGTAGCATAATAAACATGTCATATGTTATTGGAGTTACAATTTATAATTTAATGTAGGAATCTATTTGTTACTATGTAAATATATCAAGGGATATGTTCAAGCAAATAATAAAAAATGAACAACATCATGATGGATGTGTCCTAAAACATTATAATAAAAAATATTTGGATAGGTTACATGTCATAGAATGTATCTCACTTATAGAGATAACTAGGTATTGGACATGTAATCCCAAGTAAAGACGAGATGAAAAATGGGAGTCGGGGATGATGAACTATCTATTATGAGGGTATTTTCAAGATTTATCACCATACCTTAATTACAAGTAGAAAAATAAGTGAAATTTTATTTTTTAGAGTTATTAATTTACAAATCATTTCACAATATGTAAAGAGATTTCAAACTTCACAATACTACAAGTACATAAATTTGAGAATTAATCAGCTATAATATTGTGACATTTAAATTGCAAGATTAATAAAAGTGATAATAAAAAATATAATCATCCTAAAGGTGAGGATGTTGCAAACTGATAAAATAAATTTATAGGATTGAGTAGGAGACCATCTTAAGACTACATCATAGAAAAATTATGATGGAAAAAAAAATGATGTTGAAATGTGAAGCTTCTAGAATTGACTACGTGCATTTTCATTGTTCAACATTTCAGATCAAACTCCATGATCCATCATCAAGAAATGCAAAAAATCCAATGAGAGAGTAGAATGATGATGGATCATTCTTCTCTCTCATTGGAGTTTTTGGGTTTCTTGATGATGGATCATGGAATTTGATCCAAAATGTCAAACAAAAAATACACACAATTGATTCCAGAAGCTTCACATTTTAGCATCATTTTTTTTCCATCATAATTTTTCTATGATACATAGTCCTAAGATGGTCTCCTACTCAATCCTATAAATTTATTTTATCAGTATGATATAATATATCTCTTGTGAAAAAAAATTAAAGATTAGGTTGAGTTTCTAAGTGTCAGATTGCACTAAATCCATTCGCTTCTATGGCCAACATGGAATGAGAACTTCAGGTATTCCATGAGATAACAGAGGGCAAAATTAGAATTCGCTGACCTTAAATATTAAAACATTAAATATTTATAAATTTTTTTATCAAATATATTTAATTAAGCTATTAAGATTTGTGAAAAACATATATACCTAAAAAATTATAATGTTTAATTTCTAATGAAGTCATTGACTACTATTGAGTAACACTATAAGCACTATCTATATTTATAAGAGAATATTTATTTTGTAAAGGTCAAGTGTTTTTTTAGGAAATGTATCCTTCAATCTCCTTTTCCATCCTTCTCCTTCTTCACCATCGCTTGACTGTAGGCAATTTATTTCCATTAGAACTATGCTAGAAAACTAAATGAAAAAGATTTAGGAATTATTGAGATTTTGGTTTGTAACTAAAAAACCTTGATATAAATGGTGAAAAATAGAGCTGCAGGAGGAAGAGATAGAAGAACTTGTGGAAAAACAAGTACAGAAAGAGATGAAAGAAGAACAAGGATAGGAAGAGGAAGAGCTATTTTCTCCATTGATTTATTCCTATGTTTTTTTCTCACTATTTTCTTCTTGGATTTATCATTCTCTTTCTTGTGCTCTGATATATTTTCATTTTCTTTACCAATGGTTCAAAATTCCTCCTTGTGGTTCAAATCTCTTGTGTTTTTCTCTGCCATGAATTTAAACTTCAAGAATTTATGAAATTTAGATTGACCGAATTTTCTATTCAAAATTTATGCAAGTGGGAAAGACATACCTAATGTATGCTTGTTATAAGGCATCATCGGGGAGAAATAGATTTTTATTTGGTTGAATGTTTGAAATGATTTTTTACATTAGATGTTACAAAAAAAAATTTCTACTCATATACACCCTTGTGTTTTGATCTAAACAAAAAACATGAGTCAGTAACGAAACTGGAGATACTGGTAGAAACATCGGTAATTTATTTATTTGTATAAAGCATGAGTGTACACAACAATTAGAGATTTACAAATAAAAGGCAATATTTTTGGAATTAGCATGATTTAGAATTCTTGCACCACCAATACTCGTTGCACCTCCACCCCAACCATGCCCATCATAAATTGGCATGTCAACAACAAAAAATTTATTGTCTATATAAGATGCATTAGATTATGTAGAATTTCACATTTTTTAGTAGTGCATGATAACATACAAACACTATATTGGGCTACATTGGAGGAAGGGGATTTTATTTTGGATAATTGAAGGGAAATGAGATTGAATTTCTAAAATATTGTTTGTAGGGAAAAATAGGAGAAAGAGTTTAAATATTTATAAAGGAAAAGTCTAAGAGGAGACAAAAAAAAGTCAAAGGAGAAGATGGAAAATAAGATAAACAAAAAGAAGATGATGATGAGGAAGAGACATGGAAGAAGGAAAAAAGAAGAGGAAGGAGGAGGAGGAGGAAGAAGAAGAGGAAGAAAACAAAGAAGAGGAAGAAGAAGAAAAGGAGGAGGAGGAGGTAAAGGAGGAGGAGGAGAAGGGAAAGAGGAAGAAGGGAAGAGTAGTTGGCTCTAGTTGAACCACTTAGATTGTTTAAATACATATATATCACTTCCAATACTCAACAGTCTTGAATAAGAAATGCCACTTACCCAAATTGGCAATTTTGTGTGGGATTTGTCCATATAAATAATTATATCTTAAGCTGAAGATAGACAACTTGGAAGAAATAAGATCAACATATTTGGTAGGGCAACAATAAGTTTATTCAAAAATTTTGTATCGTTATTTCAATCCCCCCATTATTGCAAGTGATGGAAAATCAAATAATAATCTATATTTCTTGATTTTGTGTTCTACCTAATATAAATCTCACCAAGATTATGATAACTTAATTTGTTTTCTTTAGGCTGGTGGAATTCTACTTTGAGATCATTCTCTATTACTCATTGTGTTTGGATACATTCATATACGTAGATATTTTATGTTTTTAATGTGTTTTTTGTTTCATCTCTATAAGCTTTGCATCTTGATTTTCCATGGAAGATGAAGAAACAAGAGATCTTTTATACCATGTAGATTGCTATCACAAATGTTTTTCAATTCATGGTATACACTATTACCATGAGGAAAAGCACTTTGATGGGTTTCTGGTTGATACAAAGTGGGCAGCAGGAAGCTTGAAACAGTGAAGGATGGTTAAGGGATTGAACCCTTATGTACCCAAACTATAGAGTGAAGTGCCTACACCTATAAAAAGTGTAGAAAGGACAAGGTTTAAGGTTATCACAACCTTGAAATCACAAGAGAAACCTAGTCACTAGGTTCTACCAAGTCCAAAACACCAACAACCAAGATTGGCCACAAAGCACTATTGACTCAATTTAGGAATTATCCCCATCAAATGACTAACAGGACAAGGGGTGACCTAAACTCATTGATCTAGTCTATTTAGGTACAATTCAAATAATTTGAATGGTTCTTTCACTTAAAAAAAACCCATACAACCTAGTTGCCTTAGAAATCCAAGACTAGGCTTGTAGCCCTTCCTAGAAGAGATTTTGACCATAGATCAAAATGCTTCCACATAAATTATTGAAAAATTTGGATATTCTGATACCCTTTTGGGCTTTAGGGATCATATCCAAGTACCAAGGTGTGGTGTTAAATGGATAATAAGGAAACACCTAATCAAGGCAGGGCTAATAGGCCTAATTAGGTCTGCAATTGCACTACAAGTGCTCTTTCCTCAAAACCAATGCCCAACCCAGTTATGGGAACATGTGAGGGAATATAAAAGGACTCTCAATCCATATTTTTAAGTCTTCATGAATCCCCAACAAATAATTATGCTGACTGTACTCAGTCACTTGTAGGTGCACACATAGGGATGTACACCTAGGGCATCATGGCAAATTCACTTCCCTACAAGTCTCCACTTCTAACCAGCATAATATGAAATTAAATAAAAAAAAAATTTAATTCCACCAAGGGGCATCAAATTCCCATGGTGGACTACGTCAAAACACTCAAGTCCTATTGAAAACCCTAGTTTTAGGCCTTTAATCCAGGGAGTCAAACAAAAACCTTGATAGCTCCCAAATAGGATTGATCAAAACATGAAATCAACTACATATGAAATTAGATTAAAGAGAAAAATTTTGGCTTCAAATATTCATGCCCTCCTATCCATACCAGTCCGTACACTTCTATTTTTGTTCAGGATTTACAAAGAAATGGTTATGTTTTTATTGATTCAAATTGCAAAAATTACATATTCTTACCTTCCACCCACCTAATAGGGCTTATGAAGGCCTCCCCCATCGGTTACAACCAAATTTTTAACTATATGACCATTGGGGTGTTTGTTTACAACTTTTGGCAAAAGTTGTCAAAGTTTCTAAGCAACTTTTACAACTTTTTAGCACTTTTTGCATTCTAGGTGATCAAGATTGGTCCATACCTAAATCTACTGATACAACATGGATCCAAACCATTAAAGCATAAAAATAAAAAAATCCTAATATTTTAGGCCCTTTGACTATCTTTGACCATAGTTGACCAAGGGCTTATACTTGTGCCAATCCTGGAACTAGGTCTTACAATTTGGTCTAGATGCCTAAATGATAGATCTAACCTAATGTAGATGTTTCTAGGACTTTGATGAATCATCATTTATTTTGGGTGCTCTTGCACCATACTCCCCTTGAGTTTAAAACTCAAGTTCCAACTTGAGGTTAACTGTTCCACCGAAGTTCCATGTTGCTTGATCTGGTCTTCAGTCATCCAAGTTGCATCTATGTTGGCGAGCCCTTTCCATTTGACTAGGTACTAGATGTACTTCTTGGTTCTAGTCTGCTTCAGTAACATGGTGTCCAATATTTCATCTAACTCCACTGATTTTCTTTGAGGGAGGTTAGTGACATAGTCTTCATCATTGATCTTCCTTCTCACCTTGTTCATTTGTTGAACCTATTATACCTTTGTAGTGGGTGAGGTTTGCAAATTGAAAATTGGAGAGATTTGCAAGGTAGGGGGAAGATAGATCTCATATGCATTTTCTCCCAATTTGTTGAGTATAAATTGCATGGTCCTAATTTCTTCATGTGAAGTTTGGAATATATACCCTTAGGTATTCTCTCTTTCCTCAAAAATGCCCATACCTTTGTGTGCTAAAATGTTGCCACACTTCTATGAGTCATTAAATCCAAGTTTTCTCAAGAATGAGGTCTCAAATGGTGACTCATAGCTCTCTATGCATGGAGTGAAAGGATTTATAATGGACGCCCTCAGTTTAGACCTAATTTGTGCCCACGCAAGTACACCACAAAATGAGAGACTCAAAGAGGAAAAGAAAGAATGCTAGTCTCCATGATCGTCAAGTATGCATGCAAATGAAAATGAAAGCTATTCTAAATGATAACAATGCATGAAAGAAAACTAATCCGTGAAAGGAAATTCTTATGCAAGATTATTCTATGAAAGGAAATATGAATCTAATCTAATATGCAAGTGCAAGATTAATCTAAATGGATTTCCATGGGGCTTGAGAGAAGAAGACAAGAAAAGAGAAGTTGCAATGTTCAAGGTCAAGTGCTCAAATTCTTCTCCAAAATCCCTCTCCAAACCTGCATAACAATAACGTAAAATCTTGATCTCTAAAATCTCCATGCATAAAATGAGAAGGAGAGGGCTCCTTATGAATGATTTTAGAAATGAATGGATGGTCAAGATTAAGAGGCAAAAATAAATGAGCAATGGTGGAGATTAAATCTTGGTTGATCCATGTACTCAAGATTCTCAAGAGGCAAAATCAATGGACATGGTTAAGAGGCAAAAAGATGCGTGGAAGAGATTAAGAGGCAAAAGGAGATTCCACTCAACTTGGAAAGTGTGCATTCATTGTGTAGACAAAAAGTCTTTTTCTTTTAATTTTTATTTTATTATTTATTTATTATTTTTAGAAAAGCAGTCTCCATTATTTAATTAAAAGTTTTTTTTAATTTATTTAAAAGATATTTTTTCTTTTAATTAAAAGGGAGCATGTTCTCTTAATTAAATAAAACTTAGGATAAAATGATCAAACCTTAGGAAATATTAAAATATCTGAATTAATTATGATTTGATCAAGGGAATTGATTTAAATTGAAAATATTGCAAGGCATTGATTCAGGAAATTGATAAAATGATGAATGGGGGCCCAAAGTCTAAGTGACCATTTTATGGTGCATACATTTTCCCCTCTTTGGCTAATGTGTGATCTTCATGGGAACACATGTAGTCAAAGAATGAAGTTGAAGTGTGAGATTTCTTTGGGATCACAAAACAACCTAGATGTGTGATCGACGGACGGGAACACATCAGGACAAAGATAAGCTGATTGAAAAAGACAAGGCCAACACCCCTATAAATAGGTAATTGTCAAGTCTCAAGCAAGGTTGCCCCAAGTGAAGCAATTGATAGAATTGATAAAGCTAAATCAAGGATTGAAGTTTGATAGGTGCCGCCCCCTCATGATTGAAATTGAAATGAGATAGAGGAGGAATAGTAAATTGATAAATTTGATCAAATCAAACTAAAGATAAGGTTCTTGATGTAAGATGAGAGATATAAGGATCACAGAACCAAGATAGATCATCAAACATGAAATATTATGCCCCAAGGTTGAATTAGAAGAAAAGAAGTGGGGTGAAAGTGAATGGGAGATAGAATTTTGGAAGAGATGGAAATAAATGAAGAGAAGAAAGAGAATTTGCCTTAGGAAAGAGAATGCCTCAAAATCAATCAATTGTTAAGATAGAAAATTTCAATTGAGATCACAAAAGAAGATAAGGAAATGAAGATCAAAACATGACCACAAATGATTAAAAGTCCAAAAGAAAGATGAAGGAAAACCCTCTCAAACTCCTAATGCAGCCTAAAAATGCAAATTAACATGAAGTCTAACAATGCAAGCTACATGAAAAATACAAAGGTGCACTTGCAATAGAGAAACTGTAACATAGGATTTTGTGTTCATCATTCATTAGAGAATGTTAAGGAACTTATTTTCATCATTGGGCCATTATTAACGAACATCAAAAAATCACACAATCATCACTAGCCACAAGCGCAACTATGAAGATATGAATGTGATTTATATTAGATTAGAATGTGGAAAGATTCTAACATAAGCGTCAAAGACATAAAGGTCAAGATGAATTAGATGTTAGCTTACCTAATTTAATGTAGCAAAACCATACTCGCATCAAGGAAAAGATGCCAAGACAACCACAAGAACGGTTGTGCAAAAATAGTCAAGGATGATGTCTCAAATCTCCTAACTATTTCAAGGGAACAACAAGAGACACTCAAGAGGTTCAACACCACATCCACAAGCAGAAAGAAAATAAGAAGATTCCCCATGCACCAAGTCCTCTAGCTATGCATCTTGGAGAGACTTATTAGACAAGGACACTAAAAAAAAATCAATAACGGTTAGCACACAAAGAAAAGATCATGACATAGCTCAAGCATTAAGTGTTGTGTCTAAAAATTTAAGTGTTTTAACTGATACCGAGTTTCGAGGATAAGGATTGAATTCTTGCAAGAAGGTAAGATCACATGACAAAACTAGGTAAGACCAAATTGAGAAGTGTTGAGAAACATCAATGCTAGGGGTTGTGTTGAAAAACACAGTTTGCGAGGTGTCCTAAAGACTAATGCATACAAGAGACCAAAGCTAACACAGTTATGCCCCCTAGACAAAGACAAAGACCAATTCCAAACCAAGGCAACCAGGACAAGGCATGATGGAGAAAGGATAAATGTCAAGGACACGTTCTAAGAAACAGGGGTGCAAAGGCCTCAAGTAGTGCTCGTTTCTAGGTTTTCACCACTTGGATTTTATTACATTTTATTTTATTTTTTTCAGGAATTTTTATAATTTTTTTGTATTTTTTCTACCAAGGCAAAGGCCTGTTTCCAGGTTTTCACCAAGGTAATTTTTCTCTATTTTTTTTAAATTTTTGAATTTTTGGAATATATAATTCTTTTAGAGATACATCAAAGTGCCTATTGCTAGGTTTTCACTAAGATGGTCATTTTTTCAAGACATTTTCAGATTTTTAGAATTTTTGACAATATATCATTATTCTGGGATTTCTTTAGGATCAATAAGTATGTACAAAGGATTCCCCCAGACAGAATGGGCATCATTGATAGAACTTCTTCAGGTGCAAGACATTGATAGAATCAAGGAGCTACTCTCCATCTTCCATAAAATAATAAATAAGCACATGTCCTGAAAGCCACTGTAATGATGTAAGGTCCAAGCCAATTAGGTTCAAATTTTCCCTTTTGATCTCTATGTTTTTGATTCTTAGGATTTTCATGTAGGAAAATATCTCCCTCTTGGAATTCTCTAGGGAAAACCTTTTTTTGAAGGCTTTGGATATGTGCTTTTGATAAACCCTCATATGGTCAAATGATACTTGACATTTCTCATCTAGAAGTTCTAACTCTTGAAATCTCATAATGCGGTAGTCTTCATCTGTAACTAGACCTTTGAGGGAAACTCTAAGTGAAGGAATCTCAACCTCTAATGGTAACAATACTTCAGCACCATATGTAAGGGAAAAGGGAGTAGCCCCAATAGGAGTATGAATACTGGTTCTATAAGCCCACAAAGCCAGATTTATCTATAAATGCCAATCTCTACAATTCTTATGAATTGTTCTATGTAGGATTTTAAGAATGGTTTTGTTTGATGCCTCTGCCTAACCATTTCCTTGCAGGAATTAAATGGAGGACCAATGTTGTTTAATCTTGAATTATTTGCAGAGTTGCTTAAGGTCCTTATTTTTGAACTGACCTCCATTATCAGTGATAATCTTAGAAGGCACTCCATATCGACAGATGATATGATTCAGTATGAATAGAAAGACTGTCTTGCCCGAGGCAACAAAAAGTGGGACAACTTCTACTCATTTAGTGAAGTAATCAGTAGCTATGATAATAAACTTGTGTCCACCTGATGAGTTGGGATGAATCTGCCCAACAAGATCAAAGGCACAATGCTAAAATGGCCAATGAGATATAGAAGCAATGAGCTCCCTGCCTGGATCATGTATTTGGTTACCATGTTTTTGACACTTTTCACATGACTTTGCAAAATCTACTGCATCAATCTACTTTATAGGGAAATAGTACCCCCCCTAAGAAACCTTCAGGCCATGGAAAGACCATTGGAATGTCCCCCACAGATGCCCTCATGAATGTCAACTTGTTAGAAAGTAAAGTCCACCAAGATAACTGGGAGGGGGGGGTGAATCAGTTATCAAATAATTATAACTTTTATCATCTTCAATAGAATTAAACCATATAATAAAAATAATTACCAACCATAGAAAGATATTCATACACAATAACACAATAACACAAGATATGTTGACTAGGGAACCTCTTGATCAAAGAGTAAACCCCGGTGGGAATGATGCCCACAAAAGATGCACTAATATGAATATTCCTTGTGAGAGGATGGACTATGTTAGGAGTCTTATGAAATAAATTTAGTACATATGAATCCCTATTAGGAGATTTTGATTCCATGTTAAAAGACTCTAACCTGGTTAAGAGTTATGGAAGACAGAAGGACCCACTACCTAAACTGCTTCAGGGTAAGATCACTGAACACAGTGTCCAAATAATCTTTGCATTACTCAATAGAATAATATGTTACCTCTTCTCTGACTATGCCAAACCTCACTCACTATTACATCAGATCTCAATTTTAGATCTTTGTACTTCGCATGTCTTCCTTCACAAATTCGCTTTCATACTTAGCTCTTTTCTTCACTTCATGCATACAGCATCACAACCGTTGCTACCATATCATAATTACACACTTTCACATTAAAACTTCATAATTCTTCACAATAACATGGAAATACATTCCTTCCTTTATACCACACTCAAATAATTACAAATGAGTCGGCATACAATTACAAAATAAAAGTTTCCACACGCTACACCAAAATTACACAAAACTGTCAACTTCCAAATATAATAAATCTTCACTCGTGCAACCTCAATGTCTACACTATCATCCACATCACTATCAATGTGTCTTAAACCTCCCTTTAACTATGCAAAACTAGATTCCATCCTGATTAGGAGATATCATCCGATTTCCACAAATCGCTACTCAAGAACACTGCCTGAATACTGCTTCCACCAAAATGATCATAACTTCCATGAATGAATGAATTACTATCTACTCTCTTAACCATATAAATATGACATATCAAAGAGTATAACCTTAACATCACATAGCTCCAACTACAATATCCCGTGTGCGCTAATCCAAACTTTGTCTTCTTCTTTACAAGTCTTCGGTAAATCACTATGTTGACATCAATGACAATCATAGTCATGAATGCAACAACAACTACTATAGAATGTCTGCCAAACATTTAGCATTCATTCCTAACAATCTCCCCCATTGGCATCGATGGAAACATAGATGAAAAATATCCAATGTTCCAAAAATCCAATACTGCAACATTGCTTCTTCAAATCTTCTTCATCAATCAAATCTTGCTTCGTTATCCTATTCAGTTCTCTTCAACAAATGTCTTATATTGTTTTTCATGTATACTTCTCCCCCATTGACATCAATGATAGAAATTCCATCACTAAGTCAACAACAACTCAATGTCAAAAGACACTTTTCAAAAAATACATTTACTAGAGTCCTCATGACTCAGCTCAAATACACATACTCCCCCATAGAGGAAGTACCAACATCCAGTCCAGAAGAAAGATAAGGCTCATATATCATTGGACGGATGCAACCAACTACATCACTTCTCAAAAGTAGGTTGGGGTACAACCCCAAGCATACCTTTCAGATACTCAAATGTATCCTTAGGCAAAGGCTTTGTGAATATATCTATTATCTACTCCTTTGTACTTATGTACTCAAGTCTGACTTCTTTTTCAGCAACTTTCTCTCTTACAACATGATACTTAATCTCTATATGCTTTGTCTTAGAATATAATATAGGATTCTTAGACATACTAATTGTACTGGTGTTGTCACAATGTATAACAACAGGCTCAACAAATTTTATTCCAATATCCTTCAGCATCTACTTCATCCAAATTATCTAGTTACAATTGTTTGTTGCTACTACATATTCTACTTTTGTTGTGCTTTGTGAGATACAACGTTTCTTCTTTCTTAGCCAAGAAACTAATCCTCCTCCAAGAAAAAAATCTCCTCCACTGGTGCTTTTCTTGTCATCAACACTACCTCCCCAATTAGCATCTGTATATGCACATAGGGTAAAATCATCAAATTTTTCATACCATAATCCATAGTCCATTATACCTCTTAAATATCTTAGTATCATCTTTACTACTGCATAATGTGACTCTCTAGGCTCATCTTGAACTCCTTCTACAATTCCAACCAAATGTGCTATATCAGGTCTTTTATGAGTCAAATATTGCAATCCTCCAATCATAGATCTGTATTTCTTTTGTTCTACTGTAGGAGTCTCATCTATGCTAGATAACTTATGTCTGGTCACCATAGGTGTTCCAACTATTTTACAATCCTCCATTCCAAATCTTTTCAACAAGTCATTCAAGTACTTTGTCTGACTTACAAAGATACCATCATTATTTTGTGTTATTTGTAATCCCAAAAAGTATTTCATTTCACCAATCATACTCATTTCAAATTTAGTCTTCATTTCATCAACAAATTTGTCACTAGCTTCATCTTCTCCTCCAAAGATAATATCAACAAAAATAACTATAACTAACAAACCATTTTTAATTTCTTTTGTGTATAGATTGCTATCAGCTATTCCTTTTATAAATCCCAATTTTAACAAATACGTATCCAATCTTGCATACCAAGTTCTAGGTGCTTGTTTAAGTCCATATAAAGCTTTCTTTAATTTACATACCATGTCTCCTTCTTGAGTTAAAAGAAAACCTTCAGGCTGCTCAATTTAGACTTCTTCTTCCAATTCTCCATTCAGAAATGCTGACTTCACATCCATTTGATACACTTTGAATTTCTTGTAAGCTGCATATGCAAAAACATTCTTACTGCTTCAATTCTTGCAATAGGTGAAAAAGTTTCTTCATAGTCAATTCCTTCTTGTTGTGAGTAAGCATTACATACCAATCTTTCTTTGTTTCTTACTACTTCTCCTTGTTCATTCATCTTGTTTCTGAATACCCATTTACTTCTAATAACATTCTTGTCTTTAGGTCTAGGGACCAATTCCCATGTCTTGTTCTTTTCAATCGGATCTAGTTATTCTTTCATAGCATTAGTCCAAATTTCATCTTCACAAGCTTCATTAGTAGTCTTAGGTTCAATTTGAGAAATCAAACATAACTATTCTTGTGCCTTATTTCGAGTCAGAACTCCTCTTTTGATGCTCCCAATAATCTGTTCAAAAGGATGATTCCTTAAAAAACTCTTGCTAGGTGTCACTCTCTCAGATCTCTTTTCAAATGTAGCTTCTTCAATAACTTCACTATAGCTTTCATTCAACAAATCACTGTCAGTTTCATAAAACAATTCAGTAGTTCCAGTATTAGGTTTAGGATGAGCTTCTTCATCGGATTCATAATCAAGCATTCTTTCCTAAATTTTAAAATTTTCATCAACTCTAACATTTGCGTTTTCAACAATAGTCTTAGTTTTTTTATTGAAACATCTATATGCTTTTCTTTTCAAAGAATATCCAAGAAATATACCTTCATCACTTCTAGGATCAAACTTTCCAATATCATCATCTCTCTTTATATAACATTTTCTTCCAAAAATTCTAAAATACTTAACTAAGGGTGCATGTCCAAACCATAATTCATAAGGTGTCTTATCTGTGTCTTCTCTGATTTGTACTATGTTCATTGTATACATCACTTCTTCTCTCTAGAATATCTTTTCCAAATCATTTTCAAACAACATAGCTCTTGTTGCTTCAGTCATTGATTTGTTCCTTCTTTCTGCAATGCCATTTTGTTCAGGTGTTCTAGGGGCTAAATACTATCTTTTAATGCCATTTTCTTCACAAAAGTTGTTAAACTCTCTAGAAGTAAATTCTCCACCTCTATCAGATCTTAAATATTTAATCTTCATTCAAGATTCAATCTCAACTTTATTCTTAACAATCTTAAACTTATCAAATGCTTTAGATTTTTCTTTAAGAAATACAATCCACATCATTTTTGTAAAATCATCAACAAGAATCATAAAATACCTTTCTCCATAGAATCATCTAGTCCTGGTAGGACCGCTCAAATCTTTATGAACAATCTCTAGCTTCTCTGTAGATGTAAACTTCTTACTAGGAAAATAACTTCTCTTCTATTTAGCCATTACACATTCTTTCCAAATCATGTTAGTAGGCTTCATAATTTTAGGTAAATCTATTGCTGTAAGTGTAGTACTTACTTTCACAATGTTATCAAAGTTTATATGACAAAACCTTCTATGCCACAACCAACTGCCATCAATTTTAGTAATCAAACATGTCATCTCAGTAGGATTCAACTGAAATACATTACCTTTGGCTCTAGATCTAGGTCCAATCAGATTTCCATCTTTATCCTTTATCACACAAGTTTTCTTAGTAAACCAAACTTGATATCCCTTATCAACTAACTGTCCAACAATCAAAATATTATGTTTCAATCCATCCACAAAATAAACATCATTAGTATTAGTCTTTCCATCAAGAGTAATAGATCCTATACCTTTAATCAAACAAGTTGCATTGTTTCCAACTCTAACAACTCCTCCATCATATTCATTCAACTTTATGAACTTTTTCATGTCTCCAGTCATATGATGTGAACAACCACTATCTATAATCCAATCAGCTTTCTTTTCAACTTGAGAAACTAAGGATTTTTCTTCCTTAGCATCAGTTTCAAGATTTTCTTCTTTAATTGCTACAAATCCTATGTTGTCATTATTATCAGTATCACTTTCACTTAAAGTTCTTTCTATACTAGCTTCAAGATCTTTATCATTAGCATAATAACATTCCTTAGCTCTTCTAGGTTTGAAATTGCTTCTGTACATTTTAACTCTCTTAGGACATTTAGATGCAAAATGACCATATTCTTGACAAGTCCAACATTTAAATATTTTCTTACCATCTAGTTCTCTTTTCACAACCAAGGCAATACCTTCTTCAATCTTCTTGTCTTATTCATTTCTAGATCTGTTGCTACCAGCATAATCTCTGCTCACACTGATGCTTCTTGACAAAGTAGGGTGAACATTAAGAGCACTGAATGCTATCTCCACTCTAGGTAAGTCTCTTGATAATATCAGGTTCATTTCTGCTACTTCCAATCTTCCAAGAAGAGTCTCTCTTGTAAAGTTTGTTGTAAAAGGTATCACTTGTTCAATCATTTGTGTTGTCTACTTAAATACAGGAGTCAATTTCCTCAAAATTTTCCAAATCACTTCATTCTCTTTCTTTGTTCCTCCACAATATTTTATACCTGTAATGATCTCTGACATTCTACCAATATAACTTCTAATAGATTCATCTTCCAACATTCTTATATCTTCAAATGCACATATCCAATTATGTAATCTAACTCTTTTTGCATGTTCATCACCTTCAAAAGTAGAGTGTAAAGCATTCCAGATTTCATGAGATTTTTTCAAATATTTTACCTGACTGTACTCATTCTTCGGAAGTGCTATCAAAAGTGCTTCTCTTGCAAGTATGTTACACATGAATAGATCTCTTTCTTCCATAGTACATGTTTCAAGATTGTCCTCTTCAATGATAGTCTTATTATTATTTGTAATCAACCAATAACCTAGTCCTAAACATAATAGGTGTGTCTTCATCTTTCCTTTCCAGCTGTCAAAATTTACTCCATCAAACTTAGGGCTTTCTTTCCTGAAATTTTCCATGGATCTCCTTAAGTTGTTAAACTTCTTTTTCAAGGACCTGTTGCTTTGATACTAATTGTTAGAAAGTAAAGTCCACCAAGATAACTGAGAGGGAGGGGGGGTGAATTAGTTATCAGATAATTATAAATTTTATCATCTTCAACAACATTAAACCATCTAAGTAATATAATAACAACCATAGAAATATATTCATACACAATAACACAATAACACAATAACACAAGATATGTTGACTAGGGAACCTCTTGATCAAAGAGTAAACCCCGGTGGGAATGATGCCCATAAAAGATGCACTAATATGAATATTTCTTGTGAGAGGATGGACTCTATTAGGAGTCTTATGAAATACATTTAGTACATATGAATCCCTGTTAAAACATTCTAACCCGGTTAAGAGTTATGGAAGACAGAAGGACCCACTGCCCAAACAGCTTCAGGGTAAGATCACTGAACACACTGTCCAAATAATATTTGCATTATTCAATAGAATAATATCTTACCTCTTCTTTGACTATGCCAAACCTCACTCACTATTACATCAGATCTCAATTTTAGATCTCTATACTTCGCAGGTCTTCCTTCACAAATTCGCTTTCATACTTAGCTCTTTTCTTCACTTCATGGATACAACATCATAACCGCTACTACCATATCATAATTACACACTTTCACATTAAAAATTCATACTTCTTCACAATAACATGGAAATACATTCCTTCCTTTATACCACACTCAAATAAGTACAAATGAGTCGGCATACAATTGCAAAATAAAAGTTTCCACATGTTGTACACCAAAATTACACAAAACCATCAGCTTCCAAATACAATAAATCTTCACTCATGTGACCTTGATGTATGTGCTATTATCCACATCACTATCAATGTTTCTTCAACCCGCCTTTAACTGTGCAAAACTAGATTCCATCTCGATTAGGAGATATCATCCGATTTCCACAAACCTCTACTCAAGAACACTGCCTGAATACTGCTTCCACCAGAATGATCATAACTTCCATGAATCAATGAATTACTATCTACACTCTTAACCATAGACATATGACATATCAAAGAGTATAACCTCAACATCACATAGCTCCAGCTGCAATATCCCATGTGAGCTAATCCAAACTATGTCTGCTTCTCTACAAGTATTCAGTAAATCCCTGTGTTGACATCAATGAAAATCATAGTCATGAATGCAACAACAATGCTACAGAATGTCTGCCAAACATTTAGCATTCATTCCTAACACAACTAACACTTGGTCAGATTCTTCCTCTTCTAAGAATCTAAGAAGTGTTCCATCTAGACCGCTCCTATACAAATCACTAGAGATAAGGGAATGACGAGAGGCATTTCGAGTAAGGTTTCTACATTCAGATTGGTTAAAGGTTTTAGGAATAATTCCATCATGAAGGTATGAGTAAATGGCACCATAACAGGATGACTCATGACCAACAAGGGTAAAAATGACATGGCTTTCTTGGGAGTCATAGATAGGTTATGTAGCTCTTCCACCAGGAATTCAAATTTGGACTCATGTTTCTCTAACCGAAGGAGTGAAGCAAGTGTATCCATAGCATCAACTACTTGTTTTCTACCCTAGGGATTTGCTAAAATGTGACAAAAGTGAAGTATCATTTCAAGGAATCAACCATTTTCTTATAAGGTACTAGTTTCTCATCTTTTGTTTGATATTCTTCGTTGACTTGGTTGATTATTAGCTATGAATCCCCATAGATGTGTAGCTCTTTGATTCTCCATTCTATGGCCATTTTAAGTCCATTTTTTAAATCTTTATACTCAACAATGTTGTTTGTACATGGGAACAATAACTTGTAAGACTTAGGAATCATGTACTCATGAGGAGAAACAAACAACACACTAGCTCTTGAACCATTTTGCATAAAAGATCCATCAAAGAACATTTTCCATGTTCTTTTAGTCATGTACATGAGGTGTTGATCTAGGAAGTCAACTTGAATAGGTGCACTATCTTGTATTGGGAAATCAACCAATTAATCTGCTATGGCTTGTCATTTGATTGCTTTACACTCAATGTACTCTATGTCAAACTTTGAAAGGATCATCACCCATTTAGCAAGTCTACCTGTGAGGGAAACCTTACTGAGTAAATACTTGAGTGGATCCATTTTTTCTATGAGGTGTATTATGTGCACAAGCATATAATGCCACAACTTTTGGGAAGCAAACACAATTGGAAGGCAATCTTTCTCAATAATGGTGTAGTTAACCTCATATGAAACAACAGTATGACTAATGTAGTATATTTCTCTTTCTTTCCCACGTTCATCAAGTTGAACTAGTAATGCCCCCAAGGAAGATTACGTTGCTGAAATCTATAGAATAAGTGGTTTCCCTAGGATAAGAGGCATTAAAATAGGAGGTTTTGCCAAGTATTTCTTGATTTGATCCATGCTCTTTTGACAATCCTCATTCCAGACACATTTGACTCCATTGTGTAAGTTCTTTTTGAAAGGTTGAGCTCTATCTGCCAACTGTGAAATGAACCTCCTTATGGATTGAAGACATCCTTGAAGACTCCTCATTTGACTAATGTTTCTAGGAGGTGGCATATCTATGATTTCTTGGAACTTTTTCAGGGCCTACCTCTATTCCTTTTGTTGAAATGATGAATCCTAGAAGTTTTCCAGAGGTGACACCAAATGCACACTTTTTAGGATTTAACCTTAGTGGAAATTGTTCCGTGCGATCTAGAATGACTTCTAAATCATCTAAGTGTGTGTCTCTTTTCTTAGACTTCACCAAGGTGTCATCCACATAATCTTCCATGTTTTTATGCATCATGTCATGAAAAATGGTTGTCATAGCTCATTGATAGGTGACTCCTACATTTTTTAAACCAAAAGGCATAACGTTCCAACAATAGGTACCCCATGCACAAGTGAATGCAGTCTTTTCTTGATCTTCGAGAGCTATCTTAATCTGATTGTATCCAGAAAAACCATCCATCAAGGAATAAACATCATAACCCATAGTCATTTCCACTATCATATCTATGTTGGGAAGTGGAAAATCATCTTTTGGGCATGCTCTATTGACATCTCTAAAATTTGTTCAAATTTGAATGGATTTGTCATGTTTGGAAACTGGTACAATGTTTGATATCCATTTAGCATAGTCAATAGCTCTTATAAATCCTGCACCAAGGAGTTTTTCTAATTCCTCTTTTACTAGAAGAGCTATGTGAGGATACATCTTTCTCAATTTCTATTTGACTAGTTTTACACCTAGAGCTATGGACAAGTGATGCATAATAAGATTAGTGCCCAACCCTGACATATCTAAATAAGTCCATGTAAAATTGATCTTATTTTTCTGTAAGAACTTGGTGTATGCTTCTCTTTCTTGTGGTAAAAAGGACTGAGCTAAGTGTACTATCTGTTGAGCCTCATCTCTACCCAAATTGACTAGTTGTGTTGGCTCAACAAGAACTAAAGATCTATCTTGATAGTAACTAGGGAGACGATTGAGTATCGCATCCTTAGGTGCCTTAGAGAGGTTTTCACCCTTGGATACATCATTTGTTTTTACTTTATTTGGTTCAGACACTACCACACATTGGTTTTCACCATCAGAACTCTTATTCTTTTTTTCTTCTTCTTTTTTTGTGACTAAGGTACTTGATGTCTAGCTCTGTCATGCCGATAACTAGTTCACTGGTGGAAGAGACTAGGGGTTAAATAGCATTCAAGTAATAGGTTATCTCATAGTCATTTTGGAAATTTAAGAGCTCAGGTTCTTGATAGCATCGGGACCAATCAATGAGGTTAGAATGAGTGAGAGGTAAGTCAATGACTGGTTCAAGGTTATGAATGCAAATGATATCATCTTTGGTGACTGAAGAGTCAGAGTCCATCAAGTATCCTTCTAAGCTACCCAAATTAGGATTCATCCTAACAAGAGAAGAATCATCCACTAAGGAAACATGTGGGTTCAAATCCTCTAATCCTACATGTGACTCATTAGCTACCTCAGGTTGAGAACTATAAGTGTGGATGACATCAACATCCATGTCAACTTTGGAAGAATTAGAGAGAGAGTCCCATTCATAGTCATGTGAATATTTCTGAATCCCGACTAGGGTGTTTACACCGTGAAGGTTTGGGATGTCCTGATGTGGAAGCTCTAATGTCATCAAGGGTAACATCTCTCTCCATCAAATGAATAATATTCTTTCATTGATGTTCTCTGATAGGATCCTCTACATCTGATTCTTCTTATTCT
Source organism: Chamaecyparis obtusa (assembly GCA_027943335.1). Lineage (NCBI taxonomy): Eukaryota > Viridiplantae > Streptophyta > Pinopsida > Cupressales > Cupressaceae > Chamaecyparis > Chamaecyparis obtusa. The sequence continues at coordinate 3,814,367 of BSBK01003351.1, read as the reverse complement.
AAGGTTGCAACTGTCACATGAGCCACTAGATTATTTGAATCTCCCCAAAGGAGATTGGTGGAAGGGACCCAATCTTCACACATATCTTGTTGATTTGTAAAATTAGGTATGTATTTTGGTTCATCTTCACTATCTGACTCATCAAGGATAGGAGCAGTGTTCTTCTTATGATTCATAAATCCTAGGCCAACCATCTTCTTAGACTTGCATCCAAAAATATCATGATCAAGAGGTTCAACTCTAGCATCCAATCTATGACTAAGAGGGCCATGTCTAGGATAGCCCATCTACTTGACAAAAGTATACCCTCTTCCATTAGCCTTAGGAGAGGGAGAAAGTTCTCATTGTGCATTTATTTCTCTTCTCTATAAATCCAGTCTTTAACAACCACCTCTTCTTTCTCATCTTGAATAGGCACTGAGGACTCTACAAATGTACCAAATAAAGTCATAGCTAAAGAGGAAGGTCTCATTTCTTGTGAATGTTTTCCATAAGATCTAGGTGAAACTGGAAGCTTTGTAAAAGATTTAAGTTGATACACCCCTACACCAAGGTCTATCGACTTGAACTTGTCTTTGCATTCTATTTAGATCGCATTAAAGTCTTCTTTTTCTCTATTGAGGGGAACATGAGCACTTTCCAAAATTGAGTTAACAGATAATGTGCTATCCCCAGGTATACAAATTTCTACTCCATTGTAGGGGAATTTAACACACTGGTGGTAGGTAGATGACACTAATTGCATATCATGGATCCATGGTCTTCTAGGTAAGATATTATATGTCAGAGGACCAACATCAATAATTTGAAACAAAATATCCTTCTCAATAGGGCCAATCCTAATAGGAAGGATGGCCAACCCCTTGGAACTTCTTTCTACCTCATCATAGGCTTTGATAGTGATCTTATTTCTGGTATCTATGACTTGTTCAGAATAACCCAATGTCTTCAAAAGACTCAAGGAACAAATATTAAGCCCCGCACCCCATCTATCAACATACACTTGACATGGGTTTTGTGGATCATGACTTCAATATGAAGGGAGAGATTATGTGGGTGGCTCAAAGCTTTATCATCATCCTCTAAGAAGGTAAGGTAATGAGGGCTAGCAATATGGTTAACCATGTTTTGGAATTGATCAACATCTAATTCGTTAGGGACATTCACCACACGCAAGGCATCCTTAAGGACTTGCTTATGCCTCAAGGACAACTCTATGAGCTTAAAGATCAAAATCTGAGCTGGGGTTCTCTATAATGGATCTATAAGATTATAACTCATTTTAGGATTAACTACTAGTTTTGAGGTGACATTATTGGATGCCACTTTCTTTAGTTTACTGGGTTGACTTGAATTGGGTCCTCTGATGACAACAGGACCTTGACTTCATGTGACAACATTAAGAGCTTGGGATGACATTCTAGAGTTTGGACCCCTTAGCACCATGATAGGTTCTTCATCAAAGATAGGAGGAGAGTCCATGTCTAGATCATAACCATATGGATCTTTATTTCTTATCATATTGACATTTTCTTCCACAAATTCAAGCATGTTGACAACATTATCCATAGCTATGTAAGTGTAATTGATCTTAGCCTTTCCATTCTTAGGTTTAGAGTTTTCCCCCTTCTCATACTTGGGCAAAGGTTCTTTGAAAGCCTTATGATCAACATTGCTGTTCAACCCATCTATCTGAAGTTTTCCATTCTCAATGAGATCTTGGATGATATGCTTAAGTTTCCAATAGTTTTCAATATTATGTCTAATGCCATTATGAAACTTGCAAAAGGCTTTCTCATCCAACCAATGACTTAACATCAAGTATATGATGCTTTGTGGGATCTTGAGTATGCACAAGGTTGTTCGAAATAAGTGTTTTGAAGACATCCTCATATGAATCACCAAGTTTTGAAAACTATCACCTCTCTTTCTTGGGCTTATCTTGATATCTTGGATTGCTCTCGTGTTGATTAGAGGCATTGGGTTTCATGGCTTGAACAACACTAGACAAGTGAAGAACAACTTGATCCTTGGGTTGAGAAGAATCCACAACTCCATCATTGACCACTTATTTGTTCCTATTCCAATGAGATTTCTTTCCTTTATCCTTGTTAGAGTTGTTGTTATTTTGACCATTATTGTTGTTGTTGTTGGCCAAAACTCCTTGTTCTTTCAAAACATCCTCAATCCTACATGCGGTTTCAACAATGATGTCAAAGGAATCAAAGACAATTTTCCTAACTTCATACCTCATCTTGGGAACCAAGTTGCTAACAAGGATGTCAATCTTCTCATCTTCAGGAATGGTCCTAGAGTAGCAAGAGAATTTTTCATCTCCACCTTTGCAAGAAAGTGACAAATGATTCCCCTTGATTTTTCTTTAAGTTGCATAAGTCTAACATGGTGATAGATCTTGAAATATTGTATGCAAAGTGTTGGAAAAATCTATGCACAAGCTCTTTAAAAGTCTTGATGGGGGGAGTTATGTTGGTGAACCATTCCATCACTTGACCCTTAAGACTCTTTGGGAACAATCTCATGAGGTACAAATTATCTTAATGGAACTCAAAACTCATAATATAAAACTGACGCACATGATCATGTGGATCTCCATTACCATCATACTTGTCATATTGGGGTATCTCAAGTTTTCTAGGAAAATCTTTCATACTCACACTCTTGTCAAAAGGATTGGGACAAATTGAATCAAGATTGAATGATCTTTTGGGTGCTAGCATCTTTCCTATCATACTCTGAAGTTGTTTGATCTTCTCATCCTGAGATGGACCTTTCTTCTTGATCTTTTTGTCCACATAAGAGTTGTAAGGGACTTTAGCACCTTTTTTTATTAAACTCTCTAGGAACTTGTCTTTGTTTTTCTCCAAGTATATCTCAACATAATGTTAGAAGAGTGGTTCTTGTTGTATCTTCATGAAATATTAGGAGTTGAGGTCAAGACTTGAGCTACTTCCCCCATATTGTGAACCATGGTGAGCATGTTGAGAAGGTTGTTTTGAGTTCCTAGGAAGTGTTTGTCTCCTATAATGATCATATTGCAGAGCCCTTCTTCCTCTAGGGCTAGGAGATCATGAAGGTGATCTTGAATATCTTCCACTTTGTGGAGTCTTAGGAGGAGTGGGTGGAGGAGAGTTGTTTCCACCACCAACACACATGTTTTTGTATTGATCATTGAGTTGTTGAGCCAAGAGTTTGTCTTTCTCTTCTTGTGCGGCTCTCCTTTCTATTTCCAATAAGGCTTGTCTTTTTTACTCTAGGAGTCTAAATTTATCTTCCTTTGTAGCCTGTTCATCTAGGATGGCCTTCTTTTTGTCCTCAATCCTCTTGAGTCTTTCACTTGTGTATCTTGAAGTTTTTTGGAGTGGTGAACTTGGTTTTGAATGTTTAAATAAGTCATTCGTATATGCTACATTCATGTGAGTATCATAAGGTTCATCATCTTGACTATCATGTTGTGATTTCTATTCTTGAGAGACTTGCCTCTTATCTCTCTCAACCCTTTGATGTGCATCTAAATATCTAGTAGAAATAAGAGATGAGACTGGTTAATTTTCATGAGATGAATTTCCAAACAGAATGTTATCTCTATATCTTTCCAATATGTTGTCAAGACTTTTATCCCTTTCTTCCCTCTCCCTTCGATTCATTGTGTAACTCATATCCATATCTAAATGAGAAGGTGCTAAGGATGTGCTCGACTCGCTAAGATTACTCTTGGGATCAAACCAAGCTTCTAAGGTATTCCTAGGGGATTGATAAAAAATAGGCTCTTTTCCCTTACGTTTTTGGTGAGTTTGAACTAAGGGTAATTGGTCAAAGACTAGTTGAGGTTGTTTTCCTTGATTTACTTGATATCTTATTGTAACTGACATGAAAGAAAAGATCCTAGGTGATAAGATGACCCTAAGAAACATTGGTACCAAACTAGGATAGTAAAAGCACTCACTTGTCCAAAAGAGAGGTGATAGGATAGAAATTTTGCAAGAGGCACAAACCAACACTGCCACAGAGGTGCCCAATAAATAGATGAGTATCCTAACACATATGGATTAGGAAGATGATTTATCCAAGATATATTTGATTGAATTTGAATTTGTTATGTAAGTGAATGGACAAGAGATTACTAAAACTCTCCAAGCATGTTATCAAAGAATCCAAAGGTTTACTTTCTCAAAAAGGATGATTTCTAACTTACCGACTCCAAGCAAGGTTACTTGTGAAATCAAAGATTGCTAATTCAAGAGGTCAAGATGTTGGAGATTTTCCAGTAGGCCAGTACTGATTGTATGTTTTTCATTGATGACAACATATGGAAAGTAGCATGTGTGAAAGCATTATGTAGTAACCTTCTAGTATATGAAGCATGGACATGATATCAGCATGATATCATGGGTGCAGAGGTTAGATGTTAGTACAGATAGTTATATAGAAGCTGGTGTTAGGAGTGTTCCTGGCAGAGTAACAGGCAGTGTTCTATGCATGGTTGTTCGTATAGTTATCATGGAGCCTTGCATGCTTGAATATATGTTGAAGACATGTCAGTGATGTTTTAGTCATGGACGCATAGTCTGTTAATGAGTAGAAGTGAAGTTATGTAGTCGCTATTTTCTAGTAGCAGTTTCCTGTGTTTATTCAGAAGAGCTAACATAGATTTTATTAGTTCTATAGTTGCACCTATCTTGTGGGTATGCACCCTTGGATTTAAGCTTAGAGGAGATTTATTGATGTTTAGTTAAGAGTGCATGAGTTAATTCAGCCTGAGGAGAAAGATGTAGTTTTTTTTGTAGAGCTGATAATGTGTAGCGCATGTCTACAATTATCTCATTGGATAGGTCCCAGAATGTGTTGCGTGCATAGTCGAGCCAACAAAATGTTTATTATATCATTTAGAGGAAAGATATTTATAGGCAGTCATTTGTGATTTTTGAAGTGTGGTTCATAGTTGATTAAGCAGAGTAGAGAAGAGTGTGTGAAGTGTTGAGCCATCAAAAGAAGGTCTATGTGACCAAGTACTTGTGCTATACATTGTAACTGATCTAGATAGCAAGTCAAAGCGTAGTTCACCAAGATCTAGATATAGTGTGTATATGTTATTCAAAAGGTTGTAGCATTCTCCCCTTTGACTAGTGTACTCTTGGACACTATGTCCTCTCCCCTACCAGGGACAATTGTAAAGACTCCTAATAGAGTTTGACCCTTGACCAGGTCTACTATACTAAATATATTATAAAGAAACTCCTAACAGGGTTAAGGATCTTCTAACAAGGATCATAATACTCTAGTATAGAATATTAGTGGCTGTCAATTCCCACCAGGGTTTTTACCTATTTGGGTTTCCTCATAACCAAAATATTGGTGTTGTGTCCATGTGTTCTTTCATTGTGTTTTTGCTTTATCTTTAAGTATACTTAATTAGATAAAGAATTGAATCTTGTAGATAACGGATTCACCCCCCCCCCCCCCACCCCCCCTCTCAGTTATCTCTTGGGACTATTCCTAAAAATGGTATTAGAGCCAAGTTCCTCAGAGAGAAAGTTTAATAGCTTCAGGTTGATCAGATGGTGTACTTTAGGAAAGAAAGTCCTAAGTTCAATGGAGAGAATTATCTTGATTAGAAGAACAAGATGGTGACCCATTTGCAGTGCATTGGTTTTGAAGTTTTTGATGTGACTATCAAAGCAGCCAAGATACCTACCCTAGAAGACCTTGCATAGGAAGATGCTACTGATAGGTAAAAGGAATTGTTTCATGATAATGCTATTGCTAAGAAGCCCTTATCAGTGCCCTATCTGATGGTGAATTTTCAGAAATAAAAAAGGTGGATACAGCCCACAAAATATGGAAGCACCTAGAAGACATATTTGAAGGAGACAAACAAGTAAAGGATGCATGGAGAAAGACATGGAAGAAAAGATACAATGCATTAGAGATGTTTCTTTAAGAAAACATCATAGCTAACAATCAAAGGATAAATGAAGTAGTTGCTGGAATCAGAAACAATGGTGGAGAGATTTCATAGGAGGACATTATGGACAAGTTAATGACTACTCTCACTCATGAATATGAAAGAAAGATCAACATCCTCGATGAGACCATCTAGCTTACATCTAATTTCAAAAGAGAGACCTTCATCAGCAAAATCTTAGCTTTTGAGATCTCAAGATTGAAAACAGAGCCAAAGAGTGAAACAACCTTCAAAGCAATAGTTCATGGTAAGAAATCTACAAACACTTCTAGTAATTTTGATGATAATGATGAAGATAAAACAATAGATTTCATTTTTATGATTGCCTAAAGAGAAAATAAAGAAAAAGGAAAATATGAAGGTCAATTACCATTTAAGTGCTTTTCATGTAATAAGATCGGTCACTTTGCATCTAAGTGTCCTGCTAGAGATAGAAAGTTCAAAAAGGATTACAAGCCTAAGTATTCTAAGGAATGCTACTATGCTAGAGATGGAGTTTCAGATGAAGAATCTGGTGAAGAAAAAATTTGATTCATTTCTATTATAGACAAAATGAATAATAAGACAAGGCATAAAAATGATAAAAAGGAACAAGAGCTAGCATTGATTTCACAAGCTGACATAAGGACAAACTGGATTATAGACAATGGTTGTTCACATCACATGATAGATGATAAAGGAAAGTTTGTTTATTTGGACAAATAAAATGGTGGTATGGTCAGATTTGGAGACAACACTCCTAAACCAATAGTTGGTAGAGGAGCCATCATGTTGGATGGAAAGAATAGTATTGATGATGTTCTTTATGGTGATGGTTTGAAACATAACCTTGTCAATGTTGGAAAGTTACTTGGAAAAGGCTATTAGCTGGAGTTCAAAGATGACAAATGCATCATTAACAACAAAGATGGTGTTATGATTGCATCAGGCTGAAAGACAAGAGGTAATGTTTTTCAACTCAATTTAGAAGCAAGTTGTTTTGTTGCTAAAGTTGATGACAATTGGTTGTGGCATAAAAGACTATGTCATATAAACTTTGATAACATAGTAAAGATAAGAAATGTAAAGGTAGTAAGAGATCTACCTAGCATAGCAAAGCTAGTTGATACTATATGCAGGGAATGTGTGATGGGAAAGCATGTGAGAAATTCATTCAGGGGCAAACAAAATTCAGCAGAGAACAAGTTGGATCTGATTCATACAGACCTATGTAGTCCAACTCAAACAAGATCATACTATGGTGAAAGGTATTTCATTTTGTTTGTTGATGATTATACTAGAATGATGTGGGTTTCATTCTTGAAAGATAAGTCAGAAGCATTTGAGAAGTTAAAAAATATTCAAAGCTAAGGTTGCGAATGAATCTGGACTAAAGATAAAATGTTTGAGATCAGATAGAGGAGGAGAATTCACCTCTGATAGATTCTATGAGTACTATGAAGAACATGGCATAAAGAGATAGTTAACTGCACCTAGAACCCCTCGACAGAATGGAATTACAGAGAGAAGGAATAGGGGTACGTGCAAAAAGTTGGGTGCCAATTCCATGGAAGTCCGCGACTTGGAAAAATGCACCACTAGAAACGAGCACCCATTTTTTTCCAAATCGGTTGCCCATTTTGGTTTGGCACTCCGATCTTTAATAAAACAGGTGCCCATTTCAGTTCGGTCAACCGAGCCAAAATAGGGACCCGATTTGACAAAAAATGGGTGCCCATTTTTGAAAAGTTTTTTTTTTTTTTGATAGCGTTTCCTGTCATTTTCTAGCGACAGGAGAAAGGGATCTACGATTTTTCAACATCACCTACCCGATTGTTAGACACCTGCTGACCCCACAAACACATTTTTTTGAGTTCGAGGTACGTATTTATTATTTTGACTTGTTTTATTTTATTTTTCATGTTCATTTTCAGTAATAAAATGTTAAATTTTAGTTTTAAATAGCTATTTAAGATTGCATTTTAAAAATGAATGTATTTTCTTAGATTATGAAATGTATGTTTTTATTTGTTATTTGATTTGTTTAGAAATAATGTGCAATTGAAAACAATTTAACCTAAAACGTAAGAAAGTAGAAAACAAAAACCTGAACAGTAGAAAATTGAAAACAAAAACTTAAAATGGAGAAAATTGAAAATGAAAACCTAAAACGTGGAAAACTAAAAATGAAAACTTAAAACGTGGGAAACTGAAAATGAAAACTGAAAATGAAACTGAAAAAGAAAACCTAAAACGTAGAAAACTGAAAACAAAAACTAAAAATGAAACTGAAAACAAAAACTTAAAATGAAACTGAAAATGAAAACCTAAAACGAAATTGAAAATGAAAACCTAAAATGTAGAAAACTAAAAATGAAAACTTAAAATGAAACCGAAAATGAAAACAAAAAACAAAAACTTAAAATGAAATCGAAAATGAAAACCTAAAATGAAATTGAAAACAAAACCTAAAATGAAACTGAAAATGAAAACCTAAAATGTAGAAAACTGAAAACAAAAACCTAAAACATAGAAAACTGAAAACATATTTAAAATTGTAAATGAAAACCTAAAACATATAAAAAGTTAATTTTTGTTTTTAAATAGCATTATACAAATTTATTTTAAAAATGAATGTATGTTTATAGTTTTTCATTTATTTATGTTTTAATTTACTTTTCAATTTGTTTAAAAATCATGTATTTGTTAAAAACTGAAAACGAAAACATAGAATGTATAAAATTGTATTTACGAAAACCTAAAATGTAGACAATTGTAAACGAAAACCTAATGTTCTCTCCTCTCTCTTTCTCTTATCTCTCTCTGTTTAACTCTCTTCTCTCTCTCTCCTCTCTCTTTCTCTCATCTCTCTCCTCTCTCTCTCTCTCTCTCTCTCTCTCTCTCTCTCTCTCTCTCTCTCTCTCTCTCTCTCTCTCCTCACCTACTCACTCCTCTCTCTGATCTCTCTCTCTCTCCTCTCTCCTCATGTCCTCTCTCAGGTCTCTCCTCTCTCCGCTATCTCATCTCTCTCCCTTGAACTTTCTTCTCTCTGTCTCCTCTCTCGTCATGTTCAATGTACTAAAAAGTAATTATTTTCAAATTGACCAATAAAGGAGTACATTATATATCTTTAAACAAAGACATCGTAGCAAGTTTAGAATATTATATTAACAAACCAACTAAATCAATATAAAATATAACCTTATTGAAAAGAAATAAACATTTACAAAGTAAACTCTCTTTATAGGACCTAATATATACATAATATAACCCCTTAATAGTATCTAATAGGACCTAATAAGACCTAATATGAACCTTAAACCCTAGTATGTACCCTTAAAACCTAATATGACCCTTAAGACTTAGTATGTACCCTTAAGACCTAATATGACCCTTAAGACCTAGTATGTAACCTTAATACCTAATAGGACCTATTATGTACCCTTTAGACCTAATAGGAGCTAGAGTATGTACTCGTAAGACATAATAGGACCTACTATCACCCTTAAGACCTAATATATTATGCATGTGTTTAAATACTTTTCATTTACATTTTCAAATACTTTATAAATGTGTACATGTGAAGATAGAGATATATATGTTTAGATTATTCATGTGTTTAAATACTTTTCATTTACACATTCAAATACTTTATATATGTACAGTTTACACATGATGGACGAGCATTCAGGAGGTCAGCCCCCACCACCACCACCCCCACCTCCACCACCTCCTCATACCACAGAGCAGCTTAGAGAGGACATGAGGCATAATATCACCTCTATTGTCAGGGACATTGAGATGGTTAGACATGATCCCCACCCCTCCGCACATCTACTATGCCTTGCAGATACTATGCAAGGCATAGTAGATTCTATCCAGTCCCTCGATGATGAGTTGGACAATTATCACTCATGGAGAGATTCCATGAGAACATTCTATGCTGATGAACTCACCTATAAAGAGGTGAAGGATCTTAAAATCACCAAAGAAGATTTTTCTCGGTGGTTTAAGAATCTAAAAATAGGTGAAGAAATAAACCCCAAAAAATCAAGAATATCTATTCACTGGTGCAAGCACCTGTTGATTTCACAACACTTTTGGGAGCGGTGGTGGATGGTATATGACCATCCACCACACACAAATCATGAGGTCCCCATGTAATTTTTGAGAAAATTGTGGGCTGAGTTTGAATTGGGTAAAAAACCCAATTATTTTGACATGAGAGCATTTTAGGGGGTTGGTAAAGGCATGCCTTAGGATAGGCCTGGGGTGAAGCTGAGTGATAGAGTCAGAAATCTTCCACATGAGGAGCCCCTTGTTTCTTATCTGGCTCCTATGATTCTAGTGCCAGTACACCACCGAGTAGTCACCTCTACTCTTGGTTCATTGAGCGCCCTTTCGGGTGATTTAGCTAAGCAGTTCAGGATGGCTAGGGCACCCCAAAGCATAGCACATGTTTGCACCAGCTATGGGGACATATGTACTGGTCCATAGAGTGAGGGTCCAGATGATGGATTTGATGATGCAAAGGGTGCACATGGAGGATATGATGACATAGAGGATTGACCTATCGAGTTGTCATCATTTCTTGACCTTCTATATGTAGCGGATTTATCTAGCGCAGAGATAATCTATATAATAGTGATAAAATATTTTGTGTACATATATATGTACAGACACACAAACCATATCAACCAAAATATGTTTTTTTTGTCGGACAGGGGGCAGAGGAGACCACAACATCCATGGACCATCACCATGTCCATTCGACTGCTTCAGATGTTGGTGCACCTTTCACTGTATGTGTTTTTATCATGTCTATTCGACCCCTAGAAATATTTACTGTTGAAACTTTACTTTAATAATGTTTGTTTTCAAAATATATATTGTAGGGTCACACTTCATACCACCCTGGCAGCAATTTGATGGGTACTCTGCCATCGGTCACAGAGGACACTCCCCATATACCACTTGTATGTATATTGCATTTTAATTTGAATTTAACTATTTATACATGCTCACGTATTTATGTGTATATTCTAATTCACTTCTATTTTTTACAATTGTGTAGGCCTTCACCACATCATTCCCTGTTGATGTACCCTCGGAACCATTACTGAGTATAGTTTCACGTGGTCATGGTGTAGGACCCAGCCAGATGTAGGCCTCATCATCCTTTGAGGTCATATTTATTAATATATTAAATTCCAATATTTTTGAATCATGATGCACATGTCATTTTTAGGGAATATTATTATAATAAATTTGCAATTTGTTTTGTATAGGACATTACCACAATGACATTTTTTACTCCAGGTCCTCCTCCCACAGAGGAAACTACTCAGCAGGGTTCCATGGTAATTTATTTGATATATGTATATTCAATATTTATTTTGTTTGTAAGTGAATTATTTGTTTAAACCCACTTCTTATGTTATCTCTTCATAATTTATGTTTACAGTCACTTGATGGTGTATAGCATGATGATACATCTTCGTCCTCTTCACGTGGAGTGAAGAGGATGGCAGATCAGATGGGCAATCCAGGCTCTTAGATGTTACTTGTGTTTTCATGTTATATGGACTATTCAGATGTTATATGGACTATTTCTAGATGTTATATGGACTATGAACACATGTTTTATGGACTTGTTATATTTGGACTATTCACATGTTTTATGGACTTGTTATATTTGGACTACTCACATGTTTTATGGACTTGTTATATATGAACTTGTTTTATTTGGACCAATGATGTATGTTTTATGGACAGGTTTTATTTGGACTAGTTATTTGGACATGTTATATATGGACTAGAGTGACATGTTATGTGGATTAGCTTTTTTTTGGTTGATCGATATATGTACATGTCATAGATTAAATTAGAATATTTGTTTTAGATCTAAGATTTTTTTAATAAGATGGATTGCATGTAAATACTCTACATGAATAAATATAATGTGAATCAGATAAGTAGAGATAAAATAAGATAACTACATAACTACATAACTACATAACTAGATAGCTAGATAATGGATATCATTAATTAATATGTCACATCAAATTATTCAAGTTATATGTCACATCAAATTAATTGTAGAATTTGAATTAAAAAATGAACAAATTAATAAGTATACAGGAATCATAACACATGGTACATCAATAAATGATATTTTTATTTATATATATAACTAGTTCAAGGGCTTCATAGGGAAAGAACTAGTAAGAAAACCCCACTTCTTAGCCCAATTACAATATGATTAAAAATAAAATAAACATTCAATGAAATAATTTAATGTATCATCTTCTAGGGCTCCTGAATATGACTATCACATGTGTGTAAAGTTGTACACTTTATACCTATTCAAATAAGAAATTAATTAGAAAAACTTTCTTTAATGCACAACTAACTATAAATTTGACATAATAAGATCTATCACTTGTACATGTCTAATGTCTAATATCTAACTAACTATAAACTTGACATAATTAAAAAACACTTACACATGTACACATGTGATTTATTAGAGTGTACCATCCGCATATGAGTGTCACACATGTGTAAAGTTGTAGTTGATACCTATTCAAACAAGAAATTAATTAGAACTAACTCCAAATTTGACATAATAATATATTGAACTTGTACATGTCTAATGTCTAATAGAACTAACTATATAAACTTTCAACATAATTAAAAAGCACTCACATGTCTCTAAATCTGATTCAACCTAGTGTACCATCTGCATCCTCTCTTTTTGTAATGCTTCTATGATTGCCTCATGCTCTTCCATCGAAAGGGTCCATAAGACTTTATTGGTGGGCCTCCCTTTGTATCTTTCTAATTTGATATTTGTTGCCACCACTAAATGAGAATACTGCATAATTTTATTTTCTGATTGGTAGTCCTCAAACGCTGGTAACCCATTTCTTCTTGTTAGGTATTTTCATAGCCATGTACCAACAACCACAATAGACCCAATTGGATATTGAAAACCATCATCATCTACTTGATGACATATCAACTTTTTCTTAGGTTCCACACATCTAGCAAGCCAGTACTCAGTCTGCTCATCATTATCCTCAGGTGCAACAATAGCATACACATGACCTATAAAAATGATTAGTTTCATATGCATGTATGTAAAAAAACCTACACTTATAAATGTAAATTTGAATAAATAAATACCAGGTTGTATCAGATCTGAAACACGATCATAATCTTCTGATGCAAATGCATGATCTGGGTCTTCACTAGTTGAATCATCTGGAACTTGTGTCTCAGTAGGTGTTAAGGATCTTTGTTTCCATTCTTCAACCCATTCTGTACTCTTGCATTGTTCCCATTCACCTGCAACACAAAATTGACAAAAACATGCTAGCTCCCTAGTCCATATAGTCCAAGTGTTAGAATCAGAACTTCTAAATGAATTCCATTTTGCTGACCCATTTATTGTATCACACTCATATCTTGAAAGGATATAATTCTCTTCTACTAGCCAGAAGAAATGTTTTGATTGTAGAAGTCTGATTTGATCCTGTAGATAAACTTGTACTACACCATTCAACAATTTCACATGTGTTTTTAAATTTGGATGTTTCTTCAAACTTGAGTTGTTCTCTTGCAAGGGCTCTCTTAACACATGTACCAACACCATCATGTTCTCCTTTCCCGTGTCCAGCTTCAAAAAAACTCCAGATATGTTCGACATTGGTTTTCTTATGTGTCCTACTCAACCAATAAAACATTCTAGCATTCTTGAATTGACCTGTGCAATTATTTGACCATATTAGATGTTGTGTCATTTGAATTTGTCTCTCCTTTAAATTGTCATAAAATGTCTCCATGCAGTATTGCACAAACTCTGATGAGTGTAGTTTATTATCACTCATATAGAAGTGGTACTCCCTCAAAAAAAATTTATCATCTTTTGTACTATCAGGTGCATGCCTATAGACAATATGAACAAAAATGCCTATCATCTTGTGGTGCAAGAGTATAGTTCTCTACAAAGTCAACTACTAAAAGTAAACTACCCACTGGGAATGTATTCTTGCACATGCGAAATTGTTCATCAAGCCATCTAGCATTATGAGAGTGTTTCACATATTTAGGTATGATATTACACTTGAATTCATTCATGAATGCGTGAACACTAATGCTTTCATTTATTAGGTCACATCGTCTTCCAACCTTTCCATCCTTCAATGGATATTCAACAGTTTTAAATCTTCACACATCAATCATTTGTTGTCCGAATTCAGTTGTAGGAGTTTCATGAAAACACTCATCTAATAATGCAAGATTGCCACATATATTGCATACACCACAAACACATGCATTGAAAAGAAAATATTGGTCATTATGTGGGTTACAAAACAAACTTGAGATGAACTCCTTTATAACTTGAGGTGGAATTTGGATACCACATTACTGTAACATTTCTTTAGTATGCATGGTACCATGTATAGATCGAAATAAATCATAATGGTAACGACATTGGACATGAGTTTTACAACAACATGTGACTCTTTCCTTGTTTACCCTTACATACCAAGGTTTACACTTTTCAAATGATCTTTGATTTATGTTGATTGATAACACCTTTTCATCTACAAATTTTTTGTATAATTCAGTTTGAGTCATGTCCAAAAGGTGTTTTGGATGTGCTTCACAAATTTTTGAGCCAACTCTTAATTTTAGAACATCCCTGGCATTTGGCGATACTCTTGTATTATTCTTCCAAAATCTTTCAATCAATATTTTCACTTCACTAGTAAGTTTCATATCAGATATCGAGAGTCTACCACTATAGGTCCATAAGTTGTTAGCTGGATCACTTTCAAAGTCAACTCTTCTCTTCACAACTTTTGCCAAAGTTTTACGATGAATATTAAGATATCCACTTATGTTACTTATCATTCTTTTATCATGGGTTGATTTGTTTACTAAAGCTGTTGTTATTGCTTGTCGTGCCACATTTCTATCTTTAGAATGACTTTTCTTTCCAATTGTATCAAAGGCACTAGCAATAGTCGAAACAACTTGTTTCAAAGACTCATCCTTTTTTTTTTTTCTTTCACATTGACTCCTAACCTCTTCATCACTTTCTGCATCTTCATCATTTTCATTAATTGTAACATCAATTGACATTGAAACCCAAATTTCTTGTTATAAAAAAATTGTTTGAACAATCTGTTAGCATATGTCCTAATCTGCCTCCATGAAACCAAGCCACGAAGATTTTCTAACACACCACTATTCAATTGAAAAAGATTACCCATTTCATTATCATTTAAACATGTTTCATTTTCAACTGGTGTTTCCATGTCTACATCCACACTCTCAATTTTAGCTGTACTTTTATTTTCACCATTAGTTGGGGTTTGATTTTCAGTCGTAGGTGGGGTTTCAATTTATTTTTCAACTGGTGTTTGAATTTCATTTCTTATTGTACTTCCATGAATAAAATCCAAATCATTTATTTCGTAGCCCGCTTCAAAAAAATCATGAATTTCATTTTTAGAATATATGCAGGGTTGTGAAGATATACCAGTACCCAATACTGGGTTAGTAGATGCACCTGGATTTTCTTGATTTGTATTTCCTTCTTCTGGCTCTTCATCCATTACAGTGTTCTCAATGCTCTCTTCCTTTAAAGCTAATGTTGAACTCGAAGCTCCAGCATTACTACCCTCTCTAATTCTTGCTCTTCTTTCTCTTTGACATTTTGCTTCCTTTTCTTTATTTTCTATCCTTTGTCTCTTTCTACGTTGCTTTGATCCCATATTTGGATGAATTTTTAATCCAACAAGTGTCAAATCTAGAACAAGATAAAACCAGGTCTAAATTAATTAAAACATTCTGTCTGCGCATGGGTACAGTTGTACAATGATTGAATAATGATTCAATCATTGGACCTCTGTACTTCTGCACCTATCATTTTCCAACGGACTCATTAGAAATAGGCACTCATTTTCTAACAAAATGGGTGCCCGTTTTGTTAATGGTTACTTTTGAAATGGGCACCCATTTTTTAAAATTTCAAATCGGGCACCCGTTTCTAAAAGCTTGGGGTGGGAAAACTGAACTTGCCTCAGTTTTTGGTATGGGATAGGCATGATTTAGGCTTGGTCCCACCAACCCTATGTCTTCACCTCCACAAATTTGACTAAGTTATTTTAACATTAATTTTCTATCTTCAACGAATTTTTTGAGCATCTTTCAATTTGAATTTTCTGATGAAACGAAAACCCATTATAGATTTCATTGTCCTGATTCTATAAATGTAAATTTTTTTGATGATATAATAAATTTTACTATTTTTCCTATATTTATCAATAGCAAAAGGTATGAAAATGTGAAACACAGAGGTTTACTAAACTTTTAATAACTTTTTTGTTTTAAGGTTTCTGCAAAAAAAAATCATATGGCATCAATCTACATTCTATTCTTTTCAAGATAATTTTTTTTGTTTTTGAAAAATATGAACATTTCATCAAATTATGGTGGTCGTACACTAGAGGTTTTGAAAATATACTTTATTGTTATTTAAAAATCAATTAAAAAAAATATATAACAAAAAAAAATAAGGAAAAATATACTCATCAATCTATAGTGTCTTAGGTATCTTTCCTAAAAAGGATTAACATATATTGATTTATTTGTGTCAAAAAAGGGTGGTCGTACACGGGTGAGGTATGGTCCTGAAACAGGCATTCTGAAAAAGTGGTTTTTAAATATGCCTACCAAAATTAATTTATGCAATGTGGGTATTGAAATAAATTACATATTTGAAAAGCTAACTCCGAGTACTATAATTTCTATTATTGAAGTTTTTTGAGATTCAATCTCTAATTGCCTCAATTTTTGACATCAATTGACATGAATTTTGAAAAATAGGAAAAACTCTTCCACTTTTTGCCAAAAATTGGTACCCAACTTCTTGCAGCCACCCATAGGATCATTCTTGATACAGTGCACACCATTATGATTGAAGGAAAAATTGCACACACCTATTGGAGACTTACGGTAAATACAACAGTCTATACCATCAATAGAATTCAATTGAGTCCAGGTGCTGATAAAACACCATATGAGCTATGGTTTGGTAATGTTCCCATAGTAAAATACTTCAAATCTTTGGAAGTAAGTGCTACATCAAGAGGGATGAAGCAGTAGGCAAGTTTGATGCAATAATTGGTGTAGTTATTTTTCTTGGTTACTCTATTAAAAGTAAAGCTTATAGATGTTTCAATTTAAGATTGAAAAAGATCATTGAAAGTGCTCATGTAAATATTGATGAAAAGTTTATGATTCAAGAAAGATATCATGATTACTCACCCATGATTGAAGAAGAACCTAGAACCTCCACTAGTGAGACAGTTATTGAAGAAATGTTTGACAGTATTAATGTATTATTCAATGACCCTGAGACAAGTGAAGAAGAAAATCCTAAGGTTGATAAGTCAGAATCACCTAAAGCTCAAAAGTTTACATCTAGAAATCATTCCAAGATAGACATCATTGGAGATCAAAGCGGAAAATTATTAACTAGGTCTCAAGAAAATAACTCAACTAGTAGTGAAGCTGTATGTTTACTATCTTAGATTGAACCCTTAAGTGTTGAAGATGCATGTAATGATTCAGATTGGCATGATGATATGAAAGAAGAACTTGATTAGATTGTTAAGAATGACACTTAGGAATTGGTCCCAAGACCTAGTGATAAGAATGTGATTGGAACAAAGTGGATATTCAAAAATGAGATGAATGAAGATGGTACAGTAGTAAGAAACAAAGAAAGGTTAGTATGTAAAGGATATGCACAAAGAGAAGGCATTGATTATTCAGACACATTTTCACCTATGAGTAGATTAGAAGCTATTAAGTTATTTCTAGCTTATACTACAGTCAAAAACTTCAAATTTTATCAGATGGATGTGAAGTCAGCATTCCTAAATGGAGATTTAAAAGAAGTATACATTGAGTAGCCGGAAGGATTCACCTTATCAGATAGACCTGACATGGTATGCATATTAAAGAAGGCCCTCTATGGACTTAAGAAAGCCCCTAGAGCATGGTATGAGAGACTAGATGGATATCTAAAAAAGATTGGATTCAAGAAAGGAGCAATAGATTGTAATCTATTCATTAGAGAGACATCTGAAGGTCTACTACTTGTAGCTATATTTGTTGATGACATTATCTTTGGAGGTGTATCATTTTAAAATGGAAGCACCTCCATTTGGATAAGTTTAGCACCCTCTTTCAGTACATTTATCATGATAAACCTGCATTTGTATGTCTTGGCTGAAATTAGGGTTACGATCCTAAGGATTCTCCTTAATTCCCCTCTTTTATGGCTCTAATTTCTAAGTAGGATACAAAAATGGGTCCTCATAGCCTTCATCATGTCAATCATAGGATCTTATGTCTATCATAGACATTCCATTCTTATCCAACTTCATTTCTAAGTTTCTGGGCATCCTCGGGGCCTTTAAACATCATCCAGGCAAAATTCAAGGTTTTTGGTCAAGGTTGACCTCAAACCTGACAAGGTCAAGGTTGACCTTGACCCTGACTAGGTCAGGGTTGACCTTGAATCTGACCTCTTCCCGCTGGGATTTCAAATTTTCAATTGTCGGTAATTTAGCTTTCATGATTATTAATTTCCCACCTCTGTGTTGGCTGTTTCGGGCTCTGAAACAATAAATCCTTTAATTAAATTTAATTTAGGTCCATTCTCTAAAGGTTAGGACCTAATTCGGATTTAATTCTCCAAGGTGGCCCTTTTAGAGGAGTGTGACCTAATTCACTATAAAAGAAGACCTTCCTCTCTCATTTGGATCATCAAATTTTGCAATCAAGCACATCTCATCTCAAGTATTCTTCTCTCAAGCTCTCAAGGAGACATCAAGTAATTGGCAAGCAAGCATTTCAAGTCTTCAAGCATCTTCAAGCATTTATATTTGGAGCAAGAGAGAATTATTCTTCTTTGATCCACTATTATAAACATTTTAAGCATTCAAACATGGAGTAACAACCACAAATTGTGAGAATGGTAGAAGTACTTTAGCCTTGGGGGCTTGGTATGATTTTCTATCACATTCAAATCTATGCATTGTTATTTCATAAATATTCATGCTAGGGTTTTAATCTAGAGGATTAGATCTTAGCTTTACACTTTCAATATACACAGACACATACTATTTCCATTGGCTATTCGTGGAGGTGGGAATCACCAAAACGGGGGTTTGACTAAGGCAAAACCCTATATAGCCACCCCCAAAACCCCTTTTTCAGATATCTACAGGTGCTTCTTCAGGAATTAGAGGATAGATTGGAGTAACCTTTTCGCTGAACTTTCAAGATTTGCGAATAGAATCGGAATCAGACTTCAAAATGAAAATGTGGTCTTTGACCTTTTAAAAGGTCAAAGTCAACCTATGTGAATCTGGAGAAAAGATTTCTGGGTTTTGTCCGCCTTGACATTTCTAGTCCGAACCAAGTGATGGAATTTTCTGAAACTTCATAAAAACTTTAGAAAATAGGTATTTCTAAACTAATGTCATGATGAGGTATGTACCTTGATCTAATTTTTTTAAAAAGCATTTTTAGATCTATTTATGCTATTACAACTTCTAAACATCCTTTCTAAATGAATAGTTGATGAATGTTGTGTGTGTTACTATGCTTCCATTTTCACCTTATTCATTTTGGTGAACCCGACTAGCTTACTCTCTTTCTTTTATGGTGTTAGATTTAAATCTTGTAGATTTCTTTCTTCCATTTATATTTCAAAAATACAAAAAAATTGCAAAATTCCTTTTAAAAAATACAAAAATATTTCTATTTTTCATGCTTTTAGTACTTTCTTTGTATTCAACATGTATGATTCATGTTTTGAGTACTTTGAGGATGCTTTTGTTATACAAGAGGATAGAATCCCTAATGAGGAACATGGTACTGAGGATGAAAATGGTTCGAATATGGTCTCCATGGATCCTATTCCTATTTCACTCTCCTCCACAACCTCTCCAATTGACATTTACCATAGGGTGTGTCGATGGTTACCTTCATGTCCCACTATTTGCAACATTGATAAACCAAAAATGATATTTCCTAAACCTTTGATGATGGTAAAAGGATGTCCTCCTATATCAGTTAAGGGTAAACCTAGAGATCCCTTGGATTTCTTTGATAACACTGATTCTGTTTCACATGCTTATCACACATAGAATAACCCTCAACCTACTATTCCAGTTTCTTTACCTCCTTCTCAACCTACACTTCCCCAAGCACCTAGGTATCCTTCTACCTTTAAGGAGTACAACTTAGTTGATCAATTATGTGCTACTCCTACCAAAATATCTCTATGGGAATTACTTCAAACATCCCCAACATATTATGAGGCTTTGCAAAAGGCTTTATCTACTCTTCCTGCTATGCCTCCTAATCAAGAAAACATTCATTCAATTTTAAATTGTATGCATGCTATGCCCTTTGTACCTCCTATTGTGTTTTCTGATTATGATTTACCTTCATTAGAGGTGTAGAATCAATATGATGATCTTATGGTAGTTGTCTCTATTAATAAGAGCATCATTTGAAGAACCTTAATTGATAATGGATCAAGACTTAATGTTTGTAGCATTGACATGCTCAAAGCAATTAAGGCTGATTTATCTATTATTCAACCTGATAATGTTCCTATACGTGGATTTGATAATATTGCGAAAAGAACTTTGGATATTATTACCTTACCTATTAAGGTGGGTCCAGTTATCCTACATACTCCTATTCATGTTATGCCTAGACTAGTTAACTATAACCTTCTTTTAGGAAGACCATGGTTACATACTATCCATGCAGTTCCTTCTACTCTTCATCGCAAGGTTCGATTCATCTATAACAATCTAATGTATACATTACATGCGGATGATGCTCTGAATCCTTGCTTAAATACAGAATATGCCAAAATATCTGAACCTATTAAACCTAGTAAAGAGATTGAAAAACAATTGCCAATACAACAATCTAAGATAAAACAACATGAAATTCAACAACAAGAAGATCCACCTTCTTCCTCTTCCTTGACTAAAGATGATTGAGGAACATTGGATTTTAATCCCACATTTATTGGCGAATATAAGGTCTCTGATTTAGACTTTATGAAGCAACAAAATGAATTTGAGAAAAAGGTTTTTATTTCTTCTCCATTATCTGAAGAATTAAAAAGTAATTTTGTTGCCGCTTTGATTAATGAAATGCTTGACACTATAAAGCCTAATTGTTATGATATTGTGACATATGCTGCTCCTTGGACTTCTTCTGATATGACTGATCGATATGGTCCTGGTTATCATTTTCTTAAGAAATCAGGATTCAATGGGAAAGGATGTGGTAAATATGAACAAGGTATACAAGTACCCTTGGATAATGAAATCTATGACCATACGTATGGATTAGGATTTAATCCTTACCAATAACCCTTCGCTTTTCCTCTTAATGCTAATCATATTTTTAGTGGACAGTTGAAGTTGGTTGACCCATTTCTTATTGATCTTAATCAACAACCCTCTTTGGATATCTTCCCTACAGAAGAGGCTTTAATGGAATATTTAGGGGTTTATGAGGACTTACCTAAGTTTCATCATAAGTAAGGAAAGCCTTATTGTTTAAAAACTGATGCTTATTTTGGAGAACATGAAGCACAAGATATTTCTCCTTTACCGATGGATTCTTCGATAAGAAGTGATTTATTAATCACTGAAACTATTGATATTCAAATGGATGAAACTAATTCTGAAAGGGTGATAAAACTTGGGAAATGTTTGACTCATGATGAATGTGATCAGTTGGCTTCCCTTTTGTTGGAATTCAAGGATATCTTTGCTTGGACATATTCTGATATGCCAGGTATCGATTCTAAGATTGTTACTCATAACATTGTTTTAAAGCCTAATATGAAACCTGTAAAATAGAAAATTTGAAAGATGAATCCATGAATTGCTTTGTTAGTCAAAGGTGAAATTGAAAAATTATTGAATTCTAGATTTATCCGTTCTATCGATTACTTGGATTGGATTTCAAATATTGTGCCTGTATCAAAAGGAGACAATAAGATAAGGATGTGTACTAATTTTAGAGATTTAAATAAGGCATCTTTGAAAGATGATTTCCCATTACCTAATATCGATATGATTGTGGATTCTATAGCGGGCCATGCTCTGTCATCCTTTATGGATGGCTTTTCAGGATATAATCAAATTTTTATCCCTCCTGATGATCAATTTAAAACTGCATTTATAACACCTTAGGGAACCTTTTGTTGGGTCATGATGCCCTTTGGATTAAAAAATGTAGGCGCAACTTATCAACGGGAAATGACTTTGATTTTTCATGATTACATCCATAAGATTCTTGAGGTTTATGTGGATGATATCTTGGAAAAATCTATAAAATGAGAAGACCATGTTGCTACTTTACGAAAAATATTTGTCAAGATTAGAAAATACAATATGAGATTGAATCCAAAGAAATGTGTTTTTGGAGTCGATTATGGTAAATTATTAGGATTTATAATTTCTAAGCGAGGCATTGAAGTAGATACTAAAAAGATTGACGCTATTGTTAATATGCCTCCTCCTAAAAATATTTCTCAACTACGAAGTTTGCAAGGAAAGATACAAGCTATCTGTCGCTTTATTTCTAACTTGGCAGACCAAACAATCTCTTTTACTTCCTTGCTTAGAAAGGATGCCACTTTCTCCTAGAATGAGGATTGTAAACAGACTTTTGAGAAATTTAAGGAGTATCTTGCAAATCCTCCTATCTTGTAGCTTGCTAAGTTTGATAAACCATTCCAATTATACACTTCAACAACCCCACAAGCTGTGAGTGCATTATTAGCTCAAATTGATGAAAATGGTAATGAAAGACCTATATATTACATCAGTCAAACTTTATTGGATTATGAAACAAGATACACACCTCTAGAAAGAAAATGTTTAGTGGTGTTTTATGCATGTCAAAAACTTAGGCATTATCTCATAAATGTTGAAGTTAATGTGATTGTCAAATTTGATCCCTTAAAACATCTTTTCTCGCAAACTGATCTCTTAGGCTGCTTGGCAAAATGGGTAATGTTACTTACCGAATTTGATCTTAATTTTATTCCTCAGAAATCAATTAAGGGACAAGCATTGACAGATCATTTAGCTGAAGCTCCTTGTCCTCACTCTGTTGAAGGTTCTACTCCTATCGAATTTCATGATGAAAATATTTTAGCTATTCAACAAGATGATATTTGGGAATTATATTTTGATGGGTCTAAGTGTAAGATAGGATCTAGTGTGGGTATCATATTGATTCCCCCTACAAAGAAACCCATCCCTTTATCATATAAATTGACCTTTCCTTGTACTAATAACATTGCAAAATATGAAGCTCTTATAGCTGACCTACGAGCAACTTCATCTCTCAATATCAAACATTTACATATATATGGAGATTCACAAATTGATAGTTGAAAAAATTAAAGGTGGATATCAGACTAAAAATAGTAGAATGACACAGTATAGAGATTTAGCTCTTAATGTCCTTTCACAATTTTCCTCTTACACAATCCAGACATTACCAGGGAAAGATAATCGGCACATAGATGCTATGGCAAGTGCAGCATCCTTGGTTTGTCTCGAGAACAATGATAAAAATTTCCAATTTACAATACAAACTCTTAAAAGTCCTACAATTTCTGATAAGATTACCTCTGATTGTTTCAACTTTCATTTGGATGAATGGTATTCACACATTTTTCATTTTTTGAAGGATCGTACTTTTCCTGAATCGGCAACAAGGAACATGCGTAATCACATTAGAAAACTTGTAGTGTGCTATATCATTTTAGGAGATGTGCTATACAAATTCTCTTATGAAGGTCTATTATTACGGTGTCTCAATAGAACTGAGATTCCTGTAGCTTTAGCAGAAGCTCATTCCAGTTCTTGTGGGGGACACTTTGGTGGCAAATCTTTAGTTAATAAGTTACTTTGAATGGGGTATTATTGGCAAGCTATGGAACATGATTCTTTCATGTTTGTTAAAAAATGCCCTCAATGTCAACAGCATAGTAATTTGATTCATGCTCCTACTCATGAGCTTTGTAATCAAATTTCTCCATGGCCTTTTAGTATTTGGGGTTTTTATCTTATTGGAAAAATCTCACCAACTTCTTCTCAAGGGCATACTTACATTCTCACCGCTAAGGATTATTTCACGAAATGGGTTGAAGCTGTCCCTCTTCATTCTTCAACGATAGATGTTATTTGTGACTTCATCCTTAATAATATTATAGCAAGATTTGGTATTCCCTTGACAATAGTTTCAGATAATGGAACATCTTTTAAGAATAAAGAAGTTGCAAAATTCTTGGAGAAATAGAGGATTCAACATAGATTTTCAACTCCTTATTATCCTCAATCTAATGGACAAGCTAAAGCATCGAATAAAATTATTGAACAAATTTTGTGAAAAATAGTTAGTAAGCATGCCAAAGACTAGCATACTCAATTGACTTATGCTTTATGGGCTTATAGGACTAGTGTCCATACTGCTACAGGTACTTCTCCTTACAATCTTGTTTATGGTACTAATGCTATTATGCCTTTGGAACTAGAAATACCATCCTTACGTGTTTCATTTCATCGGATAATTGATAAAGATACTTTTCATGAACAATGTTTACAAGAATTGGAAATGTTGGATGAACAATGAATACATGCATTAAAACATATACAAGCTTGTCATAAATCTCTCCAAAAATAATACAATCATAAGGTAATTGAACAAACATTTGTAGTTGGTGATTTAGTTCTTTATGAGAATCAGTGAAATGTGAATGCTTTACCAGGTGAAAAAGGAAAATTTAGCCCTAATTGGCTTGGACCTTTTGTTGTTATTGAGAACTTTGGTTTGGGTGCTTACAAACTTGCTGATATGGATGGTGTTTCTTTTAAGGAACCCATTAATATTATGCACCTTAAAAATTATTACCCTTAATCTCATTTGTTCCATGTGCATTTATGTGTTCTTTATAATGATTTCTTTTATATATTGAATATGTTTATGCACTTTCTTTATTTCTTTCTTTCTATTAATTTTTATATTGATGAAAACATAGTAATCAAGTATAGAACTAATTAGTAAAGAAAGTTTTTCATTTATCAGCAATACATAGTTTTTCAAAGTTCTGATACATATGAGGCCAATGGCCCTATCTATCACTACACCTATCACCATGCCACTCTGATGGTTGATGACTCCGGGATCTCTCTTCTCTATGATAGGAAGATGAATATTTGTGTGTCTATGTATGGCTCCTAGATATGCTCATGCCCTAAACACATTCTCAGAGACTTTGTACCTCTGCCATCAGCTTCTCCTCCCTCTCTTTGCACATCCTCAACTCCCACTAGATGCATACGAAGATATCAGCATGTCTACCTGGATCTCTATGCCCAATGGAGGACTCTCGCTCATCAGCTGGAAGTTGGTAGGAAATAATGTTATCCTTGATAACCTCAAATACAAAACTCCTCCATTATGTTACACTAGTTGTAGAGGAAACATACTTTTATCATGCTAATATCATATTTATTTTCATCAAATCATATTTTTAATCAAAAAAATTCATAGTCCATACCTAGATCTCCCTCTTGGACATCACTAAAGTGTCTATATGGTGGGGGCATGGAGTGACTACTCTCTCCACGCTCGCTATGTCTAGGCTACGGTGGTGGTGTCTCTGTGTGGGATCATGGGGGCCATCATGATCTCAATGATGATGCAGGAGTGATAGGTATATCTGCACCAATATCACTAGCTGGGGGCATGTCATCTGCTCTCTCTTCCTCCTCCATTGGTTCCCCCTCAGAGATGTGTTCCTCCTCATTTTTGATATCCTCATCTTCCCCGCTATCTACACTATCCTAGTGTGTCCTCTATCTAAAGTCAGGATCACCTATAGGATAATCCTCGGGGAAGATAGGGCGGGCCCCCTCTAAGCTTTAGTTCCAGATGTAATCTCAACTAACACCTAAATAGGATACATCTAATGGGACCTTAATATCCTCTGTCTCCTCTGCATCACTATCCTCTATGTCTACCACTGAAGGTCGGTGTATGGTGTCGGGTCCCTGATGGTATCTCATCGGATGCACATAGCAAGTTACTACCTTAGGGACTTCCTGTAGTAGGATGAACTATCTCATCACTTGATCATAATAATATGGCATCACTATATGGCTCTGGTGACCTTCTAATAGCTTATGTTGCTAAGAGTGTCTCATCTGGAATCGAGTGTCTGGCCACTCTGTCATCTGGCAGTAGGGTCTCCGTATCACATTAGTACTGGCAATATGGTCAAGAAGTACTCTCCAGTAGAGCATATCTCCAAGTTTCCAGACATCTCTCATGGGATATTCAAAGGCTCTCATCGTACTCACATCTACCATCACTGGCACTCCCAATGGATGTGTACATGCAAAGTGCTCAAAAATCCAAATCTGTAGAATGATGCACATCGATAAACTCTCTCGCTGATACCTCACTAGCTGACTCAACTCATGGTATAGCTAATAGAGCATGGTGTGACCCCATGAGAACGCAGTCCTCTCTCTCTCCATCCTCTATATCAAATGAGTCATAGGTGAACAAAATATAGTACCCTTTGAGTTGGGTAACACAACCAAGGATACTATACATAGCATCACCATCCATACTAAGGGAGTATGGCTTGATAGTATGGATGATAGTGAGATGTGATCTGAATGAGTCCGCATCACTGGACACCCACCTGTATAGTAATTTGTATCTACATGAATCTCCTCCCAACCTTTATGTGTCCTGGGTTTGACAGTCTCTCCTCGGACTAGAAGCCTCATAATCCTATATACATCCTCTAATGTCATTGTAATCTCACCGGAAAGAAGATGGAAGGAGCATGTATCCTTATCCCATCTCTCTATCTATGTGGATAACATCTCTTGATGTAGCCTGATCTATGGAAGGATTGATATCCAATATATTTCTACATCCCTCGGTAGCTGTAAACCCTCATCATCCAAATTGAACAATCTCTCCTTGACCTGCACTAGCAATTCCCTAAAGGGATGCTCTCAGAAGTAGACAAGGTCCTACCATCACAAACTAGCATCATATCAGTCATCTACATCATCAAATCTGAAAGTACAATTGATCTAGGTCAAAGTCAACCTTAGTTAGGTTAAGGTTGACCTTACTGGGTCAGGGTCAAATTTTCTAGGTCAAGGTTGACCTTTTTGGGTTAAGGTTGACCTAAATGGGTCAAATTCAACCTCAAGGGGGTAAAATTGACCTTGCTCAGCAAAAACATGAATTTGAAAAGAATCTCAACTCAAGGAGTGCTTGTTCGGTAGCTAGATGGTGTCTCACAGTCTCTAGGCGTGTCGCTCATAGTTCCTCTCTTCTCAGCATCTTGCTTCTAATTTTGAATTTGTAAATGGTAAGAATGAGTAAGTGTTACCCTTTTGATCTCTTTTATAGGTTTAAAATTAGGGTTAGGTTAAGAATTTCCTTTTATGCATTTCGATAGACATTCATTCTTTTCACCATAACTTGAGTTAGATAACTCAATTTTCCGTGTTGTTAGTGGTGTTGGAATCATGATTTAGATATCTAACTCCCTAGACTAGTTTAGGAAGGGTAGGATTCCTTCTAACAGGTTTAGGAATGAACTTTTCAACACTCTACATATTCAGTATCTAGAGTTTTCTTATCACCCTGTTTCACCCTTCCAAAATAGAAAGTCGAAACAGGGGGGGCATAAGGGGTTCTACATACTTCTAAAATTATCATATAGTAAGCTCTAGTTGATTATATATTTTCATTAATTTGGTGTATTGTAGATTCTAATAGTTTTCTGCAGGATCTTTACATTGAGGACTTAGCTATATCCTTTTTATTTACTATGATATTTTCTTACTTTAGCTTGCATATTCACATAGTGTCATATCTAAGCTAAAGTGGGGGCTAAATGTATCATCTTAAAATGGAAGCACTTCCATTTTGATAAGTTTAGCACCCTCTTTCAGTACATTTATCATGATAAACTTGCATTGAGGATGCATTTGTATGTCCTAGGTGAAATTAGGGTTAGGATCCTAAGGATTCTCCTTAATTCCCCTCTTCTATGGCTCTAATTTATAGGTAGAATATAAAAATGGGTCCTCCTATCCTTCATCATGTCAATCACAAGATCTTATGTCTATCATAGACATTCCATTCTTATCCAGCTTCATTTCTAAGTTTATGGGCATCCTCGGGACCTTTAAACTTCATCTAGAAAAAAGTCAAGGTTTCTGGTCAAGGTTGACCTCAAACCTGACCAAGTCAGGGTCAACCTTGACCCTGACTAGGTTAGGGTCAACCTTGACCTTGACCTCTTCTCACCAGGATTTCAAATTTTCAATTACCGGTAATTTAGCTTTCAAAATTATTAATTTCTCGCCTCCGGGTCGGCTATTTCAGGCTCTGAAATGGTAATTCCTTTAATTACATTTAATTTTGGTCCATTCTCTAAAGGTTAGGACCTAATTGGGATTTAATTCTCCAAGGTGGCCCTTCTAGAGGAGTGTGACCTAATTCACTATAAAAGGAGGCCTTCCTCTCTCATTTGGATCATCAAGTTTTGCAATCAAGCACATCTCATCTCAAGCATTCTTCTCTCAAGCTCTCAAGGAGACATCAAGTATTGGCAAGCAAGCATTTCAAGTCTTCAAGCATTCATATTTGGAGCAAGAGAGAATTATTCTTCTTTGATCCACTATTATCAACATTTCAAGCATTCAAACATGGAGTAACAACCACAGATTGTGAGAATGGTAGAAGTACTTTAGCCTTGGGGGCTTGGTATGATTTTCTATCACATTCAAATCTATGCATTGTTATTTCATACATATTCATGCTAGGGTTTTAATCTAGAGGATTAGATCTTAGCTTTACACTTTCAATATACACACACACATACTATTTACATTGGCTATTCGTGGAGGTGGGAATCACCAAAATGGGGGTTTGACTAAGGCAAAACCCTATATAGCCACCCCAAAAACCCCTTTTTCAGATATCCAATGGTGCTGCTTTGGGAATCAAAGGACACATTGGAGTACCCTTTTCGCTAAACTTTCAGGATTTGTGAATAGAATCAGAATTGGACTTCAGAATAAAAATGTGGTCTTTGACCTTTTAAAAGGTCAAAGTCAACCTATGTTAATTTGGAGAAAATATTTTTGGGTTTTGTCCGCCTCGACATTTCCAGTCTAGAATAAGTGATGGAATTTTCTAAAACTTCATATAGACTTCAAAAAATATTTATTTCTAAACTAATGTCATGATGAGGTATGTACCTTGATCTAATTAATTTCCAAGCATTTTCAGATCTATTTATGCTATTACAACTTCTAAACATCCTTTCTAAATGAATAGGTGATGAATGTTATGTGTGTTACTATGCTTCCATTTTCACCTTATTTAGGAGGTAATGACAAACTTAGTGCACAATTTTCCAAAGAAATGAAGAGTGAGTTTGGGATGAGTATGATTGGTTCGATCAAATACTTTTTAGGACTAAATGTGTAGCAAACAGAAAAAAGAATTTTTATTAATCAGTCAAAATATGTGAAAGAGATATTGGAAAAATTCAAGATGGATGATTGAAAGCCAGTAGGAACCCCTATGATCACTAGATGCAAGCTTACAAAAGAAGATGACTCACTAGTAGTAGATACAACATTGTATAAGTCTATGATTGGTAAACTTATAGATCTTACTTAGACTAGACCTTGTATTTCAAATGCAGTTGGTAGAGTTGGAAGATTTGGAGTAGAGCCTAAACAAAGTCACCTCATGGTAGTAAAGAGAATATTTAGATACTTGTAGGGCACTATAGATTATGTTCTATGGTATCCTAATTCAGAAAATGTTGAGCTTCATGTGTACACTGATGCAGATTGGGAAGGATGTGTTGATGACAGAAAGAGTACTTCAAGAGGAGCAGTGTTTCTTGGTGATAGACTTGTCACTTGGACAAGAATGAAACAAAATTTTATTTCTCAGTCAATAGTAGAAGTGGAGTATGTTGCAATAGCCTTGAATTATTCTACAATTGTTTGGATCAAGCATATGATAAAGGATTTTGGAATTCAGATTAATTATCCTATTGTTATTCACTATGATAACACTAGCACTATTAATATGTCAAAGAACCATGTGATGCAAAGGCAAAGCACATTGAGATCAAGTATCACTTCATAAGAGAGAAAGTGGTAGAGAAAGAACTCAAGTTGGACTATGTGAGTACTAAAGACCAGTTGGCAGATATATTCACAAACCCCTTACCTAAGGATACTTTTGAGTATCTCAGGGAAAAGTTGGGAGTAATTCCCTTCCCCGATTCTGCTTAGAAAATAGAAGGAAAGACATCAGTCCTCAGGGACTGGTGGAAGGTTGACTAATCTACCTTAGGAGTAGTACTAGTGCTTAAAATGAATGGTGGCCTTTGCCATTGATGTCAAATGGGGAGTGATATACATAGTCATGAAAAACAGAAGTAAAAAGATGAGTAATATACTTTTAGATATCATTGTAGTTCAGTTGAGGAAATGGAGAATATTGGAAAATATTGCAGTAGATGAAGGATTCATCTTTAGGGGAGTTTTGAAGAGGAAATGGAGAAAGTTATAAAATAAATTTTCATTTGGGTTGGTGGTGGTTTTTCATTCCACATGTTGCCATCAATGCCAAAGGGGGAGATTATTGGAGATTTGCCAGTAGGCCAGTACTGACTGTATGTTTGTCATTAATGACAACATATGGAAAGTAGCATACATAAAAGTATTATGTAGTAAGATTTCAGTATATGAAGCATGGACATGATATTAGCATGATATCATGGGTGCAGAGGTTAACCGTTAGTACATATAGTTATATAGTAGCTGGTGTCAGTAGTGTTCTTGACAGAGTAACAGGCAATGTTATGTGTATGCTTGTTCGTATAGTTATCATGGAGCCTTGCACTCTTGGATATATGTTGAAGACATGTTAGTGATGTTTTAGTCATGGATGCATAGTCTGTTGATGAGTAGAAGTGAAGTTATGTAGTCGCTATTCGCTAGCAGTAGTTTCCTGTGTTTATTCAAAAGATTCGATAAAGATTTTATTAGTTTTGTAGTTGCACCTATCCTGTGGGTATGTGCCCTTTGATTTAAGCTTAGAGGAGAGTTATTGATGTTTAGTTAAGAGTGCATGAGTTAATTCAGCTTGAGGAGAAAGATCCAGCTATTTTGGTAGAGCTGACAGTGTGTAATGTGCATCTACAATTATCTTATTGGACATGTCCCAGAATGTGTTGCGTACATAGTAGATACGATAGAATGTTTATTGGAGTTTTCTATAGTTTCTCTTTTATGATTTCAAGGTGGTTCTAATAGGGTGAATTGATTATATCATTTAGAGGAAAGATATTTATAGGCATTCATTTGTGATTGCTGAAGTGTGGTTCATAGTTGATTAAGCAGAGTAGAGCAGAGTGTGCAAAGTTTTGAGCCATCAAAAGAAGTTCTATGTGACCAAGTAAAGTACTTGTGCTATACATTGAAACTGATCTAGATAGTAGGTCAAAGAGTAGTTCACCAAGATCTAGATATAGTGTGTATTTTTTATTTAGAAGGTTGTATCCTTCACCCCTTTGAGCAGTGTGCTCTTGGATAGTGCATTCTCTCCCCTAATAGGGACAATTTTAAAAGACTCCTCATAGGGTCCGACCATTGACCAGGTCTACTGTACTAAATATATTGTAAAGAAAATCTTAACAGGGTTAAGGATCTTCTAAGAAGGATCATAATACTCTAGTGTAGAATATTAGTGGGTGTCAATTCCCACTAGGGTTTTTACCTATTTGGGTTTCCCCGTAACCAAAATTTTGGTGTTTTGTTCATGTGTTCTTTCATTTTGTTTATGTTTTATGTTTAAGTATACTTAATTAGATAAAGAATTGAATCTTGTAGATAAATGATTCACCCCCCTCCCCCCCTCTCAGTTATCTCTTAGGACTATTCCTAACACAAGACACATGAACCCAAGGTGCAAATAGGCTTCTAATAGTGGGGTAAGTGACCCAATTGAACCCGGATCGACCGAGGAAAACTAGGAATGGCAGGATAGAAAATCAGGCAAGCTGTAAAAAGTTGGTGTTTCGACTCAGGAACACTATTTTTGTTCATTTTAAAAGATCAAGTAAACACATCAACCAATTTTTATCATTGATCAAGCACATAAGACAATAATCAAGGAGTTCAAGAAAACAAATGTCTTCAAACAATGAGCAAGGGACAAAGAAACCTTGCGCATGAATAAGAATAGTGACTTAGTATGCTACTCCTTGAAGACTCTACTTGTGTATGTTCTCAAAATATTTCTCAATCATGTACATAGTCCTAGAAAATAAAAATTCAGTTGCACTATGGTTCTTAGTAATGGTTTGACTCTGCAAATTTTGCAATTTCAAGAGGGAAAACTCCAATCTAGGCACACCGGGGTTTTGACACATTCTGAGAATTTAATCAATCAAAGATGCTAAGGAGATCAAAAATTTATATAGTGGTTATTGCTACCATGGTGAAAAAGGATATTACCACTTTAGGTTCCATCCACATGGTTTACCCAACAAAGGGAATGTCCACTACGGTTAACCCTCTCTGAAAAGGTGACTCACAAAAAGGACCACATGGGGACTTGGTTTAGATTCAAGGATCTAAGTTCCTGATACTACCCAAAAAAGAAGTAAAGCATAATTCTCTAGCCTCTTCACTTCACCCAAACATAGCAAATAGATTCATTGACATGCTAAGATTGAAACCACCTCACCAAAGTTCATATGTCAACAACAATGTCTACCGATCTCTCTAAATGTGTTCAAGAGAGAATGTACCGATCAATGTTGAGGACTAAACCAAGTAAGACCGTGAGATAATAAAAATATCCTCCCTACCTACAAGGGGTTATATCATCAAGAATAACTTTGTAAGAAGCCCACTCTCTCAAGAACACCACAAATAGTGTTCATAGGGCCTAATTACTATGTGAAACATATATGCGAGAAAGAAAATCTATGTTCTTTTTAGAGCCCAAATTTGAAGTGTGATCTATGAAAGTAATAAACACTCAAGCTAGGCACATGAGAGATTCATTTTATTCCCAAAATACAAATGTTATAGAGATTCAACAAAATACCTCAAGTCCAAAGCAACACACTTAGTAGATTTTTGTTGAGCTTTTTTGTGCAAGCAAGCCACGAACTCTCCAACAAGCAAACAAGCATGCAATATATATCCAACTTATGCAAACCCTAGGGTTAGATTTGAAAATCAATTTTTAGAAGAAATAATAGCAAGAAAATAATCCAAATGACAACTCATACCATGCATTGAACCATGAAAAATAAGTGTATACTCATCACAAAATTATTTTTTTTCGCATTTGACCTAGTCAACAAGATATGATTTCAGTCACAAAAATATAAATGCAAAATACAGATCCCTGCTAAAAAATAGAGAGCTTTCCAAAAATGTAAAAATTTCATAAAAATCTCTTCATTTATGCCCTAGAGACACATTATACCAAAACAAATTAGTTTTTATAAATTGACTATTTGAGCTATGATATTGCATCCAAATTTAAAACACAAAGAATGGACCCCTTGTGAAATTTAAAGAGATTTCCAAAAATGTAAAATGTTTTGAAAAAGTGCTAATTTGCGCTGAAAATTAATTTTTTTAGAAAAAATAATAAAAAATAAAAAATACCTTGAAATTTTTTGAAGGTTTTATTGGAGCTTCTCTAATATGTCACCAACTTGCAAAAAAAATTTTAGACCAAAACACGAAGTCATTTGGGAGATATGATCAAATCATTGAAAATCTAGGGTTTTAGTCTCCAAGCAAATCTGCACAAGGGGGTTAGCTCCAAAAATAACCAAAACAAGCATGTAAAGGTGGGTTGCCCCATGGTGGGTGCCAAAAATGGGTGCTAAAATGTTGTCACACTTCTATGAGTCATTAAATCCAAGATTGCACAAGAATGAGGTCTCAAATGGCGACTCATAACTCTCTATCCATAGAGTGCAAGGGTTTATAATGGAGGCCCTTAGTTTAGACCTAGTTTCTGCCCATGCAACTACACCACAAAATGAGAGATTCAAAGAGTAAAAATAAGAATGCTAGTCTCCATGATCATCAAGTATGCATACAAATGAAAATGAAAGCTATTCTAAATGATAACAATCCATGAAAGAAATTAATCTATGAAAGGAAATGCTTATGCAAGATTATTCTATGAAAGGAAATATGAATCTAATCTAATATGCAATTGCAAGATTAATCTAAATGGATTTCCACGGGCCATGAGAGAAGAAGACAAGAAAAGAGAAGTTGCAATGTTCAAGGTCAAGTGCTCAAATTCTTCTCCAAAATTTCTCTCCAAACTTGCATAACAATAACATAAAATCTTGATCTCTAAAATCTTAATGCATAAAATGAGAAGGAGAGGGCCCCTTATAAAGGATTTTAGAAATGAATGGATGGTCAAGATTAAGAGGCAAAAATAAATGAGCAATAGTGGAGATTAAATCTTGGTTGATCCATGTGCTCAAGATTCTCAAGAGGCAAAATCAATGGACATGGTTAAGAGGAAAAAAGATGTGTGGAAGAGATTAAGAGGCAAAAAGAGATTCCACTCATCTTGGAAAGTGTGCATTCATTGTGTAGACAAAAAGTCTTTTTATTTTTATTTTTATTTTATTATTTATTTATTATTTTTAGAAAAGTGGTCTCCATTATTTAATTAAAAGATTTTTTTATTTATTTAAAAGAGATTTTTTTTTTAACTAAATGTGGCTTAGGATAAAGTCATTTTATTATTTAATTAAAAGATTTACTATTTAATTAAAAAGAGATTTTTATTTAATTAAAAGGGAGCATGTTCTCTTAATTAAATAAAACTCGGGATAAAATGATCAAACCTTAGGAAATATTAAAATATTTGAATTAATTACGATTTGATCAAGGAAATTGATTTAAATTAAAAATATTGGAAGGCATTGATTCAAGAAATTGATAAAATGATGAATGGGGGCCCAAAGTCTAGGCAACCATTTTATGGTGCATATAACCTTATCTCCAACTTTGAAGTGGATTTCCCTTCTTCTTTTATTAGCATGTTCCTTGTATTTCAAAGTGGATCTTTGTAGTGCTTCATTTACCTCGTGCTGCACCTTTGTGATGATCTCTACCAGTTCTTGCCCTTGAGCACTAATTTTGAAATCAAATGGTAGTTCTACCAGGTCCAATGGTCCTTTGGGATGAAGGCCATACACTGCTTGGAAGGGGGTCTTGCCTGTTGACCTATTCATGGAGTCATTGAATGCAAACTTTGCCTGGGGAAAGAGTGTATCCCAACTCTAAGCATATTGTTTAGTTAGCCATCTTAGGATATTGCCTAATGATTTATTTAATACCTCAGTCTGCCCATCAGTTTGTGGGTGATAGGCAGAGTTGTAGGTTAGATTATTTCCTAGTTTCTTGAAGAGTTTCCTCCAAAAGTGGCCTTGAAACTTCACATCCCTCTGAGATATAATTGTTTGAGGTAGACCATCGATCCTAACTACCTCTTTAAAGAAAATATGTGCAATATGAGAATCATCATTTGTGCTTTTACATGGTACAAAATGGACCATTTTACTAAACCTATCCACTATCACAAAAACACTATCAAAAGCTTGTTTTGTTCTAGGAAACCCCGTTACAAAATCCATTGAGATTGACTCCCATGGGAATTGGTAAGGGCTGATATAACCCTTGACTTGTTTATACACCTTTTCCTTGTTGACAGATGGTATAGGTCTCTATGAACTTTTTAACATCATTGTTCATCTTTGGCCAAAAATAACTCCTTCTTACCATGTCTGATGTCTTGTCGATGCCAAAGTGTCCTCCTAGGCCACCACAGTGCTTCTCCCTTATTATATTTGTCCTCATTGAAAATTTTGGAATGCATAGCTGGGTTGCTTTGAATAGGAGTCCATTCTAACTTAGGTATTTAGAAAAATTAGTATGGTATCTTCCAACCATCTTTATGCAAACTTGAAAAGTTTCTGCAAAATCAGGATCATCAGGGTATAGATGTTTGAGGGAATCAATTCCCACACTTTGAAGTTTTATTTCTTCAACTAGACCTGTATGGTGAAAATGTGACCACACTTCTATGAATCATTACATTCAAGAACACTCAAGAATGAGGTCTCAAAAATTGATCCATAGCTCCCTAGGCATGGAGTGCAAGGGTTTTAAGAATGCTCTCAGCTAGAGCTATTTATCCTATAACCTTGCTAGTAAACCATGCAATGGGAGATTCAATGAAGACAAGGGCAAGAATGCCAATATCCTCAAGAATCAAGAATGAAAATGCAATGCAATGCTATTCTAGAAATGGAAATGCAAGCTAAGCTATGAAAATGAAAGATGCAAGTATTACAAAGCCTCCTAGTTAAGCTAGATGGATTAATCTAAAGCATAAAGGAAATTTAAGCTAAGAATGTCATGATAATGCAAGAAATGAAAACTATGATAACATGTAGATGCAAAAGCCAAGAATGCTCCAAATCTTCAAAAGCTCCAAATGTACCTAGAAAAGCTGCAGCATAACATTAGCATAAAAACCTAAGATATGAAAATGAAGAAGAAAGCTCTCCTTTTATAAGAAATGAAAAAGGAATGGACCATGGAGATTAAGAGGAAAAAGATTTAATCAAGGGTGGAGAAAAATGGAAGCTTGATCCTTGTGCACAAATATCCTCCAATGAGAAAATAAGAGTTGACTTTTGTGTCCATATGAGACAAAAAGTGCTTTTTCCTTTTTTATAAAATAAGAATAATGTTTTATTTGTGCAACTTAGGATAAGAGGAAAAGGGGGGGATTTTTATTTATTAAAAGGGGAGGAAATATTCCTTTTAAATAAATAAAAACTTAGGATAAAATGGTTAGCCCATAGAAAATAATCGAATTAATGATAGAACTAAGATTTGACCAAGAATAAGCAATTTATGATTTTAGCAAAAATGCTAGCAAAGGGGCTAATAGTCTAGGTGACCATTTTTAGGTGTATACAAGACCAACCCTCCCGCTAAGGGTATCTACAAATTTTTTTGATACACCATTCTTATGCTTGATGTTGAAGGTGTATGGCTGCAACTGTTCCACACATTTAAGATGTCTAACAGAGAGCTTTTCATGTGAATTGAGAAAACTTAATGCATGATCGTCAGTGTATGCCACAAATTATTTTGGGATTAGATAGTGCCTCCATTTCTTGAGGGCTTGAACCATGGCATAGAGTTCTAAGTCATAGGTTGAGTATTTTCTTTTGGCCTCATTTAGTGTCTTAGAGAAAAAGGAAACTGCCTTACCTTCTTGACTTAGGACTACACCTATGGCTAAGTTACTTGCATCTGTCTCCATAGTGAAGACTTTGTTGAAATCAGGTAGAACCAAGATAGGGTATTGGGAAACTCTATTTTTTAAGTATTGAAATGCATCATTTGCTTCCTTTGTCCAAGCAAACTTATTCTTCCTTCCTCCTTTAATGGTGTCAAGCATTTGTGCACACACGTGACTGAAGTTTTTGATAAACTTTCTATAGAAGGTGGAAAGTCCATGGAAGCTTCTTACATCACCTTAGTTCTTTGGTGGAGGCCAATTGATGATTTCTTCTACCTTCTAAGGATCTATCTTGAGGGTACCTTGTAAGATCAAAAATCCTAGGAACACAAGTTCCTTCTTCATAAACATGCACTTTTCCAAGTTGATCACCAACTTGTGCTGATGAAGTCTTCTTAGTACCTATTCCACATGATGAAGATGCTCCTCTGTACTATGACTGAATATTAGTATGTCATCAAAGTAAATAACAACAAACTTTCCAATAAAATCAATGAATATCTCATTCATAAGCCTCATAAAAGTACTAGGGGCATTGCTCAACCCAAAAGACATTACTAACCATTCAAACAAACCTACAGTAGTCTTGAATGTTGTCTTCCATTCATTTCCTGGTTTGATCCCGATATGATGGTATCCAAACTTTAAGTCTATCTTGGTGAAGTAGCAAGAACCTCCTAGTTGATGCAATAGATCCTCAATTCTAGGAATGGGGAATCTATATCTTATAGTGATCTTGTTTAGAGCTCTACTATTAGTACACAACCTCCATTTTCCATCCATTTTAGGTGCCAAGATTGATGGCATAGCACATGGGCTGAGACTTTTCTGAATAAGTCCTCTTTCTAGTAGTTCACTGACTTATTTTTCAATCTCTGCATGTTGTAGTGGTGTGATGTTGTATGGGGGCCTTGTTAGGCAGGGATGAACCAGGTATCAGGTCAATTTGGTGATTGATATCTCTTAAGGGAGGGAAGCTTGTGGGTAGGTCAGTAGCAATGACATCTCTATATTTTTCAAGTAGTTCCTTAGTTTCCATTGGTATAGGATCATTTTGATCAGACCTTATGTTGTCCTTGGATTTAGAGACTAGAAAAAAAGCTTTAGTATCAGGTTTTGTTAATGTTTTTAACATCTCTTTCTCACCCATGATGATGACAGTAGGTTCTTTTTCAAACTTTTTATCAGGCAGGGGCTTCATAGTAAAAGTTTTCCCATCCTTGGTGATGGATTAGGTGTTCTTCCTACAATGGTGTATGGCATCTACATCAAATTTCCAAGGCATGCCTAGGATGATGTGTGAAGCATCTATTTCAACAACATCACAAAGAACTTTATCTTTAAAGTCTGCAATTGAAAAATCTATCCATGCTTGTTTTGTTACTAGAGTTTTTTGGCCCTTTTTTAACCAATAAACATGATAGGGGAAAGGATGTGGCTTCTTAGGAAGGTTTAACTTTTGAACCATTTCACTAGATACTAGATTTTCAGTCGAAATAGAATCTATGAGTAAGTTACATACCTTCCCATGGCATTTGATCTTTGTTCTAAAGAGGTTTTTCCTTTGTGGAGGCTCTTGGTTTTGTGGCACTTGAAGAAAGAATTGTCTCATCATCAAACACACTCCTTCCTCTGGTTCTAAGTCCCTTGTATTTGCATTGTCTTCTTGTTTTTCTTCTTGAATGAGTTGTGCTCTCCTCACACCTTGATTATTGTTATTCCCCTTCTCAGGGCACCTTCCTGCATGATGTCCTAACTGATTACAGTAGTAGAATTTGAGAGGTCCATTTCCTCTTCCTATATTTTTTCTCCCTCTATTGAAGGGTCTCCTTCCTCTATAGTTCCCTCTTGAGTTTGAATCACTATTTTCCTTGTCTCCTTGGTCAGGGGTTCTACTACAGTTGCCACCATTTTTTCCTTTGTTCCAAGAGGATCCTCTTCCTCTAAATTTCTTCCCACTTTCATTGGTCTTTCCCTTACCAAAATCCTTCTTTCTTTTCCTTTTCTCCTCTACCTTTAGTGCCATTTGATAGCACTTATTGACTATGGCAAGGCAGTTTAGGCTAAGTTCCTCTTGAATGGACACTTTTAGACCATTCATATATCTTGCTAATTTTTCTTCTTCATCTTCTGCCACATTTCTCTTCATACATAATCTTAGGAACTCCTCGGTGTATGAGCCTACATCCATGTCTTTTTTCTTTAGACTTTGCTTCTTCCTATGGAGTTGTACCCCATAAACTTTAGGTACATATGTCTCTTTGATTAGGGCTATCATCTTGTTCCATGAATTTATCATGCTCTTCCCATTCTTCACCCTCTCTATTTGGATGAAGTTCCACCAAGTTAGGGCTTCTCCCTTCAACTTGGATCTTTCCATCTTTGCCCTCTACTTCTCAAGGATGTCTTCACATTCAAAGAATGTTTTCAAGGCCTCTATCTAATCCAAGGTCAAATCTGCATTCATCTTACCATTGAAGACTGGTAAGTCTATCTTTTCCTCCATGGTTCTTCTCCCCATGGATTTTAAGGCATCAATGAGGGGCCTTTGGTCTATAGGGATGTACTGATTAGGAGTTTCTTCCTCCTCCTCACTCCCTTGTTCATTTTCAGACCCATCTTCTTTATCCTTGTCTAGCTTCTTCTCAAGTTATTGGAGCCTCTTACTTAAGGCTGTGTTTGCTTCCCTTTTCTCTCTCACCATCTTTTCCAATTCACTATTTGTGACCCTTATAGGGATCTCTTCATCCTTAGGATTAGACATAGCTCTGATACCACTTGATGCAAAGTGGGTAGCAGGAAGCTTGATGTAGTGAAGGATGGTTAAGGGATTGAACCCTTATGTACCCAAATTGTAGAGTGAAGTGCCTACACCAATCAAAAGTTTACAAAGGACAAGGTTTAAGGTTACCAAAACCTATAAATCATAAGAGAAACCTAATCACTAGGTTCTACCAAGTCTAAAACACCAACAACCAAGATTAGCCAAAAAGCACTATTTAATCGATTTAGGAATTATCCCCATGAAATGACTAACACAACCAAGGGTGTTACTCATGGATATGGCCTATTTAGGTCCAATTAAAATATTTCCAATGGTTCTTTCACTTAAAAGCAACCCATACAACCTAGTTGCCTTACAAATCCAAGACTAGGCTTGTAGCCCTTCCTAGAAGATATTTTGACCATAGATCAAAATGCTTCAACATAAATTATTGAACAATTTGGAGATTCTAATACCCTTTTGGACTTTAGGGATCAAATCCAAGCACCAAGGTGTGGAGTTAGATGGGGAATAAGGAAACACCTAATCAAGGTAGGGCTAATAGGCCTAATTAGGTCTACAATTGCACTACAAGTGCTCTTTCCTCCAAACCAATTCCCAACCCAATTATGGGAACATGTGAGGGAATATAAAAAGACTCTAAATCCATGTTTTTAAGTCTTGGTGAATCCTAAACAAAGAATTATGATGACTGTACTCAGTCGCTTGTAGGTGCACACAAAGAGATGTACACCTAGGGCATCATGGCAAATTCACTTCCCTACAAGTCTCCACTTCTAACCTACATAATAAGAAAGTACATAAAAAAAATTTTAATTCCACCAAGGGGTATCAAATTCCCATGGTGGAATTGATCAAAATGCTCAAGGCCTATTGAAAACCCTAGTTTTAGGCCTTCAATCCAGGCAGTCAAACAAAAACTTTGATAACTCCCAAACTAGGATTGATCAAAACATGAAATCAACTACATATGAAAGTAGATTTTAAGATAAAACTTTTGTCTTCAAATATTCATGCCCTCCTATCCATACCAGTCAGTACACTCCAGTTTTCCTCAGGATTTGCAAAGAAATCGTTATGTTTTTATTGATTCAAATTGCCAAAATTACATATCCTTACCTTCCACCTTCCTAATAGGGATTATGAAGGCCTCCCCCATTAGTTACAACTGAATTTAAAACTATATGACCATTGGGGTGTTTGTTTACAACTTTTGGTGAAAGTTCTCAAAGTTGCTAAGCAACTTTTACAACTTTTTAGCACTTTTTGCATTCTAGGTGACCAAGATTGGTCCATACCTAAATCTACTAATAAAACATGGATCAAAACCATTAAATAATTAAAATAACAAAATCCTATGATTTTAGGCCCTTTGACCATCTTTGACCATAGTTGACCAAGGGCTTATACTCGTGCCAATCCTAGAACTAGGTCTTACAATTTGGTCTAGATGCTTAAATGATAGCTCTAACCTAATGTAGATGTTTCTAGGACTTTGATGAATCATGATTTATTTTGGGTGCTCCTGCACCACTAGTAAATTCTATACTTTATTTCATAAGTTCATTTTCATATCTAGGATACAATGTTAAAGAAGGAAAGCTTGCTAAGGAAGTTTAAAGATGACGATAATAGTGGTCATGATGGGTTTGATATTAATATGAATTCCTTATCTTTGAAAGATACTTCTTGCAGTAGGGGAAGAGAAATGGTGAACCATAATGAAGACATTAGTTTCCATGGTTGCTATGGTGGGAGCCTCAGTCTAGTCAAGAGGATGAGGATTGAAAATTACATCTCTTGATGCAATATTGAAGTCATATTCTCCTTTGAATATTGGTGGGGAGGAACAGATGCCAAATCACATTCAGAACTCTTTGGTAGCTACTTTGGTAGTTATAGAGTTGTGGTTCTTCCCAAGGGGATTACCAATACAATAAAAATATTGCATGGAAGGCATAGTAGAAAAATCATTCTAGAAAGAATAATGAAAATGATAAAAATTTAAAATATAATTCAATTTTTACATTGACTATTTGTCAATTGAGAAAATGAAAAAGTATATGTATTTTTTTTCTATTAAGATACTTTATCAACATATACAATTAAGGAGCTAAGTCTAGAGTCTTTAGAAGAACTATTCAAAACCCCCATTACATATACAGTTATAAAATTGGGGGAGTGATATTAGAAGATTCTAGATCCCATACTATTTAGAGTATAAAAGACTAAACATTAGATCATTACATCTATCAGATTATAAAAAGGAAATATATGAATTCATATCTGGTGACTATTCCCAACCATCATTCTAGTCGGCAGTGTCCCTCGGGACCCATGGATTTTCAATTTGTCTAATAGAATGTACTGGTGTATCTTCTGGCTTACATCCTATCAGCCCCCCCTGCACATTGTGAATGGAAAGAACATACATCTGTTCCTTGGAGTCTAAATGCCATTTGTGTAGAAGGCTATTTAGATCCTCCACCTCCATAGGGGTAAGAAAGATTTGATAATCAACAACATACTGAGCAGCCTGTACCTCATCTTTGTGTATCATTAGACTTCCCTCCTGTATCAACTTCATTAACTTACTCTTTGTGATGTTGAGAACCATAGCCACCTGTGTCATAATATTAAAATGAGTGATTTTAAGATTAAACATAGTAAGTTTCCTTTTCTCCATCTAAAAAACCTCTATGCTCCTGTCCTTCCAAATAGTCCAAAGAACCTCATTTGTCAGTGAAAACCACAAGCTATAAAGTTCAGGGTCAAACATTTCTACATAACTAGCAAGGATTTCACTCCAATAAATACTAGATTTATAGTTCCAAAGACAAGGAGAGCCAAGAAAAATAGACCAAATCTTGCGTACATAAAGACATTCAAAGAAGAGATGTTCAAAAGTTTCAACAGAGTTACACAAAATGTAAAAGATAGGAGTTAGACCTATAGATTACAAGACATGTCCCATAGCAAGCTTTTTAATTAGAAGCAGCCACTTAAAGCATATTTTCTTAGGTTCAGATTTACCCTTCCAAAAATAGTCAAAAAAAAATTACCAATTAGAAAAGGGATTAAGATGACCCTAGCACTGAGACACACTATTGATTATAGAGGATTCATTATTCATATTGTGATAGAGTTTTTAAGTAGAGGTAGCTAAAATTAAATTTCCATCAATCCATTTATAGTTATTAAGAAATGTTGTAGAATCAATTATATATCCTTTAATATTGCCATTTACTACCTTCTTGATGAGAGTATGAGTAAAAGCACAAAGTTGTGTCACATTTCAGGACAACTTATCAGCACAGCTGAATTTGAGTTTTTCTAACTAAAATTATTTTTTGTCAAACATATGGTCTAGCTAGATTCATTCTAACTAAGTTAGATAATTGCTTCAACTTTTCCAATTGAAAATATCTATTAGATGCATGTTTTAAACCAATTACTAAAGAATAAAATTATTTTAGAAAAGTGATGTTTCAATAACTCCTACTCTTGTTAATGATATTCTTTTACAAAAATAAAAATACCCTTTTTTAGATCACAGAGTCAAGATTATCATCATATAATTTTAATGTATTTTAATTAGATCAGATATATTATAATTTCAAAATACTTTAAGTAGGTATTTTAACATTCAAGAACAAGCTACTTCAAAAATAGAAAAAATAGTAAAGCTTATCAAAAAACTTGAAATTTTATATTTAACACTAGAGGAGAGAGTTCTCTTCAAGAATGTGTAATTTTTTTTTTCTGAATTGTGTAGATTTGATAAGGGAAATTTGGTGGGAGATGAAAACTATCGAGTTTAGGCATATTCGACTTTGAGTATTTATAATAGAGAAATTATACATTGAAAACTATTTTTTCTTCTTTTCTGCACTAGCTATATATATCATCTATAACATATTTTCAAATCAAAGGAAAAAATATTATTTGCATATACTTTTTTGGTGGGAATAAGACCCTCATTTTTTAGTATTTTTCAGCAAGTAAAAAATGGACTTCAAAATTTAAAAAACTATGTGAATTCTTGTTCAAAAAAAAATTAAAAAATCATAAGCATAAACTTCATCCACTTTTACACATTTCATTAGTTTACGTCATCTCCAAATTCTAAATATAAATGCACTTTTTAGGTCATTAAAGTTAAAAATTGTGTGTGATGTTGACCTTTTCCTTTATAAAAGTGTGACATAGCTTTGTACTTTTAACCGTATAGGATTTCTTCTGAGTATCAGGTATATTGAATTTGGAACTAATGAATTCCCATGACCCTAATTTCCCATCCATCAAGATGTCTTGTATTACAAAGATCCCTTTCAAATTTCAAAGCTTTGGAGAGAAACTTTGAGTAAGAGCCAAAGGTTTACCATTATAGCACAGCCTCCACCATACGGATTTTCCCCTAACAACATAAAAAGGATGACCACCTACAACTCCCCTATTTGGAATGAACTCTCTCACCTGAACCCAAGCTTTCCAAAAAGATTGAAATATTTTAGAGCCAAACATTTTCATTCTATATTCCCCCATAACTATCTCACAGATTGGAACATTCTTCAATTGTTTCCCTTTTCTGATAATTGATGTTTCAATTTTATTTTTGATGAGAACTTTCCAAGGTTCGTTACCCCAGAAATATTTAAGAA
Source organism: Chamaecyparis obtusa (assembly GCA_027943335.1). Lineage (NCBI taxonomy): Eukaryota > Viridiplantae > Streptophyta > Pinopsida > Cupressales > Cupressaceae > Chamaecyparis > Chamaecyparis obtusa. Next base: position 3,769,369 of record BSBK01003351.1, on the reverse strand, counting down.
TCCATTTAGTTGCAAGAGTAGTTCCGTGAACTTTAATGTCCTTCAGTCCCAACCCTCCATGTATTTTTTCTTGACAACACTATTCCCATTTCACATAGTGTGTTTTCCTATTGTCTTTCCCATAAGACCATAAGAAATCCCAAAGGATCCTTTATAGCATACTAACTTGGGAGTTTGCAAACATCTATGTCGAGGCATAGTAGATGTGATGAGAAGAGAGAACTTTCTAAACTATTTGGACCCTACCAGGAATAGACAGTGAGTGAGTCTTCCATTTGATGTTCTTTTTATTAATTTTTTCATATACCCAATCCCACATATTACCAAAATTGGGCTCTATAGAGAAGGGTATACCAAGATATCTAACAATTTTGTTGTGCCCAGCCCATTTCCATCCTTTTTATATTAACTAGACGGGGGGATCATTTGAACATCCTAATATAGTAGATTTGTGAGGAGATATTTTAGAGCCTAATGCTTTGCAGAAGAAGTTAATCATTTCCATAGCATTATCAAAGTTATTTTGTGATAAACCTAGAAAAAAAAATTTCTCATCTACAAATTGTACATTTATTATTTCTTCATTATTGGGGAGAGAAATGCCTTCTATAGGAGGACCTAGACTCTCTACCCTTAGAATATAAAACATAGCATCTACAACAATAACAAACAATGAAGGGGCTATTGGACACCCTTGTCTAATAGATCTATGGAGCCTTATAGGTTCAGATAAGGACACATTGACATCAATGATTGTATATGCATCTTTGAATAAAATGCCAATCCATTTACAATAAAATTATGGAAAACCAAAGGCTTTTAGCATTCCAAGAAAAAATTCCCATTCTACCCTATCATATGCTTTTTAAAAATCTAGCAGCACCATAGAAACTTCTTGTCCATCTGTTCTAGCTAGGTGTATTTCTTCCCAATTGGTTTCTTCCCAACTAGTAACTAGATTCTCCAAAATGTACCTTCCATGAATAAGTCCAATTTGTGTATAAGATATGCCTTTTCTCAATAAATAAGTGATTCTCCTAGCTAGGAATTTAGCCAGAATTTTGTAGGAGAGGCTCAAAAAAGTAACAGGCCTCCAATTTTTCACTATAGTTCTATCACCTACTTTGGGTGGTAGATTGAAAACCCCTTTTTTAATCAAGACTCCTAAAGATCCTTTATTAAATGCCTCTTCATAGACATTTAGAAGTTCGGGACCTACCCAATCTTTTTTCCTCTTATAGAATTCAACAGGGAACTCATCTAGCCCTGGTGTTTTCCCATTAGAAGAGGAATCAATGGCTACAATAACTTCATCAAGAGAGAGAGAGAGAGAGAGAGAGAGAGACTTGTTAAGAAATGACTTCTCATGTTCTATGAGTTTCTTGTGAATGATTTTCAGATAATTACTTAAATCTTTTTGACTGTCATTAGAGACCTCTGATGTGAACAAATCACTATAAAACTAGTGAAAGGTGCAATTGATGTCTTCTGGATCACTAGTAAGCCTAGCCTGCACTTGAATTTCTTTGATCAATTCCCTCCTTTGTTTGTCTTTGATGATGTTGAAGAAGTAACCAGATCCCTTATCTCCCTCATTAATCTAGTTCATCTTGGTTCTAATTTTCTACTCTTTGTTAATCTCTATTGAGCATTTAAGGTTGTCATTAGTATCAAAGGACAATAAATAGGTCGGTCAGTTAATTACATTGAGACAGTCAGTAACTAGGAGTAAGACAGAGCAGTTGGTAAAGCCTTACATCAAGCATCACACAGTTAACCAAGCACTAGCACCACCGACACCGATGGTCAGTATATACTGAGCATCGCAGTATACACTGAGCAGATTATACAATGTTTACCAATGATCACAAAAAATGGCATAGTAATAAAAAATGGCATAGTAATAAAAAAATGGCACATTATTCTATGCAAATGGTTATAACAGATCGTAAAATGCTTTACCAAGATTGAGGAGCATTTATTGTAAAAGATATTCATTAAATGCAATGATTATCTTATTTGTATTAGTTGATCTAGGTTATTTTGCACCGTAGATCTTAGGGTTATGATTTTCTTTTGTAACCTAATTTTTGTTTAAGCAGCAAAATAGACCGTTATTTATTGTATATGTTCGCACCATTTTATAAGGTTTTTGAACTGATATATATGAATCACAGAGCACTTGAAGAAATTGCCTATCTTCAAGACAATCAATTTATCGAGTAGAATAGAGTACAGAGGTTTTCATATTGAGTAGAATCAGACAAGGCAACTAAGCAGATCAAAGCAGAGAACCATCATAGATAAGGTGATATTTTGATAAGAACTTATAGATCTGTTTCAGACAATTAAGTTGTCAACTAGAAAATAATTTACCTATTACTTTTTGACAATTGTGATAGAGTTTTGATAAATCTCTTAACAGAGTAGACTTAAAAATCTTTGTATTAATCTCTTAACCAAGTACACACTTCATATAGTGTTGTTAAATCCTATAACTAGGTAGATCTAGTTGATCTAATATGTTACTCCTAACAGGGTAAGATCACCAGAAGTGATCAAAACTTGTAGCCTTAATCAGCAAACCTTTTCTATTTGCAGTAGTGAAGAATTTGTGGGTGTCATACCCACCACAGTTTTTACCTTCTAACAAGAGTTTATGTGTTACCAAAATACTTGTGTTATGTGATTGTCATATTGATTTCATGATTTTTTACTTTCTTAAGTTAACTAGATGATTGATTTATACAATTAGATTCAAGTTATTTTGATCAGTTATCATAGTATTTAGTTATAGATCGGAAAGGTTTTGCATCTAAAGTTTTGAAGGAACTAATTGACTCCTCCCCTCTCAGTACCTATCTCTCCTAATTCCAACAATTGGTATCAGAACTCAGTTCTCTTGTTGAACAGTTTAAGCACTGAAGGGAAAAGATCTAAGTCATGGAGAGATACAAGCTTGACAAGACCATTGATAATTAGAAGATACAAATGCAGATGTTTGTGGAACAATATAAACAAGCCAAGGAAGAACTGAAGAAATTACTGGTTGAAAGAAAGAACCTTGCAATTCAGTAGAATGAAATAAGTTATCATGAAGAACCTATTGATGACATATTTGATCATATTGGATCAAGCTTTGGAAGCATCTCTAATGGATCCAAAAGCATAATCTCTGAGTTATCTGAAAAGAATTAGCATCTATCTGAGCAAGTGAAAGCACTTCAAATTGGTCATGAATCTCAAATGGTGAGAATGGTGGAAATCATGAACAATGGTAGACAAGCTAAACAAGATCAAAATTTGGCTATTGAAGACCGAAGACTGATGACTGAACAACTTCAAGAAAAAGAAAGTGAAATACAGAGACTCACTGATTGTCACTTCCAAGTATCAAATCAGATGATGACAGTTAATCAAGAAATGAACTGAGTAAATGGAGAATTATCAAGAAGACTTGAAGATGTAGCAACACTTAGAGAAGATAATGAAAAATTGAGAAATGAAATAAAAACACAAAAGAAACACAAGTAGATGATGAAGATAGCCGAGGATAGCCCTAAAAAGATTGATGATTTTCTGACCAATCAGAGGAGATTCAGAAGAAAATAAAATATAGGCTACACCTGTGGAGGAGAATCATCACAACAAGCTAAAGAAGTCAACAACAATAAAAGTCAAAAACCTAAAGTGTTGACATGTTACCACTGTTGAAAACGAGGACATACATCTAATGTGTGCAGAAGCAAAACACAAGGTAAACCTCCTGTCATTCCTAAGTTTAATGGATATTGCTATTACTGTGGGAAGTTTGGACATCCAGCTTATGAATGCAAAGCAAAGAAGAATGACATTTCTAATAATACTACTGAGGAGAAAATATGCTATACTTGTAACAAGTATGGACACACTACAAGGAACTGCAAGGCAAAAATGAAGCAGGTCTGGACACCTAAAGAGAAACTACAATGAAAGCCATATCAACCAAAGAGACAAGGTAACTCATATGTTTGCAATTATAATACATGGAATAATTGTACTACATGTGGTTGGTATGGACATATTACAGCAAACTATTTCAAAAAGAGTTGGATTGGACAATCAAGAAACTGGACAAATGCAGGAATGGCATGTTTGCACTGTCACAAGGTCAATCATGTAAGCAAGAACTATAGAGCCTGAGCACCTGATGAAAACCATATATTTGAGAGTGGATATAACATTGCAAAAATTACAAAGTTAAGGAACACAATGTGGAAGAAGGCATCTAATGAGAATGCTGAGTCAAGTAACACTATCGATGAAACCTTGTCCACTGGATTAGGTGACATTGGTACCTCCACTTAAGATGAAAAGGTATGTATGGAACTAACATTTCAAATGATCACATTTTACATACCCTTCCTTATATATGATGTACAAATACCAAATTTTCATGAATGAAGATGCACTATGGTTTATATATTATAGGTTTGCAAATGTCATCTAGTCGGTAAAAGAAGAAACATGAGTTGGTTACCCATTGGTAATCACTATACAAGGTTAACTGACAATAGTTCAAACCGATGAAGAAACTCTATGTTAACCAAGAAAAAAAAATTACCAAGCTGACAGTCATCTCATACCAAAAGTTAGGTCGTGCATTTAATGCATCAAAATTTGAGTGGGAATATCGATAAACCCTATATATACGTAGAAATAGAGTTCATTGTTACATTGTGATTTCAAAGAAAGGAGATTTTATAGAGAAGAGTTCAAGCTAACAATCTTCAAAATAGATTCAAAGCAACTGTAGATCAAACCAATGAGAATTCTTTGATGAAAACTAGTAAGTTCATCCGCCTACCAAACATTGGTTATCTATTTGCTTGTTGAAACCCTGGAAACATTTTATGGCACCATCTTCGACCACAAGTAAATCACAGAACATTGAGGAGGAAGTGGAATTAATTATTAGGGAACACTTTGTCGAGGATAAATTCAAACCTCATCCTAAGGTCGCAGCACAAACAAACGATATGGGCACATTTTCTAGTATTCCTAATAAGTTTTTGTTAACAAAAGACCTTAGGGCTTACATTCACTACAAGATCGGTGAAGTATGTGACTTTGAGACCATAGTAGCCTATCAGCAAGTCTATGGACCAGATGGTAAGATCAAATCTGAGTATAAGAAGATTGAGGAGTCAAGGTTACAGTGTTTCACATACTTCCCACAATCACTTCACAATGACTGAATAAGAATCGTGCTTAGCAAATTTCATGACGGAAAATTTTGGCTAGACAAACTAGTTGAGGTCACCAAGAAGATTATCAGTAGGGTTAGTGGGTACCCTACAACCAACAAAGCCAAAGCATTTCAAAGTTCATCTTGTCCCGATGTAGAAAAGAACACTGGAGCTCAATGGGATGGCAGGGCACTAAAGATTTCAACTATCAAAGATCCAGCAGTAAAATTTGTAGCTCATGTCATCGGGTACAAGATATTTCAATCAAGCAGACCGAATAGTGTACCTTGTAGCACCATGGACATGGCTTACAAAATTGTAAAGAAAGATCACCAGGTTGATCTTGCCGAGCTACTACTTCACCAAATGTATGAAAACATGAAGACAATAAAAGAAAAGAAGTCCAATACATGTAAGTATGGATCATTGCTTGTCTGTAAATTCCTCTATTTGCAAAAATATGTACTAGGTATTGGAAAAGTTAACTAGCAATCGGACAAACCGATAACTGCTCAAATTGGTGATATGATGAGAAGTCTAGGAGATAACATGAACAAGGAGTTCCATGCATATTTCAAGGAATTTCAAACAAGAATGCAACAAAGAAGTAGAATTCCAAAAGAATTAGTGAGCAAATTTGAAGATGACATATGCTTTGTGGTAAGCACAAACCACTCAATGATAAAGGCAATAGAACCAAGAATAAAATGGCTAGTACCAATGGGTTATGAAATGAATCATGATTTCACTCTGAAATCTATCAATGCATTGCTAGCATTATCGATTGACATCATTGCCAGTAGGTTTGAAGTGTATGAGGAAGCTAAGTCTAGAATCACAACGGACATTGAGATCGGTAAAATGTCAAGAAGGGAAAAGAAAATGAAAAAGGATCTCTCAGCAAGATATGGAACTACATCTGACTCACATAAGGAGTCACCAGTTGATGAAGCAACTAAAGGTTAGTTACAGTTAGCTAACAAACCCTATGACAATGAGAAGACTGAATCAGACAAAGAAAAGGATAACACACTGATTCCTCCCACCAATGATGAAGAAGAAACTCAACTTCCCACAAATGATGAACAAGATATTCAGCTACTAGAACCTGAAGGAATGAGGACACGTTCAGCAACTGCAGCACAATCAACTGAGTAGAAAGAAGAAGTAGTAAAAGTAGCAAAAAGAAAAGCAGCTACACCGACAAAGAAATACATCAAGAGAAAGAACAAGAAAGTAGTTGAACCACCAAAGAAAAAGAGGAAATGCATAAGGAGTAAGGAAGATATAGAGGAGACTGACACTAAAAATGACCCTGATCAATTTAAGCTAGTTCATAATAGGGATAGTACCACAGAAGAAATAATTGAAGATATTATTGACAATGGAAATCTTAATAATCTAGGCATAGGCAAATTTAACAACATGTCAATTGAGGACAAGACAAAGATAGAACATGCTATTGTTCAAATGATGATCAAGTTCAAAAGAGTACTGATGGAATTTGCATGTCAACTGTTGAAGGAACTTGATGACAAAATAAGTGAAAATGGGCTATTTCACTAGACATAAAGAAAAGAAAAAGAGAATGATCTCTAGGCCATGTAGCCACACACTTTAGCTATGCTGAGGTAAGTAAATACATGACAAGGTATTAGCCTAGATTTTCAGTCAAGAATAGAGCTATGTAGATTATGGATGAGAATGTAGATGATATGGATGTCGTATGTGACTCCCTATGGACATCAATTTTGAAAGCAGAAGAGAAAGCTGAACAGGAACCATTCTTGAAACTGTCTAAAAAGAGACACAGTTCAAAAGGTAAAAGTATTTTCATTTATGATAATAAAGGAAAGAAAATAGAAGACACCGATATATCAGTTATCGAGGTAATTGATATCACCAAGCAAAAGGAAGAAATCAAAATTTCACAGGATGCACAGGATCAAGCTAAAATCCACTTGCAAAAGAAAACTAATGATGATGCACTCATTGAGGACATCACTAACAGTGATCCTGATGATAAGGATGATGAAGATGTAATAATTACACAATACAAAGATGAAGCATTAAACACTGACAATGTGTGTACATCTCTACTGGGTGAACTACCTATACTTGTAGTTGAAATAATTTCACAAGTACAACCTGATGTCTCTCATCCTGAGCCAACCAAAGATACAATTGAGATTCAAACACCCAAGCAACCTGTAGATACAAATGAGCCTATCAAACCAGAGGCACATTATACAAAATAGAAGGAACCTGAAGAAACCAAGTCAACCGAGGTGAACCAACCTGACACTACCACCGAGACTCCCACTCAATCTACCAAGGAGCAGAAGAAGGATGATATAGTGTCAATTGGTAAGGATACTCCAAGGAGTGAAGAAAAAGCTATTTTTGTAAGTGAAAAGAAGTCACCTCTAGCCCCGAAGAAGAAAAAGAAGAAAGTCAAAGGGCCGGTCCCATTGATGAAGTTATCGTTATACCCGAATGTGACCCAAGAACTCTAAGCCCCAATGAACTAAGTTGGTATGGGGAGTTATGTTCGAGGAAAGAGGCACAAGAAAAATTGAGGCAAAAAAAAATATGTAAAGAAGTGTTAAATGATGTATGAGATATTCTACAACAGATAGTACCAAAAACAAACATTAATGAGAATACTCCTATTTTAGATCAACTTGCCACCCTCACTGACAAAATCAATGCCCCTGATACAGATGTAAACAAAAGAATAGAAGAAAGGGCCGAGTCAAAGATTCAAAACAAATTGGCAGAAAGGATTAGCATTGAAGTGACACTAAACAAGGTGAAATTATCTGAGGTAAAATCTATCACCCAAATAATCTGTCAACTGCTAATAAAGCTTTTTACTATAGACACCTTCACTGTAGAAATCAATGAAAAGATAAAAGGTTTAGAAGAAGAAATCAAGTTGAGTACACAATCAACTATCACCAAGCCAACTACTTTCTTAAAGCACATTAACTGAGTTCAGAAACTCCAGTGGCTGATAGCAGACTTAAGGAAACAAGAAGCACACATCACTGATCAGGTTACAGAGTTACAAAAAGAACCCACTCATTACCTAAAGATTTTTGAAACACATATTGTCAAATCTGAGCAACTTGTGGCAACACCAGAGATTTCGATGTTGGATAATATCTTTGACATGCATGCATAAGTCGGTCTTGAGCAAATTGCCCTTACCAACTTGAAAGAGGAATGGGAAAACCTCTTGGAGTCTATGAAGAAAACCCATCAGCACATTTTTGATAAGATGTAAGTATACATTACATTTTTTTGGTATTTGGCATTATTATCAAAAAGGGGGAAAACATCTATATGCCAAATAGTATATTTTTCGATATGTATAATACATAATACCGGGAGCATGCACCAAGGGGGAGTACTTTTGTACTTAGAAGGTTTTTTTTGTTGTGGATATGTATATGGTGGAGATATAAGGAATATATAGAAACATTTTATCTATATACATTATGAAGTTTTGATACTAATGCCAAAGGGGGACATTGTTAATCTCTATTGAGAATTTAAGGTTTTCATTAGTATCAAAGGACAATAAATAGGTCAGTCAGCTATTTACATTGAGACAATCGGTAACTAGAAGTAAGACAGAGCAGTCGGTAAAGCCTTACACCGAGCATCACATAGTTAATCGAGCACTAGCACTAGTGACACTGATGATCAGTAAACACTGAGCATCACAGTATACACCGAGCAAATTATACAGTGTTTACCGATGATCATAGAAAATGGCATAGTAATAAAAAATGGTAGATTATTCTATGCAAATGGTTATAACAGATCATAAAATGGTTTACCAAGATCAAGGAGCATTTATTGTAAAAGATATTCATTAAATGCAATGATTATCTTATTTGTATTAGTTGATCTAGGTTATTTTGCACCGTAGATCTTAGGGTTATGATTTTCTTTTGTAACCTAATTTTTGTTTAAGCGGCAAAATAGAACACTATATATTGTATATGTTTGCACCATTTTATAAGGTTGTTGAACTAATATATATGAATCACGGAGCACTTGAAGAAATTTCCTATCTTCAAGACAATGAGTTTACCGAGTAGAACAGAGTATAGAGGTTTTCATATTGAGCAAAATCAAACAAGGCAATCGAGTAGATCAGAGCAGAGAACCATCACAGATAAGGTGATATTTTGATAAGAACTTATAGATCTATTTTAGAAAATTGAGATGTCAACTAACAGATAATTTACCTATTACTTTCTGACAATTGTGATAGAGTTTTGATAAATCTCTTAACAGAGTAGACTTAACAGTCTTTGTATAAATCTCTTAACCGAGTACACAATTCATATAGTGTTGTTAAATCCTATAACTAGGTAGATCTAGCTGATCTAATATGTTACTCCTAATAGGGTAAGATCACCAGAAGTGATCAAAACTTGTAGCCTTAATAGGCAAACCTTTTCTATTTGTAGTAGTGAAGAATTTGTGGGTGTCATCCCCGCCGCAGTGTTTACCTTCTAACAAGGGTTTCTATGTTACCAAAATACTTGTGTTATGTGATTGTCATATTGATTTAATGATTGTTTACTTTCTTAAGTCAACTAGATGATTGATTTACACAATTAGATTCAAATTATTTTGATCAGTTATCATAGTATTCAGTTATAGATCAGAAAGGTTTTGCGACTAAATTTTTGAAGGCACTGATTCACCCCTCCCCTCTCAGTACCTATCTCTCCTAATTCCAACACCCTTGTGTCTTATATCTCTAAATAAGTCTTAAATTATGTTTAGTGTTGGATAATTGGACTTCTAATATAGATTCATTTCCTTTATTTTGAAGATCTCTCTTTATGTTGTTCAATATATTCTACCAAAAAGATTCTTCTTTATTTCTATCCATTGCAAGCTTCTTGCCAATAACTTGAAAAATACTCTTCCAAGACTCCACCATCAATTCCCATAGCATAATAGCATCTGTAAGAGGATTACAAATATTTTTAAGGTTGTTGAACATTTTAATAGCATCTACATTATCAGGTTTATCAAGTAATGTAACATTGAGTTTAAAGGAATTACATCTTTTCTTATCAGCTTTAGAGTTTACACTTTTTTCAATTTTAGTGCATGATTGAATAGGTGAATGATCTAAAATAGATGTTGGGTAGACCATTACTAGAGCATGATTACCTTCTGGGATGAATGATAATGTAGATAAATCCCCATAGAATCTATCAAGCCTACAGTACACTCTCTAGTTACCTTTTTGGTTGTTGCACCAAGTAAACTAGATATCTTGAAATTTTCAATGCATATGTTCCATGGGGTCAAGAAGATTAAATTTTATTTTTAACTTATGCAAAAGAAAAACTCATTTCCTTTCCATATATGGGCCATCCATCCCATTTTAGCTATCCTTTTCTCTACCATATTGAAGTCCCCTACGAAAAGCCGCAGAATTTTCGGAAGATGCAAACAACACCACTCCCAAACACCTCTGCTCCACATTTAAAGGTCACCCAAATAACCCTCTAGCATGTTGAACATCTATGAATTTTAATTTTTTCCTCCCATCTAGGGAGAATGAGAATGGCCTTGCCTCCTTTACCCCTCTCATGATTTCAATGAAATCCAATTGTTTTATCTCAAAGGAATTTAAGACTAGTATGAGCTTGTGTATCATCTTAAAATGGAAGAACTTCCATGTTAAGAGAATTTATCCCTCTAAGTAAGTGATTTTGGGTCATGTCTAATTCCTTGAATTGATCTTTTCTTTGATCTAGCTTTCTACCCACTTTCCACTTCTTTTCTGCACTTGATTCCTTCATTCTAGGTGAAATTAGGGTTAGGATCCTGAGGATTCTCCTTAATTTCCCTCTTCTATGGCTCTATTTTCTAGGTAGTACTTACAAATAGGTCCTCCTAGACTTCATCATTTTCATCATAGGATTTTGTGCCTTTCCTTGGCACTCTACCCTATTTTGGCATCATTTTTAGGTCTCTGGGCACCCTTGGGACCTCCTATTTCTCACTCTAACTAAGACCCTAAAATTTGTGCCCTTAAGGTCAAAAATCAACCTAAAGTGGTCAAATTAAACCTAAAGGGTTCAAAGTTGACCTCAACCCTGACCTAGTTAGGATTGAGCTCATCTTTGACCCTAGGTTCAAATTTCAAGTTCCCAGGATCTCCAGTTGTTGGGTTTCAGAAATAATTGTTTTGCCACTTCCGGGTTGGCTTTTTTGGTCTTTGAAATGGTAAACCCTTAAATTATATTTAATTTAGGTCCATTCATCAAGTGTTGAGGCCTAATTGGTATTTAATTCTCCAAGGTGGCCCCTCTAGAGGATTGTGCCCTAGTTCACTATAAAAGAAGGCCTTCCTCTCTCATTTTCTCCATCTATTAATCAAGTTTTCATGCTCAAGAACTCTCATGAAAGGTGATCAAGCAAGCATCCATTCAAGCATTCAAGTCCTCTTCTCCATCCAAGTTCTCCATTGAAGATCAAGGATTCAAGCATTTAAGCTATTGAAGGGATTTAGGTTCAAGCATTCAGGATTCATCATTCAAACCCTAGATCTAGCCATCATGATGGTGTGATATTCCTTCAAGATCCTTTTGTTCATCTTCAAGATCCATTCATCCTTCCCTCAAACTAGATTCCAAGCATACAAACATGGAGGTTTAGATGTACATTTATGTCCAAGCTTTTATATTAACATACTTGATTACATTTCAAATACAATTGCATATCTATTAAATGTCATAGCTTCATTCTTAGATCTACTTCTACTACTTGCTAGCATTCTTATTTCAATTTCAATATTAAGGTTGTTTCCAAACTGGGATTTGACCAAGGAAAATCCCCAAAACAAACAACAAAACCATTTTCCATTGTAGGTACAGGTGTGGAATTTCAGATCTAAGATCGGATTCAGATACCCTTTTGAACGAACTTCCAGGATCTGTGAACAGAGTCAAAATCAGCCTTCAAACTAAAAATGTAGCATTTGACATTTTATGCGGGTCAAAGATGACCTCCCTTAGAATTGGAAAAGATTTCTAGGTTTTGTAGATCTCACAGTTTCAGTTCAAGAGAATGAAAATCAATAGTTTTTTAGACTGTTTGACAGGGTTTTCAGAAGGTTCTTTTTCGGAGGTAAGTACCTTTATCTCTTCATTTCAACATTAGTCACTTACATTTACTTTCCATATCAATACAATTCAAATGTAAGTGTAAAATATTGGTTTTGGGGTCTCTTTTATGTGCAAACCATTGTTCTAGGACCCCATCCATATTTTATTATTTACATTTTTGTGAACTCGACATACTTACTCTCCTTTCTTTTGTGGAATTAGATGCGCTATTTTGTTTTGTGGTATTAGATTTCCTTTATATTATCTTGTTGATGTTAGATTTTCCCTTTGTGTTAAATCTTGCATGGTAATTAGATTTGAAATATACAAAAAAGTTGCAAAAATTTCTTTAAAAATACAAAAACATTTACATTTTCATGCTTTTAGTATTCAGCATGTATGATTCTTGTTTTGAGTACTTTGATGAGGCTTTTGTTGTTCAAGATGATAGATACCTTAATGAGGTACATGGAAGTGAAGATGAAAATTGTTTGAATTAGATCTCCATTGATCCTATTCCTATTTCATCTTCCTCCACAACCTCTTCAATTGACCTTTACCAAGATGAGTTAAGGATTGATGTTACTTCTTCTCCTAATCTATGTCTTTTCTATGAGTCTATTTTAAAATACAATTTACCTTCTTTCCCCTTTAGGGATCAAGATTTAATGAGTTTTGATGACCTTACAATGTGCTTTATTGATAGGGATGATAATCCTCCTATTTGGGATGAACCTTTGAATTTGGATATTTCTTACTCTCTTCCTCCTATTTGGGATGAACTTTTGGATTTGGATGTTGATTACTCTCTTCCTCATGAAACCATTATGGATAATCCTCCTATTTGGGATGAACCTTTGAATTTGGATATTGATTACTCTCTTCCTCCTATTTGGGATGAACCTTTGGATTTGGATGTTAATTACTCTCTTCCTCATGAAATCATTATGGATAATTCTACTTTTTGGGATGAACCCTTGGATAAATACATTGATTTATCCCCTCATTGTGAAGAATTTTTGATACAAAATGATGACATATTCTCTATAACACACTCCCCTTATGTGAAAGAAGATGACATTATAAATCCTTCACCTCAATTTAGGATTCCTTCTAGTGATGAGGCATTAGCAAAGAAAGATATGAATTCCCTTAATGCTCTTCCTCTTAGTGGTGATCTTAGTGGTAATCAAGATCCTACCTCACAGCATTCTTACCATAATATTACTTATATCTATTTAAATCCTTTTCCAACTGTGGTTCCAAGAGTTCCTGTGGTTGTTTCTTCTATTCATATCACTCCCTACACTTTCACTAGTGTTCCTAATCTTACTAATCCTAATCTCATCTTTCCTAATCCGATTCCTAATTCTTCATCTTCTATTAATAGTTGTTCACATGCTTATGTTGAGGTTCAAACTATGGTTCATGATGTAGATGTGCAAAGATTCTTCAAAGTACCTTCCCCTTATTATCTGATCCATAAAGATAAAAGAAAATAAATTTCTCCTTTGAGATCTATTCATAATTTTACCCCTCACTCTCTTTTCTCCTCTAGACTGGGGGGCAAGAGGTATATTTCTTCCTCTCTTTTAGAATCCTTTATATTCCTACTTTGAGCTTAGTTGGTTATTCTTTCATGGTTTGTATTATGATAGTTTTTCATCCATTGTTCTTTTCTATTATTCAAGATATCTTTTCTAGGACATTTGTTTTGAAAAGGTATCCCTTGCCTTTCATCCTTGGGGGGCAAGGTTATTTCTTCTCTCTCTTTGTCTAGGGAACCACTTTCCTTAGCTAAGTGGTATTTGTTTATATTGAAATATTATTTCATCATATTGACAGATGTTTTGACTATGGATAACCTTTTTTGAGAAGTTGTTGTCCTAAGTCGTCACTTCTTCTCTATGTTGAAAATTATGTTCTTTATAAACTCTCACCCTTTCTTGGTGTTGGATTTTTTTCCCTCATTCAAAGATTCCTCTTCCTCTTGTTTGCAGGGGGCTTGATGATTGAATCTTTGTTCTCACCTTTTGAAATATGATATTTTATCTAGAATAACTCCTCTATGATGGGGGTCTTGTTGATAAGATCTCTCTCATTGAGGATCCTTTTTCCATGAGTGACATATCCTTTTCATGATTATATATATACTTGGATGTAGGGGTCAATATCCCTCACTAAGGATATGGTGTACATTGTTGTAAATAGGATATCTCCTTGCATTGTGATGTAGGTATCCTTTTCCATCTTTGTTCCTACACTTGGGGGACAAGGATGCCATCTCCTTCTATCTTTCCTATATTCACCTCTTTCCTTGGTTAAGTAGTATCTATCTATTATGTGATATCAAATCATACATAAAAAATTTGGTTTGCATTGAGGATATATGTCCTTGATAACAAATTATTTTGTTGTTTGACATTGGGTTTCCATTGTTGATATATCTCTCACCTTGGAAACTGAATAGTGTGCTATCCCTCATAAGGGTTACTTTCTTTTCACTTCTTGCATGATATCTCTTTACATTCATCCCTTCCATGGCCTCATAGGAGCTCTAACCTTCTTGGCTTGGACTGGGTGTTGTCTATGGATATTGTCTTGATGCTAAAAAAGGCTTTATCCTTGTTCTTTCTTTTCCTTAACATGTCAAAATAGTATGTTTTCTCCATATTAAGGAGGGGACCATATATAGGGCCTCCCTTGTACTATAGTCTTTTATTTTTACATGCTAAATCTTGGAAGGTAATGCACATAAGTTGCTAAATCCTAAAAAGACACGCATCTATATGCTAAATCTTCCGATGGTAATGCACATAAATTTCTAAATCCTGAGGAGACACGCATTTTTCAAAATTTTCAATATGCTAAATCCCGGAAGGTAACACACATAAGTTGCTAAATCCTAAAAAGACATGCACCTATATACTAAATCTTCTGAAGGTAACGCACATAAGTTGCTAAATCCTAAGGAGACACACATTTCATATTCATAGTGATACAAGAAGGTGCATCTATGAGTATTCTAGAAGCTGTCAAAAGACACATTACAATTGCAAGCATTGTTTATGGGTGAACTTGTTGGGCTCTCCCTCCAGGGTGATTCACAGTAAGGTGGGCATCTTACTGGGCAAGGTAATCACTTTCTCTTTTCTCTCTTTTCACTTTCATGCTAGTAGGATGGGATCATGAAGCTATGTTATTTATAGTGTTTCTCTTGTCTTTTCTATGTAATCATTTATGCTTTTATGATAGCTTTCCAAATATGATATTAGTATGAGAAATATGTCTTAGCGAGGTTTCTTATGCTAATTGATTTGGGTTATTTAGTACTAATCCGTGTTCTTTTGGTTTTCTCTTTTCACATCCTCATGCATGTATGTTGAGTTAGAATCCTTAGTCTAGAGGCTTTTGTCCTTAGCTAAGTGTTATTTTATCTTGTTGTGAATCCACTTGGATCTCTTCTTTCTTCTCCTTTACCAAGAGTTTTCATTGAGTCCATACTCTTGCTAAAGTGGGGGCTTAATGTATCATCTTAAAATGGAAGCACTTCCATGTTAAGAGCATTTAGCCCTCTGAGTAAGTGGTTTGGGGTCATGTCTGTTAGAGTTTTAGGTGACTCTACAACACCCCTAGGATCGAATGTAAGACCAAGATAACTTCCACAAGAGATTGGCAAGACAATTGCATTAAGATGCAAGAATGATATCATTGATCATGGACATGATTAAAATGTACATAATAGGCCTCCTTATATAGGAAAGGAGATAAGAGACAATGATAAGGAGATGATAAGCTATTACCTATGCTAGGTGTAATCACATGTTCACCAAATGTAGATCATCCTCCAGTATACAATAAAGTATGTGCAATGCATTAGGATGATAATGTGATAAGAGCACTAAAGGTGGATCTCACACATAAAGAGGTATGTGATGAAAACTATCACACCTAAAGTGGAAATTCTCCTACACCATGTGCTTGAATGAGGTGCACACTCCTAGGTGTCTCAATCACTAACTACTATGCAATGCATTATCCTAAGTAAGATTAAGTTAAGTGTAATTAGGAATATTTAATTACACCAACAGCCCCCCTTAAGTGCAACTTAGGGGAATGCACTTAAATTCACAATGCAAGATGGGTCCCGACAACTAGGCCATGCTAGGTACCCATGTACAAAATGCATAACTCTCATAAAGTGGAGAAAGAGGTAAAACCTCATGGGAAAAACCCTCCCCCAAAAAGAGAGAAGAAAACAAGATGCATGGATGGATGGAGTGCCCAAGACTCCCCAAGAACTACAACATCATGTATATACAAATAATTATCCCCACATAAGAAGGATAGTTGGATACATGATATCCCCCCCATAATGAATTATCTCCTACAAAAATGGTGAGTGCTTGAAGACAAAGTATATTCCAATGACTACAAACAACATTTCTCCCCTTGGGAAGAAGATATACCAAGTACAAATGTAGGTGTGGTTCCCATTCTGGATAGGAACTAGGAAGTGGAATCCAAATGAAGTATGATAATGATGCCATGAACCAATCCATATCTAAATGAAATAAGGAAGAAGGTCTCCAAATATACATCTTTGAAGACTGAATAGGCCTCTCCAATCTCAAATAATCTATCACATCATGTCACGAACCAAGTGAAGAAGAAGAATCAAGAATGTTAATCTCCAAAGAATGTGAAGAAGTATCTCCAATTGTGATGAAACTATCATCAAAGAGAAGAAAAACCCCCTCAAGTATGTCTCCCAAATCTGAAATATGAGACTCCACAAATAATGAACCAATATCTAGCAAGTAAGAATCCCAATCATGAAGACAAATAGATATCTCTTGTAATGAATCACTCGAATCGCCAACAAGAGATGATTGTGTGATCTCAACTAGAGAAGTAGGAGCTATAGGAGGAGCCACTAGATCATCCTCACTCTCAATCGTTGAAAATTATTCAATTGCATCTAAAGTATAATCATCATAGGGAATATTATCTGAATCATCAAGAGAAATTAGGCAATCTGAAGCAACATCATCTGGGAATGGAGGAACATGTGAATCACCAAAAATCTCACAAATGATTGTCCAAATAATGTGTGGACATTGAACACCTCTAAGTTTGGGGTAGATGTCATAGAAGAGACACAAACTAATGCTACCAATAATCAAATTTATAATATGAGCATTCTTTTCTCCCCAAACATTTTTCTTCCCCTGTGACTTTGGCTCAGGAATGAGTCCATAAAGATGAGGCAAGAGATTAAGCCATCTACAATGTGTGATGATTCCTTTTTCCCATGACTCATAATTATCCTTAGTCAAAAGTACTACTACAGGATGTGTTTCATAACCCATAATTAAATTAATGATACACTTCTCTCATTACAAATTGAGATCAACAAATTATTACACTCCAAAATCAGGCTATAATAGACTAAGATCATTATGCAAAAAACCAAGCTAAGGCTTATGCATTACAAATGAAAAACTAAGCCAATTTTTGAAAGTATAATTTTTTATCATAGTCACTAAAATCTCATTCCAGATCTGGAAAATATAGAAAAAATTATGCACTTTCAAAAAAAATTGCACCTAAAAAGGAGTTCATATGAGCTCAAATGAGGCCTTGGAAGTTGCAAAAATTGAGATTTGTGATTTTCAGAAAAAATTAGGAATAGAGATCATAAATCACCTAAACCATTGTGTAGACCATGAAATTATACTGCAAAACAAAAAAAAATTCTTGAAAAAAGGAGTCTAGATGACTGAGATATCATTGTTTGAAAATCGCCTCTGAAATTATTTTTTCTGAATCATCGCCGCCGCACTTCCAAAATTCAAATAGCTCTAGATTTGGCCTTGGGTGTCCAATTTGGATGAAATAAAATTCAATTTAGGAGTTTTTGGACCTCCTTAATATGTGATGAAGGGTGCTCCCCTTAATACCACAAACACATAACAGAAACAAAGAAACCACAACAATATGCAAGAATAGAAAATTGGCTTCTTATTATCTCCACAAATGTGGAATTACAAACTTTTAGAATTACAATATGCAAAGCCACATGGGCATTCCCTTACAATATTTTGTAGGACAAAGCCTCGAATCAATACCGAGATCTACTACCCATAACTATTCTGAACTGCCTAAGACAATAATAAAGCCTTCCTTATATAGGCAATTTCCACCGCCGAGAAGGTTCCAGAAATTTAGCCCTAAGGGCCGACCAAACTTAGAATTATTTTATTTTTCAATTTATTACATCAAAGTCAACTCAAAATAACTTTTGAAACCCGAATAGAAATTTTGAAGAAAATTATTTTCTGCCATTTTAGG
Organism: Chamaecyparis obtusa; assembly: GCA_027943335.1. Lineage (NCBI taxonomy): Eukaryota > Viridiplantae > Streptophyta > Pinopsida > Cupressales > Cupressaceae > Chamaecyparis > Chamaecyparis obtusa. Next base: position 3,750,636 of record BSBK01003351.1, on the reverse strand, counting down.
TGGCCCAACTTCCGAAGACCATAAGTCATCACCAGTTGACCCGATCGACTATTATAACCCCATTTTAAAAATGCCACGAAGTGCTCTACAGGCTTGACTGGCGCAAGCACTTGTCACCCAAATTTTTAACCTCATCTGGAGCCTCTAAAGCCTTCAAAATTGAGTTCAAAGTTTCTGTACCCTGCTACCAATACCGAAAATCTTCAATATCTTCCAATATACACTTGATCTGGCAATGAAACTTTACTGGCAGACTTATATGACCAAAATAAACCTCCAAGAAAGAAATCAAATCATTCTGAACACATACAAAGATTATCAAAAATAGTAACTTTCCATAAATAATAGCTCTGCACAAAATAGCCCTTATTGAATATAAAAATAGAAATATTTTTGGGTGATGCAAGATTGCTCTTACACCCAAGATGCTCCTGCATCAGACACCTGGGGTAATTTGAGAAGTGACCCTATCACGACTCAGGTGTGTAGAGGAAAACCAAGATGGTTAACCTCCACCCTTGTTAGCCATGATGAATCTTCAACAGGCCGTCCTTTCCACTTGACCAGATATTCTTCATATGTCCTGTTCCTTGTGCTTCTGCCAACATGACTGTCCAGTATATCTTCGATCTCCTTAGTGTCTGAACTAGTTGCTAGAATATTCCACTGTGCTGCTATGATCGCATCTTCAACACCTCCTTCATGATACTCTGTTAGATCTGAAATGTTAAACACTGGTGAAATATGTATCTCAGTAGGCAATTCTACCTCATATGCGTTTCCTGAATCATGTTTCTTCAATATCTTACATGGTCCAAATTTCTTCATTTTCAGCTTGTTATAGGTACCAACTGGAAACCGCTCCTTCCGCAAATGAACCATGACTTCATCACCAACCTGAAATTCCTTATGCCTCCTTTTCTCATCTGTCTTAGCCTTATACTGCGCATTCATCTTGGTAATATTCTTCCTCACCTCCTCATGGATGTTCTTCAAATGTTCTGCAAAATTCTCAGCTTTAGCACTACTTATTTCTCTTTTATCTATCTTCCTCAATTCAGATGCATTTCTTGGACTACTTCCATATACAATCTGGAATGGTGATTTACCAGTGCTCCTATTGACAGAATTATTGTATGCAAATTCTGCCTGTGGTAAAATCAAATCCCATCCTGTTGGCTTATCTCCAACCAAACATCTCAGCAAATTTCCCAAACTCCTATTCACCACCTCTGTTTGTCCATCAGTCTGTGGATGATGTGATGAACTGAACTTCAAATCTATCTTCAACTTCTTCCACAATGTATGCCAGAAATATGCAACAAACTTAGTGTCCTGATCTGAAACTATGGTCTTTGGCAAACCATGAAGTCTCACTACTTCTCTGAAAAACAATTCTACTACATGAATAGCATCATTAGTCTTCTTACAGGGAATGAAATGTGCCATCTTTGAAAATCTGTCAACCACCACAAAAATTGAATCATGTCCCCACTGAGTCCTCGGTAAACCAAGAACAAAGTCCATGCTGATATCCTCCCAAGGCTTCTCTGGTACAGGTAATGGCTGATACAACCCTGTATTCTACTTCATTCCTTTCGCCATCTAACATACTCTGCAACTCTGTACAAACTTCTTCACATCTTGCTGCAACTGTGGCCAATAATAATTCTCACTAACCAAAGAAAGGGTTTTATCATGACCAAAATGTCCAGCCAATCCTCCACTATGCTTCTCCTTAATGAGATTCTCCCTCATAGAACTTCATGGAATGCACAACTAACTCCCTTTGAATAGCATATCATCTTAGATGATGAAATCCAACCATTTCATCCTATCTAAAGTAACAGGTTCTGTACAAGCTTTCCAAGCTTCACCAAAATCAAGATCCTCTGGATACAAATTCTTGAGTTCCTTGAACCTAAGCACTTCAATCTGCATTTTTGTCAGCAACAGTTACCTTCTACTAAGAGCATCTGCAACCCTATTAGACTTTCCACTCTTGTATTTCAAAACAAATGTATAACTCTGCAAAAACTCAACCCATTTCAAATGCCTTTGATTCAATTTTCCTTGACTATTCAAATATTGCAAAGCTTGATGATCTGTATACAAAACAAACTCCTTAGGAAGCAGATAATATCTCCACTTCTTTAATGCCTGAACTATAGCATAAAATTCTTGATCATAAATAGAATACTTCCTCTTGGCATCATTTAACTTCTCACTGAAATACGCAATAGGTTTACCTTCTTGGCTCATAACAGCTCCTATTGCAGTACCACTAGCATCACAATCTACTTGAAACACCTTATTAAAATTTGGAAGTGCTAAAATAGGTTGTTCTGTAACTTTTTGTTTCAACAATTGAAAACTCTTTCCTGCCCCATTAGTCCACTTAAACTCTTTTCTATCCCCTCTCATTGTTTCAGTCAAGGGACCACAAATACTGCTAAAATTTTTGATAAACTTTCTGTAAAAAATAGCTAGACCATGAAAAGATCTTACCTCAGTATCACTCCTTGGAGTAGGCCATTCAAGGATAGCCTGTACCTTCTCTAGGTCCATTTTTAGACCTTCTGCTGAGACTACAAATCCCAAATACACTAACTCTTTCTTCACAAAACTGCACTTCTTCAAATTAATCAACAATTTCTCATCTCTCAACTTCTCAAACACCATATGAATATGCATCATATGTTCCTCCAATGTCTTGCTAAAAATCAAAATATCATCTAGGTAAACAATGACAAACTTACCCAAAAATTCTTTCAGAACCTCGTTCATGAGCCGCATGAAAGTGCTCGGTGCTTTGGTAAGCCCAAAAGGCATGACTAACCACTCATACAGTCCTTCCTTTGTCTTGAAGGCAGTCTTCCATTCATCTCCTTCTCTAATCCAAATCTGGTGATATCCACTCTTCAGATCTATCTTTGAGAAATACATAGCTCCAATCAAACAATCCATAAAATCATCCATTCATGGAAATGGAAACTTATACTTGATTGTGATCTTGTTTATTGCTCTAAAATTTGTACACATCCTCCACTCTCCATTCTTCTTTGGTGCTAATACTGCTGGTACAGCACAGGGACTCAGACTCTCTCGAATCAACCCCTTCTGTAATAACTCATGTACTTGTCTGTTTAACTCTTCACTTTCTACTGGTGTCATTCTGTGTGTTGCCTTGTTTGGCAAACTGGCTCCTAGAATCAAATCTATCTAATGACTGATCTTCCTTACCGGTGGTAATCCATCAAGTACATTATCAGATACAATATCTTGAAACTCATTCAACAAATCTGCAACCTCTACAGGTACATCCTCTACTTCTTCTTTACCAACTTTTGGAATTAAAGAAAAACACACATGATCATGCCTCATAACATCTAGAAATTTTCTTTCATCAACAAATGTTATTCTTGCATTACCACATACCTTTTCTTCGGTCTCCTTCAATGGCTTTAGCTTATGTCGCACTCCATCCTTTGCCAGGGAATAGGTATTCGCATGACCATTATGTACAGCACATCTGTCAAACTATCATGGTCTATCCAACAACATATGACATGCATCCATAGAGATGATATGACATAGTACCTCATCTTGGTACCCGCCGATCTTGAACTTTACTAGGCACTGTTCACTGACCATGACCTTATGGTCATCCTGCACCCAGGCAATCCGATATGGATGTGGGTGTTTCTATCTCTTGAGCTTCAAATTTGTCACCATCTCTTCTAACACCAAATTGTCAGTGCTTCCACTATCGATAATCACATCACAACATTTACCCTCACACTTGCATCGAGTGCGAAATAGGCTCCTCCTTTGTTCAGGTTTGTTCTCACCACTCAGCAAGACTCTTCTGTTAATTAGCATTTCTCCTCTTTCAGCATCTTCATAATTTGATGATCTGGCATCTTCATCAACATGTGCAACTCTGGCCTGGCCTTCATTTCTCCTGTCTATTCTACCTTGGCACTGAGGACATTCAAATGCCCTATGACCTTCTTCTCCACAGTGAAAACATGTTCCACGGAAGCCACCTCTTCCAGATCCTTGTCCTCTTCCTCTTCCACTCTGATCTCTATTATTCTGATTTTGGAAGCGATTGGAATTATTTCCTCACTGATTCTGACTACTACTGGCCTCATCCTTCTTTTTCGGATCTTCATTTTAGCCACTATATGACCATACACCAGATCATCCACCGTGACCTCTTCCGTTTTGTCTGCTCTCAAACTTCTTGTTTAGCTTTTCCTCTACTTTTAGGGCAAACTGGTATGCCTCTTCAATACTGTTCATTCAAACTAGATTCAGCTCCTCCTGAATGCTTGGCCTTAACCCATTAAGGTATCGAGCAACTTTCTCCTTATCAGCTTCTGCATGGCCTATTCTAATGAGAAGTCGATAGAACTCCTCTGTATACTCCTGAATAGATCTTCCTGCTTGCTTCAAACTCTTCTTTTTCTTTAGTAGGTCAAGCTCATAATCAACAGGAATGAACTGTCACTTCAATTTATCCACCATCCGATCCCATCTCGTGATTTTCTCCTTTTCCCTTCTATTTCACTCCAACTGAATCTCTTGCCACCATATCTTCGCATGACCTTTTAGTCTGGCCTTCACAAATTTGACCCTATCAGGATCCTCAACATCTTCATACTCAAAATATTTCTCACATTCATTGATCCAGTTGATCAATTCTTCTAGGTTAAGATTTTTAGAAAATGTAGGAACCTCAATCTTAGGTCTTTTCCCAATCTTAGAAATGGCCCGAAAAAGTCTTTCTTCCTCCTGGTTCACAATTTCAACTTCTCCTTCTTGATATTCTTCTTCGGCTTCATCCTCGCTTTCGTCTCTGACATTAAGATTCATTCTTCTGTAAATCTCTTCTTGCAATGCTCACACTTGTCTTTGCAGCTCTCTAACCTCAGGTGTCACAGCACCAGTTCTTCCACCACGTTCTCTTCGTGGAGGCATTTTCGCTATGCGCGCTGAAACCCTAACCACGATCCTGGTGCAAACTGCCTCATAGTCGGTGATCTGTTTACACACTCAAGAAAACCTACTCTGATACCACTTGATGAAAGGTGCTCCCCTTAATACCATAAACACATAACAGAAACAGAGAAACCACAACAATATGCAAGAACAGAAAATTGGCTTCTTATTATCTCCACAAATGTGAAATTACAAACTTTCAGAATTACAATATGCAAAGCCACATGGGCATTCCCTTACAATATTCTATAGGACAAAGCCTCGAATCAATACCCAGATCTACTACCCAGAACTATTATGAACTACCTAAGACAATAATACAGCCTTCCTTATATAGGCAATTTCCACCGCCTGAGAAGGTTCCAGAAATTTAGCCCTAAGGGCCGACCAAACTTAGAATTATTTTATTTTTCAATTTATTACATCAAAGTCGGCTCAAAATAACTTTTGAAACCCGAACAAAAATTTTGAAGAAAATTATTTTCTGCCATTTTAGGTGGCCCAACTTCCGAAGACCATAAGTCATCACCAGTTGACCCGATCAGCTATTATAACTCCATTTCAGAAATGCCACTAAGTTCTCTACATGCTTGATTGGTGCAAGCACCCATCACCCAAATTTTTGACCTCATCTGGGGCCTCTAAAGCCTTCAAAACTGAGTTCAAAGTTTCTGTACCCTGCTACCAATACCGAAAATATTCAATATCTTCCAATATACACTTGATCTGGCAATGAAACTTTACTGGCAGACTTATATGACCAAAATAAACCTCCAAGAAAGAAATCAGATCATTCTGAGCACATACAAAAATTACCAAAAATAGTAACTTTCCATAAATAGCAGCTCTGCACAAAATAGCCCTTATTGAATATAAAAATAGAAATATTTTTGGGTGATGCAAGATTGCTCTTACACCTAGGATGCTCCTGCATCAATATGATGCCAACCTTTGATTTTCAATAGCAGGCACCAATATTGACCTAAAATAGAAAGCCAAAAAATACAAAACTTGAAATTTTCTCCAAATAGACTATGCAATGGTGATGTCCAAATACTTTTATTCTACACCCACAATTTAGTCAAGCCAAGATTGCACTTCTTGAGAAGAGGTCTTCACACCTTGAGAGCTTTGATACCATGTTAGAGTTTTAGGTGACTCTACAACACCCCCAGGATCGAATGCAAGACCAACATAACTTCCATAAGAGATTGGCAAGACAATTGCATTAAGATGAAAGAATGATATTATTGATCATGGACATGATTAAAATGTACATAATAGGCCTCCTTATATAAGAAAGGAGATAAGAGACAATGATAAGGAGCTGATAAGCTATTACCCATGCTAGGTGTAATCACATGTCCACCAAATGTGAATCATCCTCCATTATGCAATAAAGTATGTGCAATGGATTAGGATGATAATGTGATAAGAGCACTAAAGGTGGATCTCACACACAAAGAGGTATGTGATGACAACTATCACACCTAAAGTGAAAATTCTCCTACACCATGTCCTTGAATGAGGTGCACACTCCTAGGTGTCTCAATCACTAACTACTATGCAATGCATTATCCTAAGTAATATTAAGTTAAGTGTAATTAGAAATATTTAATTACACCAACAGTTATCTTGGAATTCATCATGTTCATCATAGGATTTTATGCCTCTCCCTGGCACTCTACTCTATTCTAGCATCATTTCTAGGTCTCCGGGCACCCCCGTGACCTCCTATTTTTCACTCTAACTGAGACCCTAAAATCTATGCCCTTAAGGTCAAAATTGACCTAAATGGGTCAAAGTCAACCTAAAGGGGTCAAAGTTGACCTCGACCCTAACTTAGTTAGGATCGAGCTTGTCTTTGACCCTCGGTTCAAATTTCAAGGTCTCGAGATCTCTGATTTTCAAGTTTGGGAAATAACTGTTTTCCCGCTTCTAGGTCTACTATTTTGGTCTCTAAAATGGTAAACCATTAAATTATATTTAATTTAGGTCCATTCCTAAAGGTTTGAGACCTAATTGGGATTTAATTCTACAAGGTGGCCCCTCTAGAGGATTGTGCCCTAGTTCACTATAAAAGGAGGCCTTCCTCTCTCATTTTCTCCATCTATCAATCAAATTTTCATGCTCAAGAACTCTCAAGAAAGGTGATCAAGCAAGCATCTATTCAAGCATTCAATTCCTCTTCTCCATCCAAGTTCTCCATTGAAGATCAAGGATTCAAGCATTCAAGCCATTGAAGGAATTTGGTTCAAGCATTCAAGATTCATCATTCAAACCCTAGATCTAACCATCATGATGGTGTGATCTTCCTTCAAGATCCTTTTGTTCATCTTCAAGATCCATTCATCCTTCCCTCAAAGTGGATTCCAACTATACAAACATGGAGGTTTAGATTTACATTTATGTCCAAGCTTTCATATTAACATACTTGATTACATTTCAAATACAATTGCAAATCTATTGAATGTCATAGCTTCATTCTTAGATCTACTTCTACTACTTGCTAGCATTCTTATTTCAATTTCAATATTAAGATTGATTCCAAACCGGGGTTTGACCAGGGAAAACCCCCCAAACAAACAACAAAACCATTTTTTCTTATAGGTATAGGTGCGAAATTTTGGATCTCAGATCGGATTTGGATACCCTTTTTGGTGAACTTTCAGGATCTGTGAACAAAGTCAAAATTGGCCATCAAAATAAAAATGTAGCCTTTGAACTTTTATGAGGGTCAAAGATGACCTACCTTAGAATTGGAAAAGATTTTTGGGTTTGTAGATCTCGCAGTTTCAATTCGAGAGCATGGAAATCAATAGTTTTTGAGACTGTTTGATAGGGTTTTCAAAAGGTTCTTTTTCAGAGGTAAGTACCTTTATCTCTTCATTTCAACATTAGTCACTTATATTTACTTTCCATATCAATACAATTCAAATGTAAGTGTAAAATATTGGTTTTGGGGTCTCTTTTATTTACAAACCATTGTTCTAGGACCACATCCATATTTTATCATTTATAGCTTGAAATCTTACAACTTCAATTTCTTGTCAGCAAATAACATCTTTAGAAAGCAATAGGTTACACCATCTCCAAACTATATATTTCCTATTAGGCATTTCTAAGCCTCAAAAATTCCAACTATGGATGTGCATCATGATTAATTACTTTGGGGGAGGTTTTGTGCTTTTGTACAACCTATTAAAACAATTTGGAAGGTTCTTCTTTTCGTTACTTCCATTTGATAGGGAGATTTTTTCTCCATTCTTCCTTTTCTTTCTAACAACCTCTATGAACTAGTCTTCATTATTGGAGGTCACAATTTGGAATGATTCAGAAGGGATAGTTGATTCCATAGAGAGGGGTTGCAGGTCCTTAATACCTTGTTTGATTTTAATAGTCTTTTCATTAATAGATATAATGGCTAATTGTTGGGCATTCAATGTGGGGGGGTTGCACATTCATTAAGGGTATCTACAAACACTAAACTTGAAGGATGGGAAACAAGGGGAGAAGGTTTCTTATCCTCCACTAGATTTCATGCATGGACAACTTCAAATTATTCATCAAATAATGGATTTGATAGTGTGACAAACATGTTATTATCAATGAAATATGTAGGTTTGTTTATAACACCTGCAAAAGATTGTTTATTCTCTAGGGATAAGAGTTTATTTATATTTGAGTCCCTATTACTATTACTTTACTTATCATTTTTATCTTTTCCATCAATAGAATTTTTTTCGCAATTGTTATTACTACCATTTTTAACAGAATTATTCACTATATCAAATTTTTCTTTCTGTACATTTTTACCGCAAACACATAATAGAAATAGAGAAACAACAACAATATGTAAGAACAGAAAATGGGCTTCTTATTATCTCCACAAATGTGGAATTACAAACTTTTAGAATTACAATATGCAAAGCCACATGGGCATTCCCTTACAATATTCTATAGGACAAAGCCTCGAATCCATACCTAGATCTACTACCTAGAACTGCCCTAGACAACACTACGGGCCTTCTTTATATAGGCAATTTCCACCGCCCAAGAAGGTTCCAGAAATTTAGCCCTCAAGACCGATTATACATAGAATTATTTTATTTTCACAATTTTTACAATAAGGTCGGCTCAAAAGAAATACAAAATATGTTTTTAGGTAGCCCAACTTTCAGAGGCCATAACTTTTATACCATGGCTCCATTTTTCTATTGTAACCACTTTTCAGAAATACCATGACAAGATCTACAGTGCCTGACACGTGCTAGCACTAGTCAGTTAGAGGTCGATCGCGATCTAGAGCCTCTAAGGCCTTCAAAAGTGACCTGAAAGATTTCATACCCAAAAACCTCAATAACTTCACCAATACTAATGATGTGGCAATGAAATTCAATTGGTAGGTTGAAATGACTAGGATGAACCTCCAACTGTGAAATCAGAACATTCTGAGATCATATGACCAACTTACTAAAAATAGTAAGTTTCCATAAATAGAAGCTCTACACAAGATAGCCCTTAGTGAAAAGAAAATAAAAATATTTTTTGGTGATGCAAGATTGCTCTTACACCCAAGATGCTCCTACATTAGACACCCGAGGTAATTTGAGAAGTGACCCTATCACAACTCAGGTGTGTAGAGGAAAACCAAGATGGTTAACCTCCTCCTTTGTTAGCCATGATGAATCTTCAATAGGTCATCCTTTCCATTTGACTAAATACTCTTCATATGTCTTGTTCCTTGTGCTTCTGCCAACATGACTATCTAGTATGTCTTAAATCTCCTTGATATATGAACTAGTTGTTGGAATACTCCATTGTGCTGCTATAATCTTATCTTCAACACCCCCTTCATGATACTCTATCAGATCTGAAACATTAAATACTAGGAAAATATTCAGCTCAGTAGGCAACTCAACCTCATATACATTTCCTAAATCATGCTTCTTCAGTATCTTACGTGGCCCAAACTTCTTCATTTTCAATTTGTTATATGTACCAACTAAAAATCACTCCTTTCGTAAATGAACCATAACTTCATCTCCAACTTGAAACTCCTTATGCCTCCTTTTCTCATCTACCTTAGCCTTATACTGTGCATTCATCTTGGTAATATGCTTCCTGACCTCCTCATGGATGTTCTTCAAATGTTCTACAAAATTCTCAGCTTCAACACTACTTATTTTTCCTTTATCTATCTTTCTCAACTCAGATGCATTTCTGGGACTACTCCCATATACAATCTAGAATGGTGATTTACTAGTGCTCCTGTTGACAGAATTATTGTATGCAAATTCTACCTATGGTAAAATCAAATCTCATCCTATTGGCTTATCTCCAACCAAACATCTCAGCAAATTTCCCAAACTCCTATTCACCACCTCTATCTGTCCATCAGTCTGTGGATGATGTGATGAACTAAACTTCTCTTCAACTTCTTTCACAATGTATGCCAAAAATATCCAACAAACTTAGTGTCCCTATCAGAAACTATACTCTTTGGCAAACCATGTGGTCACACTACTTCTCTAAAAAACAATTCTACTACATGAATAGTATCATTAGTCTTCTTGCAAGGAATAAAATGTATCATCTTTGAAAATCTATCAACTACCACAAAAATTGAATCATGTCCCTGCTGTGTCCTTGGTAAACCAAGAACAAAGTCCATATTGATATCCACCCAAGGCTTCTCTAGTACAGGTAATGGCTGATACAACCCTATATTCTACTTCACTCCTTTCACCATCTACCATACTCTACAACTCTGTACAAACTTCTTGACATCTTGCTACAACTATGGCCAATAATAATTCTCACTAACCAAAGAAAGGGTTTTATCACGACCAAAATGTCCAGTTAATCCTCCACTATGCTTCTCCTTGATAACATTCTCCCTCATAGAACTTCTTGGAATGCACAACTAACTCTCTTTGAAGAGCATAGTATCATGAATGATGAAATCCAACCACTTCATTTTGTCTAGAGTAACAGGTTCTTTACAAGCTTTCCAAGCTTCACCAAAATTAGGATCCTCTAGATATAAATTCTTGAGTTCCTTGAACCCAACCATCTCAATCTGCATCTTTGTCAGCAATATTTTCCTTCTGCTAAGCACATCTACAACCTTATTAGACTTTTCACTCTTGTATTTCAAAACAAATGTATAACTCTGCAAAAACTCAACCCATTTCAAATGCCTTTGATTCAACTTTCCTTGACTATTCAAATATTGCAAAGCTTGAAGATCAGTATACAAAGAAAATTTTTTAGGAAGCAGATAGTGCCTCCACTTCTTCAATGCCTGAACTATAGCATAAAATTCATAATCATAAACAAAATATTTCCTCTTGGCATCATTTAATCTATCACTAAAATAAGCAATAGGTTTACCTTCTTGGCTCATAACAACTCCTATTGCAGTACCACTAGCATCATAATCTACTTGAAACACCTTATTAAAATTTGGAAGTGCTAAAATAGGTTGTTCTGTAACCTTTTATTTCAAAAGTTTAAAACTCTTATCTACCCCATTAGTCCACTTGAACTCTTTTTTATCCCCTCTCATTGTTTCAGTCAAGGGTCCACAAATACTGCTAAATTTTTTAATAAACTTTCTATAAAAGCTAGCCAAACCATGAAAAGATCTTACCTCAGTAGCACTCCTTGGAGGAGGCCATTCAAGGATAGCCTGTACTTTCTCTAGGTCCATTTTTAGACCTTATGCTGAAACTACAAATTCCAGATACACTAACTCTTTCTTCACAAAACTGCACTTATTTAAATTAATCAACAATTTCTCATCTCTTAACATCTCAAACACTATATGAATATGCATCATATGCTCTTCCAATGTCTTACTAAAGATCAAAATATCATCTAGGTACACAATGACAAACTTACCCATAAATTCTTTCAGAACCTTATTCATGAGCCACATGAAAGTGCTCAGTGCATTGGTTAGCCGAAAAGGTATGACTAACCACTCATACAATCCATTTGTTTTGAAGACAATCTTCCATTCATCTCCTTCTCTGATCTGAATCTGGTGATATCCACTCTTTAGATCTATCTTTGAAAAATACATAGCTCCACTCAAACAATCCATAATATCATCCATTTGTGGCAATGGAAATACTTGATTGTGATCTTGTTTATTGCTCTGGAATTTGTACACATCCTCCATTCTGCATTCTTCTTTGGTGCTAATACAGCTAGTATAGCACATGGACTTAGGCTCTCCCAAAACAATCCCTTGTGTAACAACTCATGTACTTGTCTGTTCAACTCTTCACTTTCTGCTAGTGTCATTTTGTGAGCTACCTTGTTTGAAAAATTGGCTCCTGAAATCAAATCCATCTGATGACTGATCTTCATTACCAATGGTAATCCATTAGGTACATTATGAGATACAATATCCTAAAACTCATTAAACAAATCTGCAACATCTACAGGTACATCCTCTACTTCCTCTTTACCAGCTTTTGAAATTAAAGAAAAAAACACATGATCATGACTCATACCATCTAGGAATTTTCTTCCATCAACAAAATTTATTCTTGCATTACCACATACCTTTTCTTCGGTCTCCTTTAATGGATTTAGCTTATATCGCACTCCATCCTTTGTTAGGGAATAGGTATTCGCATGACCATCATGTACAACACATCTGTCAAACTACCACAACCTACCCAACAACATGTGACATGCATCCATAGGTATGATATCACATAGTACCTCATCATGGTACCCACCAATCTTGAACTTTACTAGGCACTGTTCACTGACCACGACCTTGTGGTCATCCTACACCTAGGCAATCTGATATGGATGTGGGTGTTTCTATCTCTTAAGCTTCAAATTTATCACCATCTCTTCTAACTCCAAATTTTTAGTGCTTCCACTCTCAATAATCACATCACAACATTTACCCTCACACTTGCATCTAGTGTGAAATAGGCTCCTCCTTTGTTTAGGTTCATTCTCACCACTCAGCAGGACTCTTTTGTTAATCAGAATTTGAGGATCTGACATCTTCATCTACATGTTCCACTCTGGCTTGGCCTTCATTCCTCCTATCTATCCTTCCTTGGCATTGAGGATATTCAAATGCCATATGACCTTCTTGTCCATAGTGAAAACATGTTCCACAGAAGCCTCCTCTTCCTAAACCTTATCCTCTTCCTCTTCCTCTCTGATCTCTATTGTTCTGATCTTGGAAATGATTGGAATTGTTTCCTTTTTGATTTTGACTGTTACTAGCCTCATATTTCTTTTTTGAATCTTCATTTCAGCCTCCATATGACCGTCCACCAGATCGTCCACCTTGACCTCTTCCATTTTGTCTATTCTCGAACTTCTTGTTCATCTTTTCCTCTACTTTTAGGGAAAACTGGTATGCCTCTTCAATACTATTCATTCAAACTAGATTCAGCTCCTCCTAAATGCTTGGCCTCAACCTATTAAGATCATAGACAACTTTATCTTTATTAGCTTCCGCATGGCCTGTTCTGATGAGGATTCAATAGAACTCCTCTGTATACTCCTGAACAGATCATCCGGCTTGCTTCAAACTTTGCATTTTCTTCAGTAGGTCAAGCTCATAATCAACAAGGATGAACTGTTGATTCAATTTATCCACCATATGATCCCATCTTGTGATTTTATCTTTCCCTCTTCTATTTCACTCCAATTGAATCTCTTGCCACCAGATCTTCACATGACCTTTCATTCTAACCTTCATGAATTTGACCCTATCAGGATCCTCAATATCTTCATACTCAAAATATTCTTCACATCCATTGATCTAGTTGATCAACTCCTATGGGTTAAGATTTCGTGAAAATGTAGGAACCTCAATCTTAGGTCTTTTCCCGATCTTAGAAATGGCCCAAAAAAGTATTTCTTCCTCCTGGTTCACAATTTTGACTTCTCCTTCTTGATCTTCTTCTTCGGCTTCATCCTCGCTTTCATCTTTGACATTAAGATTCATTCATTTGTGAATCTCTTCTTGTAATGCTCACACTTGTCTCTGGATTAGTCTAACCTCAGGTGTTACAACACCAGCTCTTCTATCATGTTCCCTTCGTGGAGGCATTTTCGTGATGCACATTGAAACCCTAACCACGGTCCTGGTGCAAATTGTCTCATAGTTGTGTGTGTGAAAATTGTACCTTATCTGTAGACACAACACAGAAAAATATTAGAGGTTAGCAAAAATTGAAATCGTGCAAAATTGAAAACTATGTAACCAAGTGATTTACTGCCTTCTAATAGGTGCGAGATTGATGTTCTCAGATTGTAATCGAGATTAGTGACCTAGACGACACCTAAATGAAGGATTTGAATGCAAAAGATGGATATGAAATTGAATGCAATTAATCTATATTTTTGATATTTTCTATGCAATAAGAATGATAAAAACCGATATGAATCTATGGTAGATGAAATTGATATGCTATGAATTGATCTATCTAACAATGATATGCAAAACTATGAAATTCTATGCTATGATATGAAAAATATGCAATTGAAATTGATCTCACAAAGCTTTGAATTCACAAGTTGATTCTTTCAAACTCCAATTGTGCAAATTCTCCAAATCTGATATGCTATGATTCCTGTAGAGTAAGTTTGCAATTTGCAAGATGATTGAGAGATGAATTATGAAGAGTTGAGCCTTAGTTTTTATAGAAATCCAAGGCTTTGAAGGTGCATGAAAAAAAGCCATAAATCACTCAAATAACTTAGGTTGATTTTTGAGTTATTTTTAAATAAAAGATAATTAACTCACAAAAACATGCAAAAGCTAAGCTTTAACTCAAAATAGAGTTTAGCTTTAATTGATAATTGATAGTTGTTTGCTTTTATGATTGTGCATGTTTTATTTATGAATTAATTTAATAATAAAGTGATTTATGCTCAACTTAACTGCTTTTAAAAATAAAACAATTGATTTATGGGTTAATCAATTATTTAATCAAACTTTTATTAAAAACTATATTATTAAATAATGACAACTTGCTTTAATTAATTAAATAAAAATTTAATCAATTATTCATAGGATATTTGGATTTATTGTCAATTAATCAAGCTTTAGGATAAATGTGATTTATTGCCAAATAATTATAAAATTAAAGATAATTATGATGATTAGGAATATTACTAGGAATATTCCTTGATGCAAAATTTAAGATAATCAATTATGATTCGATGATGTTTAGATGTGCCTTAGGTTAGGACTTCGATGTCAATTTTGTTCGATTTGTTGATGTAGGAGGTTAATGAACATATAGCCCATTTTTGGGGTATTACATTTTGCCCCTCTTTGAATTACTGTGTGAAGCGCAGTGGTTCAAAGATAGTATATGTTTGATAGAGATATGAAACGGACGTTTGAAATTGATAATCGATATGAGATAGAAGTTGATTGATATTGAATTGATATGGAGATAATAGGTCCTGAATGACCAAAGATAATGTTCACTGTAGCAGCAAATGAACCTATGATTGCGAAAAAGTGTCAAAATGCCTGATTTTGAACTTTAGGATTGATAAGAAGTGAGTGACCCGTTCTAGACTCGATTGTCTTAGCAGAACTAGCAAGTATCACATCCGAATCCTTTAGTTGTCGAAGAACCAAGGAAAGAACACTATGATCAGATGGTTGCAAAAATTGATACAGTTTACAAGATTAGGAGAATACCAGATTGATATGGATCGATGAATCTAATATGCCCCAAGTGATGATAGATTTGCCTCGAGTGATAAGGACTTTTGATGAATCAGCGACTAGACGTGGTTGTTGTCTTAATCACTAAGGAAGATATGATTTCCATAAAGATATGATTTCAAATTTGATTACAGACTTTGAATGATGTGTAATACCATGCCCCCTTCAGGATTAAAATTGAAATCTGACAAGAAAAGTCAGCGTTGAGAGTTTAGAAGCATGTTAATTGATTTGATAAGTGGTTATACATGTCTGAGAACGCATTCTGCATCATTTGGAGGTCCAAAAGACCAAATTTGACTAAGTTTGACCATGAGTTGACCATGGTTGACCAAGTTGAAATTTTGATAGTTTGATGTTAGATAATCAGTTAAGTTGAATACTGGATTTTTGTGATAACTGAAGGTTGATTATGCAAGTAGTGAATAAGATAAATGACCTCAGATTTCAATTTTGATCCCGAAAAAGATTCTACTTGCTATTTCATTAGAGGAACCTTCATGTGAGATTTAGCTCTTGTTAGATTTGAAGAGACAAGTGGAGAATTGTTTAAGCATTGAAGTTCGTTTAGTCATTGTGAGATCATGCAAAGATGAAAAATGCAAAGAAGCATGCAATATGAAATGCAACCTAAGACCTAGGACCTAGTCATTGATCATATGTTGATTTGTTATCATCATTGAACTTTTAGGTAACTGAATAAATCAATACAATGTCCACTAGCCATGAAACCATAGACATATGAATATTGATTTGTATGCGCAAGAATCAATACAACACCCACTGGTCAACAACCATGGATATATGAATATTAAATTTTATTTTCGGAATGTCAGATTAGATATAAGCATCAAGGCACAAACGCTAGGATGACCTAAATATCATGTCCATTTTGATATAGCAATTTGCACAAGCATCAAAACATACACGTCGTGATGACCTGAGTACACCTTGCATTGCAAACACATCAAACAGTCAAGAGATCATTCTAAATGCAATGTGAATTACCCGTAGCGACCCTTTATCATTCACATCCTTAGGCAAGATCGCATTTCATAGGAGGAGAAAGAATTCACTTTAAAAAGACAATAGTTAGATCAAACTTCCTTGAATTTTTTGGGTATCAATGGTCGAGGTACGCATGGCCATCCAATTCGAGATAGAGGCTCTTACAGTCGGACACCATTTCAATCCAAAATTTCCAAAGACGTTAGATTTTCACATACAAGCAGAAGACAAAGAAAATATTATGCCCCCAGTCATCACTCTCTAAATCCTGTAAAGGACATCATCGAAGAGCTCGAAGGGACACAATATGCAAAAATCTCAATGCGGATCAACAAGCATACAAGGAGATAAAAGCATGAAAAGCACAAATTGTTTTCAGTTGAGTTTTGATGTTTGATTGTTGTAGATGCAAAATCCTTTCTGGAGACGAGACAGACAGACTGACTCAACTGGAAGCTTCAAAGGACTCTGACTGGATAGGAAATGTCTAAGATACATGGGAGACCATAGGATATGACATTGATTGCCCCCAAATTTGAACATTGATAGGATACAGACGCTTGAGCTGATTGGTGTACAGACCGACTTATTGAAACCAGGATATGCAAAAACAAACTGGGAGATACGTACAAACTAAAGCAAGATTGAAAGCTGGGAAAGACCAAGATTTTGCTGATAGATGGAGCATTTTGGAACAAGTGGCACCCGTTTGCTAGGTTTTCACCATCTTGGCAAAGATTCTATTTTTGCTACCAAGGCACCTATTTCCAGGTTTTCACCAAGGCACTTTTCTTTTTTTCATTTTTTTTGTATTTTTCATTTTTTAATTTTTTTTGTATTTTTTATTTTTTCAATTTTTTTGTACTGTTGATATTTTCTGATTTTTTTTGTGAATCATCAAGGCACCTATTGCTAGGTTTTCACCAAGATGTTCATTTTTTTTAGGACATTTTACCATAGGCTAAATGCCTTAAGCGTAGAATTTCTTCAGATGGAGAATTTTGATTGGTTCTTGGAGCTGTTCTCCTTCAGTTGTTGAGATTTGATAGGCACCAGAGCCAAAAGTAGCAGTGATAACAAAGGGACCCAGCCAATTGGGTTTGAACTTCCCCTTGCATTCTCAATGTGATTAATTTTTAGGATTTTCTCTCAATACTAGATCACCAACTTGAAATTCTCTGTGTCGGACTTTCTTGTTGTAGCCTCTAGACATTCTTTTCTGATACACTCTAAGATGATCATACGCTGCTTGCCTACGCTCATCTAGTAATTCCAGTTCTTGTAACCTAGACACTCTGTAGTCTTCATCAGTGACAAGTCCATGCATTCTGATTCTAAGTGATGGGATTTCAACCTCAATAGGTAGTACTACTTCAGACCCATAAACTAAAGCGAAAGGTGTAGCCCCTGTAGGCATTCTAATACTAGTTCTGTATGCCCAGAGAGATGGATTGATCATGAGATGCCAGTCTCTTCCTATTATTTTCATTATTCTGTGCAAGATTTTCAAGATATTTTTGTTTGAAGCTTCAGCTTGTCCATTCCCTTGAGGATAGTAGATAGATGACCAATGTTGAGTAATCTTGAATTTGGCACATAAGTCATCTAGGTCCTTGTTTTTGAATTGTCCCCCATTATCTATGACTATGGAATGAGGGATCCCATATCTACAAATGATGTAGTTCAGGATGAACATAGATATCTGTTTCCCTATTGCTTGTGTTAGAGGAACTGCTTCTACCCATTTTGTAAAATAATCTATAGCTGTGATTATATGGGTATATCCATTGGAAGAGTGCGGATGGATAGCACCTATGAGATCAAATGCCCATTGTTGAAAAGGCCATTGTGTAGTAAAGGGAATTAGATCTCTCCCTGGAGCATGAATCAAGTTGCCATGTACTTGACACTGTTGACAGTTTTTAGCAAATTTAATAGCCTCTTTCTCCATTTCAGGCCAATAGTACCCAGCCCTAATAAGTTTTTGAGCTAACGTTAAACCATTTGAGTGTGACCCACATATACCCTCGTGGACTTCCTCTAATGCACGTTGAGACTCTTCCTGTTCTAAACATCTAAGCAGTGTACCATCTAGACCTCATTTGTACAGATCATTACCAATGATGACATATCGGGATGTGGATCAAATAAGGTTTCATTTCTCAAAATGGTTAAAGGACTCAGGGATGATTTGGTCATGGAGATAGGAGAATAGATTTTTGTAGCGAGATGAGTCATAACCTACAACAGTGCAGATCATGTAGGTTTCAGGGGAGTCATATGCAGGATAGGATAGGGCTTCCACCAGGAACTCGTAGTGTAGCTCATGTTTGGGCTGCTGTAAGAGAGTAGATAGTGTCACCATTGCATCAGCAGCCTTATTCTCCATTCTGGGTATTTGCTCAAATGTGATAGAGATGAAGTATTTCTTTAAATCATCTACCATTCTCTTGTTAGGAATGAGCTTTTCATCTTTGGTTTGGTACACATCATTGACTTGGTGGATAACCAGTTGTGAGTCTCCATGGATGTGCATCTCTGTAACTCTCCACTGTATTGCCATTTTCATACCATTGAGAAGTGCCTCATATTCAACAATATTGTTTGTGCAAGGAAACTTTAGTCTAAATGCTTTGGGTATCGAGTATCCTTGAGGAGTGATGAACAATATGCCTTCTCTAGATCCATTGTGTGTGTAGGAGCCATCAAAGAATAACCGCCATGTTCTAGAAGAGACGTGCATGATAGAGGAATCAAGAAATTCCATTTGCATGGGTGTATCATCAAACAGTGGTGCTTCAGCTAATTGATCAGTAATGACTTGTCCTTTGATAGCTTTTCTTTCAACATATTCAATGTCAAATTCGCTCAAAAGCATGACCCATTTAGCTAGTCTACCTATGAGGGCAGCTTTGTTTAGGAGATATTTCAGTGGATCAATTTTAGCTACCAAATGAGTAGTATGAGCTAACATGTAGTGTCTCAGTTTCTATGATGCAAAGATCACAGTGAGATAAGCTTTCTCAATCATAGAATAGTTCTTTTCATATGCCACCAATGTTCTGCTTATATAGTAGATGGCTCTTTCCTTTTTGTCTTCATCATGTTGCGCTAGCAATGCCCCTAGTGATGTGGCTGTTGCAGAGACATACAAGATCAATGACTTCCCATGAATAGGAGGAATCAAGATAGGTGGATTTGATAGATACTTCTTGATATGGTTAAAGTTGTTCTCGCATTCTTCATTCCATGCAAAAGTCACACCTTTATGTAATGTTTTTGTAAAAGGCTATGATATGTCCGCTAGCTGTGATATGAATCTTCTAATAGATTGAACTCTACCTTGCAACGTCCTTATTTGACTGATATTTGTGGGAGGTTGCATCTCTATTATAGCCTTGACTTTAGCCGGATCAACTTCAATGCCTTTCTTTGAAACTATGTATCCTAAGAGCTTTCCAGAAGTGACACCAAAAGCACACTTCTTAGGATTTAGTTGGAGACTAAATTTTTCCATTCTGTCAAGGATCATGCTCAAGTCAGTTAGATGTTCAATTCTGATCATTGATTTTGCTAAGGTATCATCAACATAATCCTCCATTGTTCTATGCATCATATCATGAAAAATAGATGTCATTGCTCTTTGGTATGTAGCTCCCACATTTTTGAGTCCGAATGGCATAACATTCCAATAGAAGGTTCCCCATGCACATGTGAATGCAGTTTTCTCTTGGTCTTCTAGAGCAATTTTGATTTGGTTGTATCCAGAAAAACCATCCATAAGGGAATACATTTCATAGCCCGCAGTCATGTCCACTATCATATCAATGTTAGGTAGTGGAAAGTCATCCTTAGGGCATGCTCTGTTCACATCTCTAAAGTCCGTGCACACTCTGATTGAACCATCTAGTTTTGAAATAGGTACAATGTTAGAGATCCACTTAGCATAGTCTATGACACGGATGAATCCAGCTTTTAGGAGTTTTTCTAGTTCTGCTTTGACTAAGAGTGCAACATGAGGATGCATCTTTCTTAATTTTTGCTTGATTGGTTTTACTCCAGGAGCAATGGATAGATGGTGCATAATGAGATTGGGATCCAATCCTGGCATATCTAAATATTTCCATGCAAAATTGATCTTTTTTTCTAATAAGAATGTAGTGAATTTCTGTTTCTCTTCTTCTGATAGAGATTGTGCTACATGTATCAATTATGGTTCCTCTATTGTACCCAAATTGATGGATTGAGTGGGCTCAATCAGAATTGGAGATCTATCCTATAAATGAATTGGAAGGACATCAAATATCTCATCCTTAGGTGCCTCAGAGAGGTTTTCACCTTCAGATACATCTTTTCTTTTTACTTTTGTCAGTTCTGAGACTGCCACAAAGTGATTTTCACCCTCAGAACTCTTTTTCTTTTTTATTTTTACTCTTGTTTTTTTGACTAAGATATTTGATGTCCGACTCGGTCATGCTGACGCTTGGTTCACTGATGGAAGTACTCATAGGCTCAACTACATTTAGGTAGTAGGCAAGGGCATAGTCATTCGGGAAGGTATAAATACCATGGTTTGGGTTTGTGGAAGTTTGGTCAATAAGATCAGGGCGTTGGATAGTCAAAGAAGGAAAGGCTTGGGATATGGTGTTCACAATCATGGATATTTCATCATTGGTCCTAACCCGACGCTCAAGTTCAAAGGTGATATTATAGCTCAAAATGTTCAATTCATGAATAGGCTCAACATCATCATGGGAGTCCTTTTCAGCCATAGGTGGATCAGACACGTTAAGTTCATTATTTCACTCTAGACCTACATTGGGTTGAGATACATATTGGTGAATAACATCAATATATTTCTCTATGATAAGCTCATCTTCTTCTAGAATGGCACCCCATTCATAGTCATTTGACTCAGCTTTTGATTCAGGATCTCTAGGAAATCTTAGAAAATGTGTGAAATCAGGATGAATACCCCAAGAAGGATTACCCTCAATCTCTAACTTGAATTCATATTCATGGGAATCAGTGTCAGAATAACTACCCCCTTCTTCTTGATCAGTTTGATCACCTTCAAGATTGGCTGGTTCTTGTGGTGCAACCATCTCTTGCGCTACAGTAGGTTCTTGTGTTTCTACTACATTAATTCTTTTGATAGGATCATCTGTATCATCAAGAAGATCTTTGATCTCTTTAGGCAATTTTTCATAGGGGATAAGCTCAAAGCTATCTGAATCATCATCAGAGGGTTTTGTTTCTTCTTTCTTAAGAAGGGGTTCTCCTAGTGAAATTTGTTCTATGACATGAGAACAACCACCTTTGAGATGATAGGGTTTCTTCTTAAACCCTAAGCCACTAGTATCTTTGTTGGCTCTACCAATATGTGGAATGGGTGTCACAAGACCCTTTCCTCTGATTCCTAGAGGTCCTTGGCTGGAATATCCCATCTTGGCTATCAATCTGTTCCCTGGACCATATGATTTATAAGGGATTGTAGGTGCTATAGATTCACTAGGTTGAACAATTTTGGATTCAGAATCATCTTTGTATAGCCATGCAAGCACAACTTCATCTTCTTCAAATTCTTGTTTGGATACTTGCTCCGCCACAAAATTTCTTTTGTATGCTTCCATAGGTTCCTTAGGTTCTGATTTAGATTGCTTCAAAGATTGTCCATATGACTTGGGCGAGATAGGGAGAGATGTGAGAGACAAGACTGGCTCTATAGTGTATTCTCCCATCCCATTTTCTTTGATATTGATCTCTTTAGCAATGTCTTCCATCTTGGATGTGGAAGCCACAGTTTGTTGCTTGATGGAAGATTCTCTATTATTAGGTACAAGCTTATCGGAACTTTCCTTCAATGTATTGCAAGTTGTACTCAGATCTGCTGGGATAGTAACTTCTACCCCTTCATAGGGAAATTTCAAGCATTGATGGTACATAGAAGGGATGGCTTGCATTTCATGGATCCAGGGTCTCCCTAGAAGGATATTGTAAGCCAATGGTAGATCAAGCACCTGAAATGTGGTATCTTTGATGACCAGACCCACTCAGATGGGTAAGACAATGGTGCCTTTAGAAGCTCTTTCTTGTTCGTCATAGGCTTTTATGGTGATCTTCTTTCGAGGATCAATAGCCATCTCTGAGAATCCCAACTGTGTGATTAAGCTGTAAGAACAAATGTGGAGGCCTGCACCCCCATCTATCAACACACATTTGACTCAACGGTTCTGGATCAAGACTTCTATGTGCAAGGGCTGATTACGTGGGTGACTTAGGGAGTTGTCATCTTCCTCTAAAAAGGAGATATATTGCAGAGACATTAGATGACCAACCATAGTCTGGAACCTGTCTAGATCTAGATCATCAGGAACATTAGAGCTGAGAAAAGCTTTGTCTAGGATATCTCTGTGAGCTGGAGATATTCGAAGTAACTCAAACATAAAGATTTTGGCATTGGTATGCTAGAGTTGTTGGACGATGCTGTAAGATGTAGGTCTTGTATCCTTTGGATTGGAAGATTTCAAGGCAACCTTCTATTTAGAAGCAGATGTGAGATTGAAAGGTATCTTAGGGATATTAGATGAACTTGGTGTTTGTCCTTTCAGATGAGCCTGAGCTTGTGATCTGGTAACCACATTAGCTGAGGAATGATTTCTATCTCTTCATACAATCATGATGACATTGCAGCTCTCAAAGAGATATGGTTCAACCATATTGATGATAGCATTGTTTCCAGGGTAGGCATAATTGACTTTTGCCCCCATGTTAGGCTGAGAAGTGGAAACTCCCTTGCCATGTTGTGGAAATGGTTCTGTAAATGCTGTGTGATCATTATTGTTGGTAGGATTATCGATCATGATGTCCCCTTGATCTATCAAATCTTGAATGGTATGCTTCAAGTGGAAGCATCCATTAGTTCTATGGCCTTTAGTCTGATGGAAAGCACAGAATGCATTATCTTTCCACCAATATGGTTTTGGATCCGGATCAGGGTTTCAGATTGGTGGTAAAGAGATCATGTTATTAACTATCAGGGTTCTCAGGGTAGATTCCAAAGATTCTCCCAGGGGATTAAACTTTCATTTATTATCCCATCATTTGAATGGCTTCTTTGGAGATGGTTCAACAGATTTTTGCTCTGAAGCTTCAATGGCTTTGGTGGCAAGGGTGAGATTGTAGGCCGGTGCCTTTGATGGGGTGTGGATAGTGTCAACAAAACCATCAGAGATGATACCTTTATTTCTATTCCAACTCTTGTTTTTATCTTTTGAGCTAGATCCAGATTTAGACTTGTCCTTTTGAAGTGTGATTTCTCCTTTCTTGACAAGTACTTTCTCAATCTTGATTGCATTATCCACCATTTTATCAAAAGATACATGATCTTGCATTTGTAATGGATAATTGAGCTCTGGAACAAGGTTATTGATAAAGATTTCAAGTTTCTCCATTTCGAGAATTGGTCTAGCATATAGAGAGAACTTCTTTCTCCACCTCTTGAGGAAAGTTAGGAATGATTCCCCTGGATATTGCTTGAGGTTATAGATATCGATCATGGTGACTGGATGTTGAATATTGTAGGAATATTGTTGATAAAATAATTTAATCAATTCCTCAAAAGTTTTTATCATAGAAGGTAATCTTGAAAACCACTGAATGGATGCTCCTCCCAAGGATCTAGGAAAAAGATGCATTAGATAAGTCAGTTCATGCATGAATTCCATGGATTACGTATAGAACTCTCTAACATGATCTTGAGGATCAGAGTGTCCATCATATTTTTCATACTTTGGCATCTCCACTCTTCTTGGGAATGGTGGCATATATAAGTTTTTGTCGAACAGGAAAGGACATAGGGCCTCCATGGAGAACTCCTTGGGTTCCTTCTCCTTCTTAAGATTGTTAAATTTGACTTGTATAGCATGCATCTATTTTGTCATAGCTGTGAGTGGAGTTTCTTCCTTGTGTGATTATATCATCAACGTTAAAGTTGGGAGGAAGCTTAGCCCCTTCTTGGGCTAATTGTAAAAAGTATGCCTCTCTATCCACTTTCAAGAAATGCCTCATCATTCTTTGGAATTCATCGTCATTCTAACATCGATGGATTTTAGAGGGGGTAGGTTCTTGGTTGGCATTATGTTGAGAATGGTGTCCTTGGGACCCTCCTCCTAGAGAACTATGGTTTGTCCCTACTTGAGACATGATAGGAGTTTTTGGGCTCCCTGGAATAGATTGAGGAGGAGTTTTCTGATTACCTCTGTGAGTTGATAAAGGAGGTATGTAACCAGTTTTCAATCAAAAGTTACCGAGACCGTCATCTTTGTAGATACCTGACTTGATGAGTTGTTCAAGAGTTAGACCTAGGGTATTGGTCAAAAGTAAGTTCTGAGATGTTTCTTCTAATTTCTTGTGTGAAGAAGCTCTGGTCTCCACCATTAACTTTGAATGAAACAGAAGAAAAGGATGAAGACAACTGAAGAACAATTTGATTCGAGAAAATTGGATGATGCAACCTTGTCAAGATTATGATAGTTTTGAAGATCTGATGAGACGTGGGTGAAGGAAACTATGCCCTGGATGTATGGGATAGATCGCCCAAAAGATAGCGGACATGAGTTCTCAACACTTAGTCTATTTTTGAAGATTGATTGAAGATTGATAGTTATGACAAGGTTTTGACATGAGATAAAAAGGACTCAAATTGATCAAACAGAAGACTAGATCGGATTCAAAAGATCAAACTCAGAAAATGGTAGAATGCTCAATAGCTACTGTTCTGTTCCTGACACAATGATATTTTTGATAGATTCTAGAACTAGGCTGGAAACATTGGATATCTTGCAATTTGACAATTTCTGACAACTCTCTCAAATTTTTCCAAACAACACTCTGCAGACTCGTACGACACTGGGTAGTCTATGAAATGACAGTTGCTAAACTCATATGATAGTTGGGTAGCAATGAAACAATAGTTGTAAAACTCGTATGATAGTTGCTAACAAGGTTTTGACTTTCTTGAATTTGCTAGCATGAAAACTCGTACGACACTGGGTTCTCAATCATACGACAGATGGGCAATACTGAAATGACACTTGACAAAACTCATACGACTTTTGACTTTCTGAAATGACTTTTGACTCCAGAAAGAATTTACGTCAATTTTTACAAAATTTAAGGTCTTCAATTCTGGATTGTTTGCAAATTGTACTGTCCAGATTTTGAAGGTTATACCAGATTTGATCATTTTTAATAGCCAAGTAGATAAACAAGCATGCAGAACAGCAAGCAAGTGATTCCAAGCACATCTGAAAACAATGAACAAGGGAAAAAGAAACCTTGCACATGAAAAATCAAGTGACCAAATTGTGCTAATCCCTGAGAGTACTAATTGTGTATGTTTTGAAAAGTTTTGCAATAACACACATATACCTGAAAGTGAAAAATTGGCCTATCTAGGGTTTTTAGTAATGGTTTGACTCTACAACTTTTATGATTCAAAGGGGTGAACTCCAATCTCGGTGCACCAGGGTTTTGACACAATCTGAGAACTTAATCTTCAAGAGCTGCTAGGGAGATCTGACAACCCAACAATGAACCATACCCCTGGAGATTTCTTCCACAAGGACATTTATATAGCGGCTGTCACTACCATCATGAAAATGGCTATTACCGCTTGAGGTTCTATCAATGTAGTTTTCCCTATGAAGGGATTGTCCACTATGGTTAACCCTCTCTAAAGGTGACTCGCAGATTTATACCACAAGGGGACTTGGCTCCAGATTCAAGGTTTTGACACCTCTTCACTTTTAACCCAAGCAAAGCAAGCAGATTAATCCGACACGCTAAGACAAAGTTTTGTTCCACCAAGGTCTGTGCTATCAACTCCACATGATCTATCATCCTCTCCAGGGAGAGAATGTATCAATCAATAAGAGAAGACACACTAACTAATTTTGATTCACCAAAGCTCGTGATATCAACCCTACGTGATCTATCAACCTCTCCGGAGAGAGAATGTGTCGATCAATAAGAGAAGATGCACTAACCAAGTTGAATGTGAAACACACTAAGTATCCTCCCTACCTACAAGGATTCTATCATCAAGAAATATTTCTCTAGGAATCCAATCTCTCAAGAATCACGAATAGTGTTCATAGGGCCTAATTACTATGTGAGCACAGATATATTCCCGAAAGAAAATCTACCAAAAACATCTAAAAAGTAGAAAGAGGAACACTTAACGCTTAAACAAAATATGAGATGAGTCCACAAGGTGGAACACTTAACACCTCACACAAGCTGAAAATGAGTCGACAACTTAGAAAACAAGTGAGTTCCTAAAAGCACAAAAGGGTTGCCAAGTGGAACACTTAACGCTTCTGTCTTGTTGACCCCTCCCCTTTATGGCGCTGAGATTGCAACCACGGGGTGGAAATGAGGGGCCGGTAGATTAGCGAGTCCAATAACCCAAGATAGCAATCAAGATCAATCACAAGTATTCTAAGACTACTTAATGAATCCTTAAGGGATCACAACCTAGTATCAAATTATGCAAGTGTGTAGAAATAGATCAAAAGCATGAAAAGATGCACACAAGCTTGACATATAAGAGATTTATTTTAAGTCCCAAATCGAAATGTTATTAGATGAAGGAGAATACCTAGGATCCTTGCAATGCTCTTAGTAGATTTTACCTAATTTTTAGCAATTTTTGTTGAGCTTTTCCATGCAAGCAAGTGACAAACTCCCCAACAAGCAAACAAGCAAACAAGATATGCAAAATATATTCAACTTATGAAAACAATAGGGTTAGCTCTAAAAATCAATTATTATTAGCAATAATAACCAGAAATTAACCCAAATGACAACTCATATCATTCATTGAACCATGTAAAAAAAATAAGTGCATACCCATCACAAAACTTTATTTTTTTTGCTGCATTTGACCTAGTCAACAAGATCTAATTTTTTTGATATGATTTGGGCCACAAAAATAGAAATTTAGAATAAAAACCCCTACTTAAAAATAGAGAGCTTTCCAAAAATGCAAAAATTTTAGAGAAATCTCTTCATTTGTGCCCTACAGACCTGTTTTATCAAAACAAACCAATTTTTGCAAATTGACTATTTGAGATAATAAATTACATCCAAATTTAAAACACAAATAACAGACCCCCTATAGAATTTGAAGAGCTTTCCGAAAATATAAAAATTTCCAAAAACTATTCTAATTTGCACCAAAAATTAATTTTTTAATGAAAAATTAAAAAAAAATTATTAAAAATTCAAAGAATTTTAGAAAATTCTGAATTTTTTATCAAAGCTTATCCGATATGTCACCAACTTGAAAAAAAAATTTCAGACCAAAACTCCAAGTCGTTTGGGAGATAAAATTAAATCTTTAAAACTTTGGGGTTTTAGCTCCCCAAAAAAAATCAAAACCAACATGCAAAGGTGGGTTGCCCCACGATGGGCACCAGAAATGTGTGTGTGAAAATTGTACCTTATCTATAGACACAACACTCAGAAAAACATTAGAGGTTAGCAAAATTCAAAATCATGCAAAATTGAAAACTATGTAACCAAGCGATTTACTGCCTTCTAATAGGTGCGAGATTGATGTTCTCAGATTGTAATCGAGATCAGTGACCTAGACGACACCTAAATGAAGGATTTGAATGCAAAAGATGGATATGAAATTGAATGCAATTAATCTATATTTTTGATATTTTCTATGCAATAAGAATGATAAAAACCGATATGAATCTATGCTAGATGAAATTGATATGCTATGAATTGATCTATCTAACAATGATATGCAAAGCTATGAAATTCTATGCTATGATATGAAAAATATGCAATTGAAATTGATCTCACAAAGCTTTGAATTCGCAAGTTGATTCTTTCAAGCTCCAATTGTGCAAATTCTCCAAATCTGATATGCTATGATTCCTGTAGAGTAAGTTTGCAATTTGCGAGATGATTGAGAGATGAATTATGAAGAGTTGAGCCTTGGTTTTTATAGAAATCCAAGGCTTTGGAGGTGCATGAAAAAAAGCCATAAATCACTCAAATAACTCAGGTTGATTTTTGAGTTATTTTTAAATAAAGGATAATTAACTCACAAAAACATGCAAAAGCTAAGCTTTAACTCAAAATAGAGTTTAGCTTTAATTAATAATTGATAGTTGTTTGCTTTTATGATTGTGCATGTTTTATTTATGAATTAATTTAATAATAAAGTGATTTATGCTCAACTTAACTGCTTTTAAAAATAAAACAATTGATTTATGGGTTAATCAATTATTTAATCAAACTTTTATTAAAAACTATATTATTAAATAATGACAACTTGCTTTAATTAATTAAATAAAAATTTAATCAATTATTCATAGGATATTTGGATTTATTGTCAAAATTAAATAATACAATTAATAATAGATAGAATTAAATTTAATTACACAATTAAGTGGCAAGATATTAAATCTAATTAATTAAATATAAAAATATTCAATTAATCAAGCTTTAGGATAAATGTGATTTATTGCCAAATAATTATAAAATTAAAGATAATTATGATGATTAGGAATATTACTAGGAATATTCCCCGATGCAGAATTTAAGATAATCAATTATGATTTGATGATGTTTAGATGTGCCTTAGGTTAGGACTTCGATGTCAATTTTGTTCGATTTGTCGATGTAGGAGGTTAATGAACATATAGCCCATTTTTGGGGTATTACAATAGTTGACGATCTATTTACACACTCAAGAACTCCTACTCTGATACCACTTGATGAAGGGTGCTCCTCTTAATACCACAAACACATAACAGAAATAGAGAAACAACAACAATATGCAAGAATAGAAAATGGGCTTCTTATTATCTCCACAAATGTGGAATTACAAACTTTCAGAATTACAATATGCAAAGCCACATGGGAATTCCCTTACATTATTCTATAGGACAAAGCCTCAAATCCATACCCAGATCTACTACCCAGAATTGCCCTAGACAACACTACGAGCCTTCTTTGTATAAGTGATTTCCACCACCTGAGAAGGTTCCAAAAATTTATCCCTTAAAGCCAACTATACATAGAATTATTTTATTTTCACAATTTTTACAATAGGGTTGCCTCAAAAGAAATACAAAATATGCTTTTAGGTAGCCCAACTTTCAGAGGCCATAACTTTTTAACTATAGCTCCACTTTTCTATTGTAACCACTTTTCAGAAACACCATGATGAGATCTATAGTGCCTAACATGTGCTAGCACCAATCAGCTGGGGGTCGATTGTGATCCGAAGCCTCTAAGGCCTTCAAAATTGACATGAAAGATTTCGTACCCAAAAACCTCAATAACTTCACCAATACTAATGATGTGGCAATGAAACTTAACTGGTAGGCTGAAATGACCAAGATGAACCTCCAACTGTGAAATCAGAACATTCTGAGATCATATGACCAACTTACTAAAAATAGTAAGTTTCCATAAATAACAACTCTACAAAAGATAGCCCTTATTGAAAAGCAAATAGAAATATTTTTGGGTGATGCAAGATTGCTCTTACACCCAGGATGCCCCTGCATCATTTCTTATCCTCCACTAGATTTCGTGCATGGACAACTTCAAATTATTCATCAAATAATGGATTTGATCATGTGACAAACATGTTATTATCAATTAAATATGTAGGTTTGTTTATAACACCTATAGAAGATTGTTTATTCTCTAGGGATAAGAGTTTATTTATATTCGAGTCCCTATTACTGTTACTTTACTTATCATTTTTATCTTTTCCATCAACATAATTTTTGTTGCAATTGTTATTACTACCATTTTTAACAGAATTATTCACTATATTGAATTTTTCTTTCTATACATTTTTAAAGCCAAGAAGTCTTTTTTTAGTATGCCATTTGCACCTACAATGAAAACATGCATTTAAGTTTCCTAATAGGGAGACTTCCCAACAAAATAGTTCACCTTCAAATTCAAGGGAGATACAATCAGGAAAGTCAACTTCAAGGGTTAAAGCAACCAAGACTCTAGCATTAAGATGGGAGAGGGTAACTCGTGACTACTCAATTTGTAGAACCGAACCCAAGGGTTTCAAAATTTGGGCAATAAAGGGACAAAATTCCACATGAAGGTTTTTAATTTCTACCCAGTTGGGAGCTGACCTAGCAACAACTTTCTCAAAGTTACCTTTTGGAGACCAAATATAAACCCTAAACATGGAGCAACCAACATTCTAAAATCTCTTTTCCAACACTCTTTCTGACATATTGTGATTCTTTAGAAAAACAACAAACAACACTTTTTGAATCATTTTGCAATGAGTAATATATATTCCAAGTTTTTCACCCCACAGTGAAGCCAACTGTTCATCAAAAAACTTGCGAGAAGGCATTGCTTCTTTATCTAAACAAACAAATAAAATTGTGATACTTTTAAGCCTACTCTGTTCAGACTTTCTAGCATTTACCATGTCTTCGTTAGGAGAAAGAGAGAGGGACTTCAGACCTAGAGAAGGAGACCTGCCATAGTATCCTCCATCTCCACCAGATTTGGCATTTCCTCCATTGGCTCATCCACCTCCATCGGTTGTGGCCTATCCCATTTCACCTTGCTCTGTGTCCACCACCTATATGTGTTTTAAATCACATTATATAGAAAATAGAATATGAAATTTTTGGTAATTATTTTACCTTTTCATGATTATCCATGAATCAATCAAAATAAGTTACATGCAATGAATACATAAATATTGTTACTCATAAAAAATCTAATAAATTGAAACACATAAAATCTATTATATAACTATAACCTTTGACAAGATTTAACAAGCTAAAAAATATAAATTTATGAAAAACAAATAAGTTCCACATTATCAATTTTGCAAATTTTGAAACTCCACCATTTCTAAGGAATGTTAAAAATAGTGCAGTTTATCTTTCATACTTTTTAAAATTGAAAATTACAAAACATGACAATATATGGAAATTAAAAATTTGAGACAGAACTAATCCATAAATAAATTAGAAGATAGAATGAATTTAGTTTTGTAAGAAGCATTAATTCTTATTATATAAACATACAAATTATATAGATCTATTTCTATATAAAGACTAATTGTTTGGAAAATTGAAGGTATTTGTTCTTAAATCCCGAATTCCTATCTTAGTATGGGATTACTAATGACTCTACACTTTATGTTTCCTTTTGCCAATTTTTAATGCATCACACTCTTTGTTACTTATACTTTTCTAGCCACTATTCTCCTTCTTCTATTTTTCATTTAGAAACTTTTCATATGGTTCCTCACAGGAAAAATATCTGAATTGATCTTTCCACTTACAAATTATTTATATATGAAAGATCTTAAAAAAATTATATTTACAAACCCCTTTTGCACATATTATGTTGTGTGTTTATATCTCTTTTAGCATTGTTCACACTACCTTATGATTTTTTCCTTGTATGGAGGCTAATAGAAAAGGAATTTAAGTTGGATTTTAAAGTTTCCAATTATGGAATCCCCACACCTAAAATCCTTCTTATTATATGTTGAACACCCATTCCATCAAGAGAACTAGTGAATATAAAGTCAATATCTCTCCATTGAATATGCAACGCGTCCCTTAGAGTTATTATGTATATATTACCTATGCTTAATTTGCGGTGCTCACTATATAGCACATGTAAAATAGTGAACAACGTAAATAGGTTTTTCACTTTCTAGAAGGGAGATATTATACTTAAGTGTAGTGTTGATTTAATAATGAATAAACAAACAAATTCATGTTAGGAATAGTCCTCCCAAGAGATAACTATTCCTCTTAAGTATAAAAACAAGAAGATTCAATTCTTTATCCAATTAAGTATAGAAGAACATTAAGAATAAAAACAATATAAGAACACTTAACACAACACCACAATTTTGGTAATGAGGAAACCCAAATAGGTAAAAACCTCAGTGGGAATTAGCACCCACTATGAACTGTACTAGAGTATAATAATCCATGTTAGAAGATCTTACAACCCTATTAGGAGTTGATCTTTACAATCCATTAAGTATAGTGACCTAGTCAAGGGTTGGACCTTGTTAGGATTCTTTTATAATTAACCATGTTAGGGATGAGGACATACTGTCCAGGTGCAGACTACTCAAAGGGGTGAAGGCTGCAACCTTTTGTTTAACAAATACACACTATATCTGGATCTTGCTGAACTCTGAGTTAAACTTGTTATCTAGATTAGTTCCAATGAATAGAATATAGTTCCTTCTTAGTCACATAGACCTTCTACTAATGGCTCAATACTTTGCACCTTCTTCTCTATTCTTTTCTTTCAGTTTTGTGCCATACCTAGCGATCACAACTTGACCAGTTATTAGTATCTTTCTCTAAATGATAAAATCAAGTCGATCTGTTAGAACTTCCTTGAAATCATATTAGAGAAACAATATAATTCTTCCACAACATCTCCAATGGCTATACTAAGCATGCAATAAAAATTAGGACCATGCAACTCCATATGAGTAGACGTGTCGCATCACCCTATTGGCTCTACCAAATTAACTGAATCTTTCTTCTCATGCTAAGATATATTATGCACTCTTAACCAAACATCCTTAACTCTTATCCAAACACAATACTAGGCATGCATATCATAATGATAGGTGCAACTAATACAATAATATACACAATGTAGGCTCTGTCAAATAAACTCTGGAAATTGTAACTGGAAATTGAAAACATCATAACTCAACCTGTACTTCACAACTAACTCTACATCCATCAAGATAGCTTCACTAGCATGTCTATAACATAAATATAAATGTGCAAGGCTCCATTACAACCATATTACAAATCACAGACTGAACTCTTTCGGGGACCTGTCAGGAACTCTTACTGATACAAACAACTATATTACTATCTTCACTCAGAATCAACCTCTGTGTCTATGATACCATACTGATAAAATATCTAGGAACAGTTGGATAATTTTCTAGTTTTTTTACATGGTTTCTTCAAAACTTTTTTTTGGCCTTCTTCCATGTCTTTGCAAGTGTTTTTTTCTAGTCCGAGGTTTGAAAGTTTCAAAATCTATTGTGCCTCTACTTTGAATATCCTTTCCCTAGGTCTTTTTGCCCATGGTAGGGTTAATCCTTCAAAATATATTAAGTTTTCCCTAGTTCCTTATGTTTTCTCTTTACCTTTTTGGTCACTTAAGATTTTCAATTGTGTAGGTGGTCTTTCTTTCCCTTAGGTGTTTTTTGAATCTCGAATTAATGTTCTATGTCACCTTTCAATTCAGCGAACTCACAAATGTGTGTAAGTCCCTATTTGTTTTCCTTTGATCATTGAATCTCCTAGTTTAAGCTATGATTATTCTTTCATTTAGTGATTCACTGACTGTGTGATCTCCCAATCTCTTAATCTTTGGCATTTTTCTCATAGCATTCAGTGACTTGGTGTAGCAGTTATCTCTTAATCACTGAATTGGGTGGTCAAGTCTTAAGCTTTCTGGCTATTCAATGAGGATTGTTGATTGTGTGCAGGATCAACGATGGTGTTTTAATCTCAAAATGGACTGGGTCGATGATAAAGTATTTGGTGATTCAGCTACTAAGCAATAGTCTCATGTTCGCTTGATTTTAGCAGCTCTGAAAAAATGATTCAACAATTCAGAGATAATGTTTGTTAAAAGTGAAGGTTTCCTTAGTCATTGGATCTCAAGAAAATATGGCTAAGTTCTAAATCAATTTGTGACTCAGTGAATAAGGCATTCACCCAATCTCATAATTAGTTAGTAAAGACCCTAAGTATTTAGCGATTTGGCAACAAAGCAGTGATAAAGGTATATTTTCCTCAGTCGCTTGATCTCAGAATAAAATGATTAATGTCTAAGACTTTGGGAGATTCAGTGAATACAAAATTCATTGAATCTCATGATTAAAATGAATATGACCTAAAGATTAAGTGACTCAATGATAGCCACTGATTGCTTTCAAGATCTACGACCAACGCTTAATCTCTGAATAAAAACCAAGTCAAGAAAATCATTCAGTGATATGGCGAATAAGGCTTGTCACCCAATCTCATAATAGAACCATGCTTAAGCTTAACATTCAAAGATCACAAGATACCTTTGTTCACTGAATTAGGGGATATAGCAAGAGTTAAGCAAGGCATTTGGAGATTAAGAGATAGAGGTGGTCGTTGAATCTCTAGATAAAGGTTGTGGCCAAGGTTTTAATGTGCATGAATTTAAGGAAGGATTTGTTCACTGGATCTCTAGATATTTGGTGGGTTAAGTTAAGGATTGTGAGAATCAGTGAACTCTTTGGTCGCTCATTCGTTGAATTAAACCATGGGTGATCCAAATGTCATGAGAATTAGAGAATGCTTTCAGTTGCCCATTCTCTAAATAGCGATCAAGTTTTGATGGGTTTCAAAGGTTAATCTGAGGACTGTTGATCATCTTTGGGATCAACAGTAGTTTCTGAATCTCCAAGTTAAGTCATGATTTTGTGAATCATTCTGAGATTATGAGAATGGATTTTTCGCTTGATCTCCAGGTTTAACCTAGGATTAACATTTCATTCAAAGATCATGAGAGCCTTTGTTCACTGGATCTCTAAATCATGTCAGGTTAAGTGTTCATTAACTGAAGGTGATGATAGCCATTGCTACATGGAAAAGTACTCTGCCAAGCTGGAAAAAAGTAAAAAGCTATCCAATCAGATTTAACCAAGGGTTTTTATCAGTAAATAAGGGTTTTAAAGCTAAAGTTGTGATCATTTCTTTTCAGCTTTATTTATGAGTTTTTTAATCAACTTGTCAACACCCAAGCCATAGCTAGCCTTGATTTGAAATTGGTGATATGCAGAATTGAATGCAAAAGTGATCGGGAATAGATTTGTAATGATTTTGGCAACTGTACGCATTCAATTCTTGATGATATATAGATAGGACTGTTGGAAAAATGGTCAGCACTCCCCTTGGGATTTGTGACATGGTTTAACAGCCTCTCATGTCTTCTATAAGTCTCTTTGTTATATCGGGCATTAACAGGTTGATCTTTTGGTGCAACGATAACCACTACTTGTAACAATTGGTATTAGAGCTTGATCACAAGTTCGAATCCCCTCGGGTAATGTTGAGGGGGAGATTGTTGGGAAAATGGTCAGTGCTCCCGTCAAGATTCACAACATGGTTTAACAGCCTCCTATGTCTTATATAAGTCTAGTGGTTGTATCAGACATTAACATGTCAATCTTTTGGTGCAACAAAAACCACTACTTGTAACAATGACTCCATTACTTTTAGCATTAGAAGTTTTATGAAGATAATTGTGATTTTCAAAGCAATAGCAGTAAGTGTAAAGTGAAAAGAATTTGTAGAGCTGAGAGACATCCATATTTTAAAGATGAGTCAACCAGAACCAAGCATAGCATCATCTAGTGGAGAGGCCAAAGAATAGAGTGGCGAAGAAAAGGGAAAGCCCAACTATTTAGATGAGTTTATCAAATTACTTCCCAAGTCAATCCAGAACAAGAAAGCTACTAATGAAGCTTTTGAAGATTTAATGGAGGATTGCAGAGACTCGGTCACTCCTTTTGGATCAAGTTACACCATCTTCACTTATTTTTACAATAATAGAGGAAAAGCTATACCAATTTGTAATGCCTGGGCTTTAGGAATGGTAAAATTGATTGTCTTGGATGTCTTTTTAGATGTTGACCTTATCATTGAGCTGGCTAGGGTATATGACCCCATTTCAAAAAACTATCAGGAAAGGAGACCAGTCTACCTTAGTAAACTTGGATAGGGGATCCTTCATGAAGGCTTTTAACTTCTTCTCTTCCTCTTCTACTAAAATAGACCTAAAGAAAGAAAAGAAAAAATACATGAGTCATGTTGGGTCTGTAAAAAGCCAGATGAGAAGACACATTTCAAAATAGGGTAAATACATAGCCCCTCTCACTACACACATGAAGGCTCCTTTTGAATTTGAAAACCTCAACTTATATATGAAGTTCTTGTGCCATGGGTTGTGTAGAGTTCTTGGGATAGATGGAGATCTAGAGATGTTGCCTACTGATCTTTTGATGATTATCCTTGATATTCAAAATTCCCATGCCAACATAGATTATGATTACATCCATTATGTAATAGATAGGATACATGAAGGTGTAGTTGCCATCAAGTAGAATAAGAGGCCCTTGAGATTCATGCATTATTCCATTTTAATGCATCTAATTTTGTATTTCAATGTTGATAGTGTAGATGCACATGTGCTTAAGCCAAGGTTCATGTTTGAGGGTCAGTACAATCCAGTACTATATAGGCTAAGAGTGTGGAATTACACCTCTAACGAATGTGATTTTTGCATATTCCAAAATCATGTTGTCTTCCCAATTCTGTAGTTAATGGGGACAAGTGTGGTAAGATTGTAGGCTAGGGTTTTGAATATTTTGAGGCCAATGCAATATGAAGATAAGTGGTAGGGAAACCATAATTGGGGTGACTTCTACTTAGGTGATAACTTCACCATAATTAGGGTTTATGGATGCCCACAAGCCCCATATCTGCTTCCAAGGTTTGTCTCTCCAAGGGTCACTCAATTAGAGTTCATCTAGCAATTGATCTAGACTGATAATAAGCTTTTGGCACCTCACAAGAATGTCACTTTTACACCAATATAGTTCAAGATAGGGAATTTCTTGATTGGAAAGAGAGCATTACCACAACTCAGTAGTTGGCTCAACCATTTTGAAATGATTTTTGGTACTTGCAGATATATTGATCTTGAAGATTTCATCAAGACTGCAAGACTGACATTGATCCCCAACATTGGAACCATCAAGGAACATGAGGGCTGTGATGAAGAAGATGTGATAAGAAAGATCTTGGATAAAGATGAGGTTGTTAGGAGGTGTAGACACCTAAATTTGATTACATTATTTAGTCTCCTCCTAGGCATTTTATTAATTAAATATTATTATTTAATTAATTTGTGTCATCCCCTAGTTAGTTAATTTAATTAATTAACTATAGTCCAATTAATTATCTAAATGACAAACCTATAGTCTGATAATTAATTAAATCCCTATTCCTCTATTAATTTAAATGGATACACTTATCTAATTAAATTAATTCATAAACCCTCTTTCCGTCCCACTTGGAATTAAATAAAATATTTAATTCTAAAAATCCTAATTCTCCTCCATTAGCTAATAATCCATGCTTAGCTAATTTAATCCTCCACTCATTCTCTCTCCTCCCATCAGATCCTCTTAATCCTCCACTTACCCTCTAAAACAAGCCTAATCACCCCTTAAACATTTGCACAATCATAATCCAAGATTAGGAAATGCTAATCCTTCACAAAGTCAACCCTCATGTCGAACACCTCCACATCCTCCAATGACAAATCATAAAGCCTCTTACACCTCTTACACACTTGTCCCCTCTCACACCCTCCAAAGTGGACACATCCCTCAAGAATTTGACCTCTCCTCTCATCATCCCACATTGTGACACTTGTCACAATGATATGCATTTGAGAAAGCACAATCCAGGTGCTCTCTCTTGGATGCATCTCCACCGTTGCTCATTCCCCTTTTTCCTTTTAATCTTGACTATTCATTCCATACATCTTTCTATAAAAGAGAAGCTCTCCTCCTTCATTTTCATCCATCTTTTATGCAAAGTTATCATGCTAGTTTGAGAGCCTAAAAACTACCAAGCTACCATTATAATGCCAAAATCTCCATTGAAGCTTGAGCATAGCATTTGAGCACACATTCCATCCTTGGACAAATCTTCTACAACTTGAAGGTTTTTTGGTTTGAGGTTTGCATTCCATTTGTTTTTTGGTCTTCATTTAATAGGTCTAATCATAATTGTTTATTTAGATTGCTTTGTTGAATGTTTAGCTTGCTTCATGTTCTTAGACATTGCATTTTAGGTACTTACATTTTGGCACATTCGGTGGGACCCATTTCAAGGGTCATTTCTCTCCATCTTTCTTATTTTTTCTTTGCAAAAACTAACCAAATACTAAGGTTTCTTATTATTTGAGTGTGTTGCAAAGGGTTTTTGGTTATTTTGCAGGTTCAAGGAAAAAGAAGACCTATTTCCATAGACATTCCCACTATCAGATCTTACACAGCATCAACTTCCAAAAAATCCATAGTTTTGTAGGAAATCTTGTATGGACGTGGGAATGCCGATCTCTCTGTAGGAATGCATGTATGGATTTGTGGGAATGCATTCCCACAATGAAAACTTCTATTTTCCATCTTTTTATGCTCTTTATCCTAACTCTACCAGTGTTTGACTGTACCCTTTTTGTGGGATCGCATTCCCGCAATGCAGGAATATGTGTTGACTAGGTGGGACTGCCTATGTATGTTTTGTAAGCTGTAAGGCATTCACTATTGTCCTTTTATTTTTGCCTTTATTCCCACAAAATTGGATTGATAGTTGACATACGAGAACACTGTTTGACTTAGTGAGATGGACTGTTAAATATTTGATAGCCATATGGCCCTGTGAATTTACTAAGTTTTCTTCATTCCTGCAACGCGGGATTGATAGTTGACCTACAAGAATGTTGTTTGACTTGCAAGAATGCCACCATAGGTATCAAAACCCTATCTACATTTATTTTTTGTCATTTCAATTTCTCTAATAGTCCGCAGGAATGCCTTACGACTTTGCAGGAATGTGGGTTAAATTTTTTAAATAGAATCAACTAACTTTGTTTCGGTGCATTAAAAAGAACAGTGTATGCCAAACAACACTTCATCATTTCGATTTGGGTTTAAAATGAAAAAAGGTTAAAATTGAACAAGGAAAACATCACACTTCCTTTTGGTGCTCAAAATCAATGAAATTCAATCTTGAATGCATAAGGGAAAAAATAACCAATGTGATGAACACTTCATTTGGTGCTTAAAAATTTGATCAAACAAAATCTTGAATGCTAAGAGGAGTAACACTTTTTCTTGTTTTTGCAAAACAATCTCTATTTTTCAAGCATTGTCATTTACTTTTCAAAGAACCTTGCATGTTAAAAATGAGTGTTTGATGTTCTAGGATAGAAAACACTTAGTCTAAACTAGGTTCAATTTGGAAATGGATACTTCCTGGCATGTTTGAAGGAGTGTTTTTCAACACTTCCTTAGAGATTTTAATTCGTTGCATTACCTTGTTAAAGTAAGTGACATGGAAGCAATCCACTTGTATTTGTATCCTCTCCCCTTGCCTTCATGGATCTTGGGTGAAGAGAAAGATCAAGTCTAATTTACAACACTTCTAGCGAGGCCTGTCTAGAGAGAAGCACTTCCTCTTTAGAGAACAACCTCAAACTGGTAATTCCCTGACTGGTATATAAATAAGGTGTTGAGAAAACTCTCACCTTATCCCCGCAATCTTAGGTGAGGTGTGTTGATGGTAGCCTAAGGTAGGTGAATATCCCTATGATTTTGGCATGGTCAACAAGGATCTTAAGTGAGTCACACGTATACAAACTAATTGGGGGGACACCATGGACCTTACTAAAAGCCATTAATTAGAAGCCTACCCGATCTATTCCTAAAAGTATCATAACCTTTGTGCAAGGACCGACCTAAGTAGTTTCCTAAGTCACCTAAAGGTTACTCACCATATGTATTCCTCTTTTGGGATATCAAGCTATGGGCAAAGGTTGTGATACTAGCCTATCTTATAGGTAGGAACTACTTGTATGTGTTCTTGAAAGTGATCAGACCCAGTAAAAACATCTACTGAACATACACAAAATTAGAATTACAAAGTTCTTTTGCTAAGAGAGATCATCTCCCTATTTCCCGCAAGATTGCTTTGTCTCTTGTGAGGACTATTTGTCAAGACAATGCCCTGAAATAAAAACCCAATTTGTTCGAAACCAAGTTTAGGTATAGTTACCGTAGTCACTTCCTAGCTTGATCCAATCCAGTGTCCTGAAAATAGCTTCATTTTATGACCTATGACCGAGACTGTGAAGCACAAGAAAGCTAAGTTACCCATCTCACATGCATGTCAAGAGAAGAAAGTTATAGAAAGAAAGCTTAAAGATTGTTAGGATATTGTTATTGTAGCCTACAAAAGAGAAAAAAGTACCAAACCTGATTAGATAACATATAGTACAATGCAAGAATTAAACATTTTGCCTTTTGGATCCAAGTTGATCGCTACTTTGTCAAATTAGAGAGCGAAGACTAGTAGGCATGATCTCCTCCTTTTTCAAAATTACAAAGTTGTCTCAGCATCCCTTCATTTTAGATAATCCCATAGGAACATTTGCATCATCCTTTAGGTAGCCTCATCTAGCATCCAAATACTAGAACCATCATCCAAAATCCCTAGCACATCCAAGGACTCACCTTGAGTTTTCCCAACCTCATTGGTAGAATCAAAATCTTAGCCACACCCTTTGACTAAGCCTTGTCTAGGGTAGCTAGTACTTTCTCTTGTGGACCTCATCATCTCAATCCAGAGATTGGCTCACATTAGTAAGGATCTTGTCATCCAAAGATCACAAGTCTACCTGAGGGCAGAAATCTCACGTATTTTGATCCACATCAGGAAAGGTAGCTCATCACAATCCCTTAGAGAATCCACTATCAAGATCTTTAATCATCTACCATCTTGCATCTAGGTTATCATCAACCTCATCTAGATCTAAAAATACTCATCCCTAGCATCATTCTGATACATTTGCACTCTCTCTCATCTTAGGAATTTGTATTTTCATGCCTACTATGACACAATCAAAGAAAAGAAAAGGGATGGATTCCAACCAGGCCACTACTTCAGTAGACCAAAATGACTTAATGGGTGAGATGGTGATGTATGAACCCTAGGAAGAAATAGTTCAGAACATATGGGAATATCCTAGTGAGACACCCACTACCAACTCCATGGAAGCTTTCATGTGCCTTCTAAGACATGCGCAAATGGTAAGTGTGATCATTGCCCAAAATCATCTCGCCATCTTGGTGAACTATATGCAGGAGGGTACTCCTATTCCACTACAGCTACGCACCTTTGATCCCACAAAACCCTATCATATCTCCACCAACACTGACCCCTTTGTTTTCCAACAACTCCATGATTTGACCATGCAAGT
The DNA here is from genome assembly GCA_027943335.1 of Chamaecyparis obtusa. NCBI lineage: Eukaryota > Viridiplantae > Streptophyta > Pinopsida > Cupressales > Cupressaceae > Chamaecyparis > Chamaecyparis obtusa. The sequence continues at coordinate 3,708,710 of BSBK01003351.1, read as the reverse complement.
ATCCCACATAGCCTCAATGATCTCACATCTCTTGCAACCTACCGCAATGATTCCTACCATCCAAAGCACACCCCAAACTAGACCTCTCTCCATTATGGGTGCAACAACTCCACATGCTTCCACACAACTAGCTACACAAATGACACCCCCCACATAGGCCACTGCATCGATGGTCCCTCCACTCATCGTAAACCAAACCCCTGTTTCAACACAAGGAGTAGCACATGCCACCCCATCTACATCCACCCAAGCCATTACTCAATCTCAATCCATGAAAATTATTCCCCCTACATCTGTTGCTAAAGCACAAGCCCAGCAAGTCACCTTCATAATAGGAATGTCATCCATGACACCCCAAAATCCTCCCCTTGCATCGCAAAATCCCACATTTGTAGCAACCTCTGCAGCATAGGACTCAATCGGGCATGAGGCCACTTGGGGCCTCGGCTAAGCGCAAATGAATTCCATGGGCATACCTACACATGGCCAATTGTACCAAATAATCCCATCATAGAAAATCATCCCCCAAGAAGCACAACAACCACCTCCTTCCATGGCAACTTTCCCACATTCACTAACTACTTGTCCATGTCATTAGTCACTTAGCAAACCACTCCTCCACAATCATAGCAACTCAGTGCTACCCATCCCACTAACTCCCATATGCAACCACCCATAGTGCACACCCAAGCCACCATCCCCCCTCTCAACAATGCGGGTATGCACCCATCTTATATTGGCCAAGCTCATCATCAATCCCAACGACAACCATTCTACCAACCTCCCCCATAGGAAAAATACTTCCCAACTTCACAAGCCAACCCCTCATCCCCTAGCAACAAGCCTTACCACAACACACATCCACCTTACACTAGCAATACGTTGCTCAACAGGCTAGCTAGAACCCATTTCAAATGACCTTTTCAACTAGGCAATCCCCATTCCCTAGCTCATCGTATCTTCCACACATTCCCCCATTTTCAGCTCCACCATCTAATCCATTATGACTAGGAGAACCTGCTCCAGCACCTACCAAATCAAAATGAGAAGAAATGAGAAATACCATCAAAGAGCTTAAGATTGGTACTAAGACTAAGACATTCAAGTTCGAGGAGGTTTTTCCATATATGTTCTACAGATCGATCACATCAATCCCCTTCCCTAAACATTTTGAAACACTGAAGTTTGACAAGTATTGAGGGAAGGGTGATCCAGTCAACCATGTCAAAGAATTCTCCATGGCATGCCAGGAGGTGGCATTTAATGACATATTCCTCACACAACTTTTTACCAAGAGTTTGGTAGGGCCCACCCTCAAATGGTTCTATAAAATACTGTATGGGTCTATTTCCACATTTCTAGAGCTTTCAAAAAAATTTGTAGCCCAATATGCACATAGCATTGAGAACAAGCTCACCTTATTGGACCTGTGCAATACCAATCAAAAGGGGGGAGAAAATCTAGCCAACTACTTGCAATGATGGAAAAATCTCACCGTGAGATTGTCATACCAACCACCAGAAAAACAACTTGCCAAGATATTCATTAATAATCTACATCCAAAGTTATCCCATTTTATGAAGAAGAAATACATTCAGACTTACCAAGATATTAAAGGGAAAGGTATGGATATTGAGCGAGCTCTTTTGGAAAATGGTAGCATCAAACACTATAAGGAAAGCTCTCAGGATAGACCAAACAATGACCATTCTTGATACTAGAACAAGAATAAAAATGTGGTCATAGATGGAGCCATAGACATCAGGAATGTCTAGGTTGTGGTCATGAGTCCTAATCCCCCTCCCCTAGCATATCAATACAAAACACCTGTGTATCAGCAACTAGCACCCATATACCAACATCAAGTGCCTGCCTACCAACAACCCCCCTACCAGCCTCATTCTCATCAAACCAATGCTATATCTATTACTCAAGGATGAAATAAGCCCCGTGTTTAGAATGACCCAAAGCGCATGTTTACACCCCTTGGAGAACCCCTGGACATTTTTTTTCACAAGATGGTGAGTGCCAACCTAGTTATGTATCCGCAAACCTAGCCCTTTGATGATTCAACACCCAAGCCATCCTAGTACAAGGACAATGAGTACTATGAATATCACCATGTTAAGGGACATGCTACAGCTAAATGCATGAAGCTCAAGAAATATTTTCAAGACCTTATAGACAAAAAGAAGATCACAGTTGACGCCCCTCCCCAAGCGTCACCCAATGCTAACCTACAAATCTACCAAAATGTGTTTCCTAAACACAATATCGGAAAGACCCAAGTCAATGCTAACCCTCTCACAAACTAAGGTAAGGGTAAACAAGGTGACCATGGCAATCAAAAAGATTATACCACTACCTACATCAACTATGATAAGTTTGTTGGTTGTATCTCCCAGGTTGAGCCTACTATGAATATGATCCATGTCTGAGGTACTGACAATCAATGTGCTGTTACTACTCATAGAGGCTAGATATCTATTGCCAGTGCTAATATTATAACCATCCCCAATGCACAATACAATCTCCTAGAACACCTTGGGAACACACCTGCACAAATCTCCATCCTTGATCTCCTTTGCACATCACCCCTCCATCAAGAAGTCCTCACTAAAGCCCTCCAAGAGGCCCATGTCCTTGCAGACATCAATGCCATCCAATTCAAGAACCTTGTGGGGCACCTATCCACACCGTCCACCCTCTCTTTCCAGCCATTGGACATTCCATCTATTGAGCCAGATCATAATCTCCCACTTCGCATTGCCATCATGATCAATGACTTTACCATCAAATGGGTCATGATAGATAATGGTTCAGCCTTAAATCTTTTCATGTTAAAGTTTTTTCAATAGATTTGCCTCACAGAAGTAGACATCTCCCATGAGGTGATCACCATGAAGGCCTATAATAATCTAGAGCCTAACTCCAAAGGTACCATTGTGTGAGGTGATCACCATCAAGGCCTATGATAATCTAGAGCATACCTTCGAAGGTAGAAAAATTGATTTTGGAGGGTTCTTCCCTGATCTCCTTTATTTGAAAAGGATCGACAGGATGATTGAGATGTATGGTGCCCTATCAAGCCAGTTAGAGGGGATGCTTGAGGAAAAGTTGGATGTGAAAAAAGATTATTCCTCCTTTGATTATGAGGATTATATTGATGAATCATAGGAAGGTGATAGTCCACCTCAAGCTATGGATTCACCTATCATTGACTTGACTCAAGATCCATAGGAGGCAGAGGAAACCCCTGAACCACCATAGAAAAGACAAAAACTTGAGGTAGGTGGACCTTCCAAGGAGAAGAAACATAAAAAAATGATAGATAGAGCTTCTTCTCTAGTACCTGGTGACCGAGCCTATCATCACCATTTGAGAAAAAACAATCAGAGAAGGCAAGAAGATAGTATCAAAAGAAGAGGAGAAGTTTCCTCTACTACTTGGAAAAGATGAAAGGGAATTGTATCAAGAGGAATTCCTCAGTGATGACCAATTCATCAAGAGTGATGAATTTATAAATTTTCTTATTTGGAGGAAGCAACAAGAAGTGCCTAAGGCTCTTCCTGAGGGTATGGAACCAAGTGATGAGACCTTAAGGGCTCTAACTTCTTATGACCCTAGCCTTGAAAATATAATTGTTGATGAGGCCAGGGAAATGGTGAAGTCTAATGGGATGCTTTTGACTCTTGGATGGGACCTTACTTCAACCTTCATTACTGATCAGACTACAAAGAAGGTAGAGGGTAGTTTGTCTTACAAGGTGCACATTAGAGATATGATAAGGGGAAGTGGGTTTGACCCTAAGTCTCAAGCTTTTACAATTTGGTATCTATCTGCAAGGACCCAAAAGCCTTCTTTGGTAAGTATAGAAGACAAGGTGGACGGGAAAAAAATCATCTGGACTATCTAGAATACTAGTGACCTTGATGTGTCAAAGGCTATGATACATTTTTCAAACCTCAATGAAGCAAAGACAACCCAGTTGTCAAATAGATATGCTCTGTTGTTTGATAATTCAGTGAAATTTGCCAAGGATAGAGACCTAAAGCTAATGCAAATCAAGGCTCTAGAAGATGAGTTGGTTGATCTAAAGGCCAAGCTTGAAGAAGCATCAAAGGTAGCTCCCCCTCCAACTTTTCAAATTGAAGCTGCTACTTAGCTATTGGCAGAAACTTCTGATAGGCCATCTGAGGACTTAGAGAAGCTAAGGCTTGATGCAGCCTTAAAGGCCGTATCAGATATTGTGCAGCATAGATGTGAGAAAATTAAAGAGAAAATGGATCCAGTTCATCAATCAGTGGGCATGTTGCATAAGTTCAATGAGAAGGTGAATGAGGCAATGGCTACTCTAGAACCACTTCATAGTGTCTAGTCTAGGAGGAGCTCACTATTTGAAAAACTTGATGCACTGCAGCCTCATAGGCAAGATCTCCCTAATGTGGTTACCGAGGTTTTAGAGAAGATATAATTAGTCAGTGTCACCTCAAGCTTTTTCAAGGGAAATTCAAATTAGGTAAAGGCCAAGATGGCCATGTTTCATCAAGGCTACAACAAGTACTTTCCCTCAATCTACAAGGATGATGGAAGTGTAGTAAGTCTGGATGAGTGGAAGTCGGGTATGGGCTAGGTAATGATTAAGAAAGAGGCTTGCCTTGATAGTAATGGTTCTTTAGACATGGATGGGTGTAACAACATAATTGATAACCTAATAAAGGTTGAAAATGATTGCATCAATTTTGTTACATATATTAAGGCCATCACTAATTCCAGATGGGATAGGAAAATCAATTTGTTACAAGATTTTCAGGGGTATAGTTGGCCCTTAGAAGATGATGTGGCAGCATGGGATAAGAATACAAGGCAAAAGAAGAAGATGCTAGCTGTCATGGAGCTAGAAGTAGAGGAAGAAGAATGAGGTACACTTGGCACCTGATCCAGAAATATAGGGAGAGTGGGTATCATACAAAGAATTATGTAAGCTAGCCTATAATGGTTATCATCATTCATGTAAAAACCTCAAGAAACTGCTCAAAAATATCCTCAGATGAAGGTGCCAACTATGAAGATTCAATTTGTTGGAAACTACTTTTTGTTTCTCTAGTATTTTGTCATCATATTTTGTACTTTTTGTCTATAGTGCAAGTCACCATCCTCGCTATCTGAAGCTTGTTGCATCCTTTCTTTGAGGATTCCAAGATAGCCAGTGGTATATATAGCAAGTTTTCTTCTTGTGTGAAGGGGGTGAATATTATTTTGTAAAGAAAGTTCTGATAATAGTATTTTTTGTCTTACAATTCTCTTTCAAGAATGTACTAATACAGTTAAAATAATAATACAATATACTAGAAGTCCTTTGTTTATTTTTGTTATCTTCACATATGGATGTTTGAATTCTTTTATGTATTAAATTGTTAGGCATTTTAGTACATTGTTTACAAGGTAGATATAGGGGTTAAACTTAAGTTTCTTTCAAGGAAAAAGTAAACCTCAAGGAAGATCTCTGAGAATTTGTAATCCATGTATGAATTTGATAACATGATTAGCAATTGGGAAAATGGAGTGTAAGGCATTTCATTTGAGTTTTGGGCTATTTGTTCTGATAAGTTTTCTTTTGATGTAGAATTTTGACTCTGATGCCCTAGGATATGGCATTGGTTATAGCTTAATTTTCATGGGTTCACCGTCAACAAATCAAATAATCTATTCATTCTAAATTTGTTGTATGTCTTGAAATTGCATAATCTATGTCAATCACATAGATTTCTATTGTAAAGCTTTATAGAAGTAATTTTGGAAGGTAAACCCACCTGAGTTTTAAACTCAAAGGGAAGAAGGTTTTTCAACCTTAGTACCTTAGTGTTTGGATTTTTTTAGATGCATCCGTTGGGAATGCTAGAGTTTTAATTTCAGATGTTTCTGAATCCTTTTTAATCATCTACAATTTTAAGCACTAACAGGAACCATATGCTCAAGGATCTCTCCATCAGGCTTCCATGCACGTTGGTTACCATATGTCATCATCAATGACAAACATACAGTCAACACTAGCTTGTTGGAAAATCTCCAACAATCTCCCCCTTTGGCATTGATGGCAACATATGGAATGAAAAACACCACCAATCCAAATGAGCAATTATTTTATAACATTCTCCATTTCCTCAACAAAACTCCCCCAAGGATGAATCCTCCATCTAGTGCTGGATGCTCTGAATATCAACTTCTTTATCTCCTCACTGTATACTCCCCCTTACTATTTTTTTTCTTCTTCCTAAATACTTACTCCCCCTGACTATTTTTTTTCATGACTATATACTCACTCCCACTTTAACATCAATAGCAAAGGGGCCCAAAACAAAAAAGAACTAGTACTACTCCTGAAGTAGAGTAGTCAACCATTTATTAGTCATTGAGGACTGATGCACTCTTGTAAACTCTAATCAGATTCAGGGTAGGGAATTACTCCCAACTTCTCCCTGAGATACTCAAATGTATCCTTTGGTAAAGGCTTTGTGAATATGTCTACTAGTTGATCTTTTATACTCACATAGTCCAATTTTACTTCTTTCTCTGTAACTTTCTCCCTTAGGAAATGATATTTTATCTCAATGTGTTTTTCCTTTCCATGCATCATAGGGTTCTTTGACATATTGATAGTTCTAGTGATATCACAATGAATAACAATAGGATAATCAGTTTGAATTCCAAAATATTTTATCATCTTCTTGATCCAAACAATTGTAGAACAATTTAATGTTGCTACTACATACTTTTCTTCTACTGTGGAATGAGAGTTACAATTATGCTTCTTGCTTGTCCAAGTAACAAGCCTATCTCCAAGAAAGACTACTCCTCTTGAGGTACTCTTCCTAGTATCAACGCATCCTACCTAATCTAAATCTGTATACACATAAAGTTCTACATTTTTTGAATTAGGATACCATAAACCATAGTCTATAGTTCCTTTCAAATATCTAAATATACTCTCTAGTGCCATAAGATGACTTTGTTTAGGTTTAGCTGCAAATCTTCCAAATATACTAACTGCATTATAGATATTAGGTCTAGATTGAGTAAGATAGATTAGTTTACCAATCATAGACTTATACAAGGTTATGTCTACTGTTGCTGAATCATATTCTTTTGAAATGTTTCATCCTATTATCATAGGGGTACTTACTAGCTTGCAATCATTCATCTTGAACTTCTTCAATATCTCTTTCACATACTTAGACTAATTAATGAAAATACCTTTGTCTGTCTGTTGCACATTTAGTCCCAAAAAGTACTTGATAGGTCCAATCATGCTCATTTCAAATTAGCTCTGCATCTCTTTAGAAAATTATGCACTAATCTTGTCATTATCACAAAAAATAATGTCATCAAAAAATATAGAAACCAATAATAATCCAATAGGTGTCTCTCTTATGAATAAGTTACAATCTGCTACTCCTTTCTTGAATCCAATCTTTTTCAAGTATCCATCAAGTCTTTCATACCATGCTCTTGGGGCATGCTTAAGTCCATAAAGGGATTTCTTTAGTCTATGTACCATATCACATCTTTCTGATAAAGTAAATCCTTCAGGCTTCTCTATGTAAACTTCTTCCTTCAACTCTCCATTCAAGAATGTTGACTTGACATCCATCTAATTTGCCTTAAAGTCTTTAAATGTAGCAAAGGCTAGAAATAAATTTATGGCTTCCAATATTCTTACAGGGGAAAATGTATCAGAATAATCAATTGCTTCTCTTTGCACATATCCTTTACATTCTAGTCTTTCTTTGTTTCTTACCACTATATCATTTTCATTCATCTTTTTTCTGAATATCCACTTGGTTCCAATCACATTCTTGTCACTAGGTCTAGGGACCAGTTCCCATGTATCATTTTTAATTATTTGATCTAGCTCTTCTTTCATTGCTTCATGTCAATCTAAATAATTACATGCATCTTCAACACTTAAGGGTTCAATTTGTGAGATTAAACATACTAGTTCATCACCTGTTGAACTCTTTTCTTTTGATCTTGTTAAGAATTTATTGTTTTGATCTTCAATGATGTCTTCTTTTGAATGGTATCTAGATGTGAATTTTGAAACTTTAGGTGTGAATCTCTCATCTGAATTTTGTGTTTCTTCTTCACTTGTTTCAGGGTCATTGAATAAAACATCAATGATGTCAAACATTTCTTCAACAACTATTTCTCTAGTGGTAGGTCTAGGTTCTTCTTCAATCATAGGTGCATAATCATGCTATCGCTCTTGAATCATAAAATTTTCATCAATCTTAACATGAGCACTTTGAATGATCTTCTTCAATCTTAAGTTAAACCATCTATAAGCTTTGGTTTTAGTAGAGTAACCAAGAAAAATACCTTCATCATTTCTTGCATCAAACTTGCTAATAGCCTCATCTCTCTTGATGTAGCACTTTCTTCCAAAGATTCTGAAGTATTTCATAGTAGGTACATTACCAAACCATAGCTCATAAGGTGTCTTGTTTGTGCTTGGCCTCAATTGAATTATATAGATAGTATAGAATGTAGTATTGACCGCATCTCTCCAATAGGTGCGTGCGACCTTTCCTTGAATCATGATCATGCGCATTGTGTCAAGTATGATCCTATTCCTTCTTTCTATGATTCCATTTTGGTGAGGGGTTCTAGGTGCACTTAGCTATCTCTTTATCCCATGTTCTTCACAGTGCTCATAAAATCTATCAGAGGTGAATTATCCTCCTCTATCTAATCTTAGACATTTTATCTTTAATCCAGACTCATTTTCAACCTTAGTATTTGAATATTTCAAACTTCTCAAATGCTTCAAATTTTTCTTTTAAGAATGCAACCCACATCATTATAGAGTAATCATCAACAAACAAAATAAATTACCTTTCACCATAGTATGATCTTGTTTGAGTTGGTCCACATTAATCTGTATGTATTAGATCTAACTTGTTCTTTGCTAAATTGTTCTTGCTTCTAAATGAATTCCTCACATGCTTTCCCATCACACATTCCCTACATATTGTATCTATGTGTGTGAGTTTAGGACCTGCAACACAACACTTCAATAGGACATTGCATCATTTTTTAGCAAGAAATTTAAACTAAATTAGATAAACCAACAAAAGGAATCATCCTATTGCTCTCTAGTTAGCACAAGTATGACAAGAGTGTTAGTAGCTCTCAGATTTGACCCTAAATAGTGACAATGTAATGCTAAAATGAGAGATTCAAATGAAGCATGAAAGAAATGAAGCTAGAAACTAGAAAGTGCATCAAAATTTTCCATTAAATCATGAATTCTTTACTATAAACCCAAATTGAGATGTTTTCCTAATTAGCTAGAGCATATGAAAGCATGAAAGCATGAAAATAACTATCAAAGATAAAGAATTAGAAAGCTAAAATTCAAGAATTAGGAAGGTTAAGAAGGAAGAATGAGCATTTGAAATCTCTCTTTTATAGAAAATTGGAGGAAATGGATGGTCAAGATGCATCTGTGAGGAATGATTGAGATGCATCTTGGCTTGATCCTTGATCCATGTGAGAGCCTCTTAATGATTGATGTGTTTTTTTGGTGTTTGTTGAATTGAGAGAGATTTATCTTTTTAATTTAATTAATTACTCTTGCCATGAATTTGGTGGGATTGAATTAATTAATTAGGCCTAGAGTTAATTGACTTCATTTTTTCTTGAAACCTTGGTGATAAATGCTTGATATGAGATTTGATTGATTTTATTGAATTTTATGAACTATGTTAATGATCGGGAATCAAATTAACATAATCAAGGTTATATGTTGAATTAAGGGAAACTAGGGCCTTAGGTTCTATTAGCCTAATTTTAGGTGATTACATTTGCCCCTCTTTTAATTGCTTTGCGAACAACACATGGATTCAAAGAAAATTTGATCTAGCATTATTTAGCAGATTGACAGATTCAAGAGATTTAGAGAGCGGTGAGAACTACTCTAAACTCAAGTGATTTAGAGAGTAGTGAGGACCACTCTATTTTTAAGGAGATTTAGAGATCAGTGAATCCACTCTAAAAGATTTAGAGAGCAGTAACGAGAACTACTCTAAATTCAAGAATTTTGAGCTTGATAGAATGAAATCCTACTTGATTTGAAATTCATCAATTTTGAACTTGATTGAATGAGAATTGACCATACTGATTCTGACCTTGATCAAACTAAAATCAATAGGAGATTTTGAAAATAATTTTCAGTTAAATTTGATTTGCAATAACTGAACATGCTGACAAATAATCAATTTGATTTGAAGTGATGAAATTGATTAATGTCGTAAAGAATAACAACATCAACCATCTTTGATTAAACAATGATTGTACTAGGTGTCTTAGTCTAGGTGCATTTCATTTAATTGCATTAAGGTTAATTTTAGTTTCATATCATATTAATTTGCATTAGGTTCATTTAGATGCATGTCATGTCTTTAGTTGCATTGAAATTCATTTTTAAATTACATTCATTTTAATATAGTTTCATTCATTTTAAGTTGCATAAGAATGAATGTATGAATCTAACTATCTAAAACATTGACAGAAGCTGAAAAATCATCTAAAACATTTGATGTGAGCTGAAAATTCTGAAAACATTAATCAATTTCCATGTTTGACCAAGTACATCATGAAATCATAAGCAATTAAAATTGAAATGACTGAGTATAAATCATTGATATTCATTTGCATTCATAATCCACTTCATATCATAAAACCATTTTCATTATACATCCATAACCATTCATACATAAATAAAAATAAGATGTCCATACATTGCATCATAATACATCTCATACATTCATATACATGAAATAAAGTTTGCATCCATACATTCATAAAAGCTTTGAAAAATACAAAAACATAAGCATATATTAGAGAAATATATCATGATGTCATCATATCATCATCTAATCTAAATCTTGACCAAGTATGACAATCACATCAATATCCAAAGCATAAGATGAATGTCAGACATCCCACATGTGTAGAAATAAAAAAACATCAGAAAGTATAACAGAAACAAGATGATGAGATCAGATAAAGCATCAATGACAAAATCAGCAAAAGCATCAATATATCATCAAAAATGTCCATAACATAATATCAGAAGCATCAATAACAAAGTATCAGAATGTCAGCATCAATATATCAGAAGCATTGATAAACAATGAGACAATGTATTAGCAAATAAATAAAGTCTAGAGGACATGAGAGTGTATCGATAAAAATGGTACAAGTACATGATATTATCAATAAAGTACATCTACAATAGTGATACAAATATGAATATCAAGAGGTCTATGCCTCACTGGCCCCCTCTTCCTCTCATGGAGGATCAGGAGGGGGTACATTTGCTCTACCAAATGGTGGTGGGGGAGGAGGCATAGCACCCTTAGATTGTTGTGCTACAACTAAATACAGGGGAGCTCTCTAGGCAGCAAGAACTGCAACATAATATAAAGTGAATTAATATGTATCTCTCTATCCCTGGTGAGTGGTTGTATGTGCATATCTATCTCACTCAGTCCTTAGCTATGCTAGTTGTGTATCCCTATGTGCTCTCATTTGTGCTATCTATGCATATCTATCTTCTCTAAGATGGGCTATCTATGTATCCCTCTCTTCTCTCAACTAAGAAAATTGTGCATCTCTCTCTAATAGCTACACTTAGAGGGTACCCATCTCTAATTTCAAAGAATCTCACTCCTACTCGCACTGTGATAACATGTCTCCATCTCCACTAGTAGGAGGATCTCTAGGTACCTTCTACTACTGTGTCTGATCCTCTTCACCTCTTGTAATCCTCTATGCATGCTCTTCCCTATGCAATAACGACCATGTATCCCTCTAAGGAGGAGTGACCCTCAATCTTTGCTAACTAGAATCTCCCCCCGAGGCCCACCATCCATTGCTCTCTCTGCCTCCACCCCCACCCCTACCATCTCCTCTATTAACTCAATTAAATCTAGGCCTAATTATTTAAATTAATCCCACCAAATTGAAGAAATTTTTATGTCCCATGGTGGGTACCAAAAATGTGTGTGTGAGTTTAGGACCTACAACACAACACTTCAATAGGACATTGCACCATTTGTTAGTAATAAATTAAACTAAATTAGATAAACCAACAAATGAAATCATCCTATTGCTCTCTAGTTAGAACAAGTATGACAAGGGTGTTAGTGGCTCTCAGATTTGACCCTAAATAGTGACAATGTAATGCTAAAATGAGAGATTCAAATGAAATATGCAAGAAATGAAGCTAGAAACTCGAAAGTGCATCACAATTTACCATTAAAGCATAAATTCTTTACTATAAACCCAAATTGAGATTTTTTACTAATTAGCTAGAGCATATGAAAGCATGAAAGCATAAAAACAACTATAAAAAAAAAGAATTAGAAAGCTAAAATTCAAGCATTAGGAAGGTTAAGAAGGAAGAATGAGCATTTGAAATTTCTCTTCTATAGAAAATTGGAGAAAATGGATGGTCAAAATGCATCTGTGAGGAATGGTTGAGATGCATCTTGGCTTGATCCTAGATCCATGTGAGAGCCTCTTAATGATTGATGTGTGTTTTTTAAATTAAGAGGGATTTATCTTTTTCATTTAATTAATTACTCTAGCCATGAATTTGGTGGGATTGGATTAATTAATTAGGCCTGGAGTTAATTAAATTCATTTTTTCTTGAAACTTTGGTGATAAATGCTTGATTTGAGATTTTATTGATTTTATTGAATTTTGCGAACTATGTAAATGATCGGGAATCAAATTAACATAATCAATGTTATATGTCAAATTAAGGTCCATTTCATCAAACATTCTCTCCATGTCTTCAAGAGAAATGAATCCAATTTCATCTTCTACTGAATCTTCATCTAATACTCCATCTCCAACATAGTAACATTATTTTGTATACTTAGGCTTGTAATTAGTTTTGAACTTATTGACTCTTGTAGGACACTTAGAAGCAAAGTGACGAATCCTGTTACATAAAAATCATTTGAATGGTAGCTAACCTTCATATTTTCCTTTTCTAATGAGGGGCCACACCACCCTTACCAAATCATAACCAAAGAAATAACAACATGGAGACAAAGAGAAGACAAAATGCTTTACAAAGCATACATTAATACTTGAAAATTATTACAAATTGAGAGATCTTACAACATGAGAACTTCTTCCAAATATGAGATCTACAACATGAGAGATCTTACATCCTTCAAGCTTACAACCCAAGAGCTTAAAATCCAAGAACTTGCAATGAGAGAGCTTCTTCTCCAAAACAAGATCCTACAACTTGAGAGCTTTTTCTCTAATAGGAGATTCTACAATTTGAGAGCTTCCTTATGAATGCTCATATGCCTTCTTTATATAGGCATTTACCACCCAAGATATTACAACACAACCAATGTGAGATAAAAGATAGATACAACTACCATGATACAAATATTAAATACCCACCCAATTAATATTAAGCACCACCATGTGGGCCAATTACAAAATCACATTGTCTTTGTGAGTCAATAAGAAAATAGAAATGTGTAACTACCTCGCTACAAATATTAAATGCAAGAACTTTCTTGTTTTGTCCCGAACTTAATTATTAATTAATGTTACATAAAATATTTAATTATAAACATTAACTAACGTTACCCCTTTAAATTCCTTAATTGGCACTAAGTACATTGATCAAATGGGTACGACGTTATATAGATTTAATTAGTATTGATATATTGGTAAACGAAAACGTCAATTCAATAGTATCACAAGTTGGGTCTCGATATGAGCTTATCGGGAATTGGTTACCTCACTATAGAAATAACGGTAACTTTATCACTTTAATCCTTCTTAAAAAAAAATTTTGTTGGTTGTGTTTTGTCCCGAACTTTTGGGCATCACATTTCTATAAATTTTTAAAATGCCACCTACACACCTTGATAAATGAAATGATATATATATATATATATATATATATATATATATATATATATATATATATACATATATATATATATATACATATATATATATATATACATATATATATATATATATACATATATATATATATATATACATATATATATATATATATATACATATATATATATATATACATATATATATATATATATATATACACACACACACACACACACATATATATATATATATATATGTATATATTTAAATTTCTTTTTATTCCACCTATGCACTTTGGTAAATGAAATAACTTTTTTTTCCTCTTTTTTTTCTTCTCTTTTTTTTTTTTTCCATTTTCGTCTCTTTCTGTCTCCATTTTTTTTTGAATCATGCCCCCTTTTTATTTTTTTGTGATACAAGATGCTCCTACATCAGACACCCAAGGTAGCAAAAATTTTGTGAATATTGCTTCACAAAATGAAGTAGCCACTGCTGATATTTTTTTTTCTTCTTTTCCAACACCTTTCTAGAACAAATATCCACTATTGATAATACTCGTCTACAATCAACTTCGTCCAACTGTAACTCTCATTCTCCACCAATATTGTAGGATCTAATGCACCTATGATAAACTCTATAATACCATACAAATCTTCTCTTGCATACCAAATATCACTTGCAAGGTCCTCACATAAACCATCATCATTATATTTCAAATCCATTTCAAAGTTAACATCCCATGATTCGTAAAAAATTACCTCTTCTATATCTTCATCTTTGTTTTCTTCTTTTGTGACCTCAAAAAGGCATGTAATGACTTCTTTCATTTGACCTCCAACCAAGATATTCCACTCTTCCTCAACTACTGCAATCTTCATTAATAAATCATCTTCTTCAATTGCAGGTTCATGAATCTTTTCATCTTCATGTTCTTCTTATTCTTTTGTACCACTTTCATGATACTCCACTTTATCTTCTTTCTTTCCTGTATCCAAAGAATTATTATCATCTCTTTGAATTGCTCTTCTCTTTTTCAGCTCCACTTCTAATTCAGCCACTTACTTCTTCAAATCCAATATCGCAACTCTTGCCTCTTCTTGATATCTCTTTCTAATTTTCTCAAGTCTAAGAATTCTAAGAATCCATCCAATCACAAAAGTCATCTTCTTCTTTCTCTTCTCCATACTCACGTCCTCTTAAGAAAAACTTCACCCAACCCAAGGTCCTGGTGCAAAATGCCTCACACTCGGCGATCTATCTACACACTCAAGAAATCTCACTTTGATACCATTGATGAGGGGTCACACCACCCTTACCAGCTCATAACCAAAGAAATAACAACATGGAGACAAAGAGAAGACAAAATACTTTACAAAGCATACATTAATACGTGAAAATCATTACAACTTGAGAGATCTTACAACATGAGAACTTCTTCCAAATATGAGATCTACAACATGAGAGATCTTACATCCTTCGAGCTTACAACCCAAGACCTTACAATCCACGATCTTGCAATGAGAGAGCTTCTTCTCCAAAACAAGATCTTACAACTTGAGAGCTTTTTCTCCAATAGGAGATCCTACAACTTGAGAGCTTCCTTATGAATGCTCATATGCCTTCTTTATATAGGCATTTACCACCCAAGATATTACAACACAACCAATGTGGGATAAAAGATAGATACAACTACCTTGATACAAATATTAAATACCCACCCAATTAATATTAAGCACCACCATGTCGACCAATTACAAAATCACATTGCCTTTGTGGGCCAATAAGAAAATAGAAATGTGTAACTACCTAACTACAAATATTAAATGCAATAACTTTCTACAAATTTCTAAAATGCCACCTACACAACTCAATAAATGAAATGATTAATATATATATTTTTAATTTTTTTTTATTCCACCTCTGCACCTTGGTAAATAAAATAAAAAAAATTTCTCTTTTTTTTCTTCTCTTTTTTTTTTCCTTTTTTTTTCTCCATTTTCATCACTTTCTCTCTGCATTTTTTTTTGAATCATGCCCCCTTTTTATTTTTTTGTTATTTAAGATGCTCCTACATCATTTTCCTTTCATTTATTTCTTAGAAATCATACACTAGTACAAAAACAACAATATATGACTAAATAAACTACTAAAAATTGTAGATAAATGACTAATTTTGGTCACATGACCATTAGTAGTTTATTGCCGGTCATTTATCTCATGACCAAATTTATGACTAAACTATTTTAGTCATTTATTTGGTCATTTGTTTAGTCATTTATTTGGTCATTTATTTAGTCATTTATTTGGTCATTTATTTAATCATTTATTTGGTCATTTATTTAGTCATTTATTTGATCATTTATTTGGTCATTTACGTGGTCATTTATTTGGTTATTTATTTAGTCATTTATTTAGTCATATATTTAATCATATTAGGGCAATATGGAATCAAACCATCATCCTCCTACTTGTAAAGTAGGTGCTCTTCCATTGACCTAGTAACCTTTAAAGAATAATCATACCATGTATACTAGTACTTTCCATTAAACATGATTTCAAGTTTTTTCATCTATAGTTCAAGGGTAGCAAAGTCTAAGGGGAGCATGACTAGTGATACTTTAAACTCAATGGTGAAGTTATTCAATGTGCAATATAAGAATGAAGTGAATGATGCACACTTGAGCATAGCAATAAAGTAAAAAGATAACCTTGTTCAATAAAAACTTATTAGTTAAGATTAAATATTTCATTCTAAACTCCCAATAGATGGTAAAAAATATTGCCCATTATTGAATATTGAAATTTTTAGACAAATATGGTTATAGGGCAATTCTAAATAGGTTCAAACCAACTAAAAATGGTGTATGAGTCTATACAAGCTATCACTAGCATGCATAAAGGAGAGATTTATATAGACAAGAAATGTATGGAATAAAATGAATGTTTTTTCCTTATTTCTAATTTATTTTCCTATAATAGTCACGTTATTTTTCTGATTCGGAGAATGTCATGGATTGATTTCATTCTAAAATTCATTGGAGGTTGAAATGTAGTGATTTTACTTCATTTTTTAGTTTAGTTAAGGACTATCCATTGAGCATGGAGGGAGAATGGATTGATTTTCTAAAAACTGTCTTAAAACCCTCAAATACAAGGGTTTACTGATTAATTGATTCATTTATCTTGAATGAACCATTCAAAACAATCTGAAACCATGGGGATTGGAAGTATCTTTAATGCTCTTTCTAATGGTGGAAGTCTCACATTGGATGGTTTTTTTTGTTAGAAGAAATTTGATGCCCTAGTGAGACATTTATTTCTTTTCTACTAACTGTGAACAATATAATGCATATTTTTGTCAATAATTGATATGTGTGGAGGTTCAAAATGATGTAAAGGGTTGATTAAGTTTGTAACCAATCTAAAAGTTCATTAAAAAATACAAGGTAAGGATTTTATATTGATTATAACCTCTAATTTAGGATTTATTGTCCAAACTATTATCATGACTATTACAATCACAACTAAGGTGTTGATTCGTTGAAAGGTGAATTTATATTGTTGAAAAATCATTGATGTTATTCTTAAAGAATGTGGAGATCCTTCATAGTGTTGGAGTGCACCTAAATGAATAGAAAGAAGATCAATATAAGAAGTGTATATAGGTAATCACACTCGTTACTCTTGATCATATGGAGCAGGTTACTCTTCCCTCCTTTGAGAGACCCAAGTGAAACAAGGGTGAGTTGTTGCCTATTCACAAAAAGAGAATTCTTGCAGTAATAAATGCATTTGCTAAATCAATATCTAGTTTGTCACAGATTCATTGAAATGAATGACATAATAGCTTGACTCACTTTCTGTTACAAAGTAATCACAATGAGTAGCAACCTAAGTGGGTGACTAGAGCATTCCAAGCATATCATGTTGACATTGCAAGCACATGATAACAATAATTTGTATTTCCAAAGTAACAAAAAAGTTGTAATTGATAGTACATAATTCAGTTTCTTTATATAGCTAATTCTAAGGACAACAAGATGCTAAGGAAAGTACACTAAGGATGGTAAGTTCAAAGCATCATTTGAGGACCAACAAGTAGATAGAGACAAGAAAAACATACTCCTACAACAAACTCATTCATCACTGAGAAAGAATGGGTTTTATATCCCAGAATTAAATACATAATTAAGATAGAAATTGAAACTTATTCTTTTATATCAGTTGGACACATTGAGTTCTACAAAAAAAAGTTGTGCAAAAGTTAAGACTTGTATTCAAATAGAAAAGATTGAAGAACATTATCCACAAATTTGAAGCAGCTTATGAAAAATGCCAAAGAAACATGAGAATAGTTATCATCTACCAGATGTGAAACTATCAGTATGATAATTATTAGACTTCACTAAAGCTAGTTCTAAATATATCATACTAGCAATGGTTCATCTATTAACTAGATGTTGACTTATATTTCTCTTGTATATTATGATAATAATTATGATATATCCTAGATAGCTTTGTATTTTTTGTGTATAATGTTGCTAGATATCATTAAATTAAATGTTTTTTGTACAACTAATATACATGAGTACCATTTCCACTTCTAGTCCCATGTCAATTTTTACTTAATTTGTCATCACCCACTACCATCCTTCACAGACAATAGCAATACCTCAAGAAAATACTCTAGTATATATCTACTCACATTTCTCAAAATCACCACTAACAAAAACACCAAAAATATGGAAGAGGAAAGGGGAAAATACTCATAGAATATGAAATCAAATTAAGTGAGGCTAAGAGGGAAACTTAAGACTGGAATCTAATTTTCTATAGCATCTAGTTGCGAGCTCCTATGCTCTCCATGATTCTAAACAGACAAATCTACCATCTATCTAGTGGAAAGAGTACATTAAGAACATAATGAATAAGCTTCAATTTTTGACTAATCACTGTCTTGATTAGCAAAGCCATATGAGTGGGCAACAAGAAGAAAGAAAAATCATATACAAAAATGTTGCGAGAACCAATTGATAAGGGAATTAGAAGTAAAAAGGTATAAGGCAACATTTGAAAGCTAATGAATCTTGTATTTCACAAACAAAAGATAACACTTATCATAAGGATTCAAAAGAAAATAGTTACAGCTAGAAATTATGCGATATTAGAAGAAACCAAAGAATGTTGAAGATGTAGAAAAATATTTTATTGAACATGACAGAGAAACCAGTAGAAATAGAAACATAATTATCAACAACATATCAATTTCAATCAAATACTTCACGTGTCCTTTTCAGCTTTAACAGGGTGTCTATTGAAAAATCTCATCAAATGATCTTGAGAAATCGGTGTTGTTGATTTTCCTTTGCATCTATAGGCATTAAGGGTCCAAAAATATTATTTGTTCGCTAAAATGGTTTCGGTCCATTATGAATATTTACTACACAACCACCCGATGACTAAAAAGTTGTTTTGGTTATCCTCTATTGGCAAGTTGACTACACTGTTGTATATGACTAGATTTAGTGTTGTCATTATGGAAACAAAGTCATATCTAGTGTTTTGGAGTCAATGCACATTATCAAAAGATCAGAATTTGGTTAAGTATAGAAGACTGGATAGTTAATAGAGCACCAGTAGATCAGAGCATCAACAAACTTGTGTATGATTGAGTTATGGTATGTGCCTTAGAAGATAAGCTGGTAAGAGTGTATTCATGCTATGTCTAAGAGAACATGATCAAAAGATACATTATGGGAAAGATACATACAATTGAAGTAGCACAAATAGTGAATGCTAGAACAAAATAGAGTATGCAGCCGACTATTGGTAATTTGATTAGCGATGATATTATTATTTTGTAAAGGATATGCACCTATTGTAATTAAGTTGTAGACATGTAATTATGTTTTTTTGTAAACACACTTGAGCTAATTCACTTGGAAGCATTGTATGTAATCGGTTATAGGCCGACCTAGTTAATTGTTTTGTTAAGCACATATAAATATTAGATGTGCCCTTGTAATAAGGAAGGAAGTGGATATAAAGATAAGATAAGGAGAGAAGAAGTATTCAAAGAGTAGTTAGAATGTATTAGAGCTTTGCAAGAGGTCAAAGCATCAGCACATCAAAGGAACTGATCATACAAGTAGTGTCACAACACCAGTTCATCCAGCAGATATAGTGTTTATCTGAGATCAAAAGGTTGTAGCCTTCACCACTTGAGAAATGAGCTCTAGGATAGTGTGTCCCCACCCCTAATAGGGTTATTGTAATAAAATCCTAACAGGGTTCGACCCTTGACAAGGTCACTATACTAAAAGTATTGTAAAGAACAACTCCTAATAGGGTTGGAGATCTTCTAACAAGGATCATAAGACACTAGTGGAGTTCTTAGTGGGTGTCAATTTCCACCAGGGTTTTTACCTATTTGGGTTTCTCCGTAACCATATTGGTGTTATGTGTTGTGTTTATATATCTTGTTTATGTTGAAGTTCAATTCATTACTTAAGCATTCAAGTTAAGTTTCAAGAGTAAAGTAAAAAGATTAAACATAGCGAACATTGATTCACCCCCCCCCCCCCCTCTCAGTGTTCCCATTCCTAACAATTGGTATTAGAGTTGTGGTCCTTTGAAGAGAAGTTTAACCACTTTAGGAGATCAATGGGTTCAGAAGAAGCAAAACATCTAAAGAAGAATCTTATGGAAACTCTTGAATACCTTGATAGATATAAGAAAGAAGTTGAAGAACTAAAATTGAAAGTCAATAGCACACAAGTATTCATCAAGAAACTGAGACAAGATTTGAAGGATTGTACAAACAATGATTTGGGAAAAATGGTTAAGAATCTGAATGAGGAGAACACATCTTTACGAGATCAGATTGAAGAGTTGGATGAAAAGCTAACTAACAATCAAGAATTTTATGATGAATAGATCAAAGAGAACCTTCAACTCAATGAAGAATTGAGGAAAGAAAACATGGAAATCTTGGAGCTAAGAAATAGTAAAGAAAAGATAGAATCTGAATTGATTGAAGTAAAGAATCACATTGATAAATTACACACAAGAAAGGATTTGATTGAATCTCAGTTATATGCTCAGATGCTTAAAGGAGATACCAGTGACATTGGATTCAATGAAGCAAAAAATCAGATTGATAACATGTGAGTAAGAATGAAAGCACCAGAAGACACCACAGATGCTAAGAAGACTGAAAATCAGACTAAAGACAATACTAAACCATCTCAAGATGAGCACAATCCAATAGACCAAACTTGTTATGCATGTAACAAGTTATTGAAAACTAGAATTGAAGAAATTTTTGTATTTTCATTGATGTCAAACCTTAATTGGTAAGATTGTTGCTATTTAAGAAAGTACTATATCTATTTAAGTGTTGCTAAGGGGAAAGGTGAGGTTGGTAACAATAGCACCTAAGGAAAGGTTGAGTTATCTTGATACTTCAATAAGTACTTGATTATGTGGCACAATGATAAGATAATATATTGCTTATCTAAGTAAGAATGAAGACTAACCTGGTAGGCTTAGCTGAGAAAAATAGAAGAAATCTAGTTTAAGTTGAGTGTTGTTAGTGTCAACCAAGCTAGTATATGCTGAGTAAATTCACTATTGACTGAACACCAGTTAATTTCCAAGGAAGACAGTATTAGCTGAGGAAATAATTTTTGAGGTGACTGAGCTTTCTAGTGAAGACTGAGAAGTTGAACATAGTATTGACCAAGCGTCAGTATTTTGCATTTTAGGGAGAATTCATATTTCCAGCCGACATCCTCAAATTCTTGGATTATGTAAAACATGTTGACTTTATTTATTGATTGTATGAAAGCATTTAATGCACTGTAAAATATTTTATTGTAAATCTATTAAGAGATTCGAGATATTTCTAGAAGGATAGCCAAAGAACATAATGTAGGATGGATTCAATGAATCTGACCTAACGCTAAGATCTACGAAGGATATTAAGTGACAAAAGATGTATTGATATAATAGAGGAAGTATTAAGGAAACTTGAGTTGAGGTTGAAGGAAGAGGAGGATGCTGGAAGTGTTTTTGATGTTATTAACTATCTAAGAAGAGAAGGCTGAAGGGGAAGTGTTGTGATTTCTTGAAGAGAGTTCTGAGAAGATCAATGATGGAGATGGTAAAGGTTCACAGTCAGTAAGCCAACATATGTGTATGGAATTGGATCTAATATTTTCAAAGTGAGTTGTATGTTTTTCAGATCAATATTACTGCTACTTTCTAACCATTGTAATAGTCAAAATCCTTTTAATAGAGGTTGACCTAATAGTCATAGTTACAAATCCTTTGAACAAGGTTGCATTCTAATGGAGTGTATGTAAGTCCTATAACAAGGTGCACTTTTAACAGAGTGGTTTAAATCCTTTAACTGGGTCACACCTAACAGTGTGTTTGTAACCTTTGACAAGGTTGTCTTTTCACTGAACTCACTTCAAAAGAGTGAAGACAATAGTAACATGTTACAAAGTGGTTTTTCCCAAATTGGGTTTCCACTATAAATCTTGGTGTTGATACTTGTGTGAATTTTTTGGTTTGAACATTTATGTGTTTTACAAGTTAGATGCTATTGGATAAGTGGACTACATTGTTATATTTTTCTCTTATGCAATCAGTAATGACCAAGTAGCTGTTGGTTATTAGATCTAATTTGTTGAAGAGTTTTAAAGTTTGTTTTATACATCTAGACCTGAGAACAATTGATTCACTCCCCTCTCTATTGTTCTAAATCATATTTACAATTGGTATCAGAGTTGTTGGTTCTTATAGAGAACAAGTTTGAAGGTACTTGAAACAAATGATCAGGATGTATAAGAAGGAGGTACCAAAGCTAAATAAGGAGAACTACCCTACATGACAAAGCTTGATGAAGCTGCATCTAGTCAGTATTGATGATTTTGCAAAGTATTATGTTGAGCATGAAAATGTCACACCTCTTGCACCTCTAACTGCCGAAGACATGAAAGCTAAACAAGAGCACAACCAAGAAATGTTGGAGATTGCATCTACCCTAAGTTATCCAAAATTTGAAGACTTCAAAGACTACAGTAATGCAAAGCAAATGTGGGATACCCTTGCAAACATTTGTGGAGGTGACATAAATGTTTTGAGAGAAAAAGTCAAGAGCTTAAGAGGTAAATTTGATGAAATGAGAATGCAAGAAGGTGAGAATATTGCACAATATTGTGGTAGAATAAAAGAAGTTGTAAATGCTATTAGAGGAGAAAATGGAACTATTGATGATGAAAATGTAATAGGAAAAGTATTGAGAACTATGCGTCCTATCGATGCAATTAAAATTTTTACAATTTAGGAATCTATATCTAACCCTACAAATGCTCTTACTTTGGAAAGTTTGGTTGGTAGGCTCACTGCTTTTGAACTTTCTAACAATGATAACTTCACTGTTGGTAATATTGAATCTTCTTTTAAGTCACAAATGGTTCTGAGTAAGTCAAAGAAGGAAAAAAAAAGATGCATCAGTGAAAGTGAAATTGAAAGTGATAGTGATAGATCTAATGAAGAACTTGAGGATCTAGAAGCTCTTATGGCTAGAAGATTGAAAAGGGGAAAAGGAAGGTACAAAGGTAAACTTCCTATTATATGTTTTTCATGTAATAAAGTTGGTCATATAACTGCTAGATGTCTTGAGAGGGATGATAAGGATGAAGAAAGAGACAAAAATCATCAAGACAAAAGAGAAGATAGAGTTTACCAAAGATACAAACACTACAAAGGAAAAGGTAAGAAATCTAGCTATATTACCGAAGAAGAGACTGACACTGATAGTGATGTTTTTGAAATTGAAGTTTTTTGTGTTGCAATGAAAGATGAATCTGATGAGGATGAGAAAACTAAATTGATATATTATATGAACAAAAATGATAAATGGATTATTGACAATGGTTGTTCACATCATATGAATGGAGACAAGAGTAAGTTTGATACCTTAGTGTTGGAGATTTGCTAGCAAGCCAGTACTGACTATATGTTTGTCATTAATGACAACATATGAAAAGTAGAATGAGTAGAAGTCTTATATAGTAAGCTTTATGTTTATATAACATGGACATGAAATCAGCATTATATCATGGGTGCAGAGGTTAACTATTAGTATAGACAATTATATAGTAGTTGGTGTCAACAACGTTCCTGAAAGAGTTATAGGTAGTGTTCTGTGTATGGTTGTCCATACAATTATCATAGAGAAATGTGGACTTGGATATATGTTGAAGACATGTTAGTGATGGTTTAGTTATGGATGCATAGTCTTTTGATGAGTAGAAGTGAAGTTATGCAGTCGCTATTCACCAACAATAGTTTTCTATGATTTTTCAAAAGAGCTGATAGAAATATTAATGGTTATGTAGTTGCACCTATCTTGTGGGTATGAACCCTTGGATTTAAGCTTAGAGGAGATTTATTGATGTTTTGTTAAGATTACATGAGTTAATTCATCTTGAGGAGAAAGATACAGTTGTTTTGGTAGAGTTGACAGTATGTAGCATGTGTTTACAATTATCTTATTAGACAAGTCCCAGATTATGTTGCATGCATAATAGAGCTAAAATAATGTTTTTTGGAGTTTGTTATGGTTTATCTTTTATGATTTCAAGGTGGTTCTAATAGGATGACTTGATTATACAATTTGGAGGAAAGATACTTATAGGCAGTCATTTGTGATTACTGAAGTGTGGTTCATAGTTGATTAAGCAGAGTAGAGCAGAGTGTGTGAAGTGTTGAGCCATCAAAAGAAGGTCTATGTGAACAAGTAAAGTACTTGTGCTATTCATTGAAACTGATCCAGAAAGCAAGTCAAAGCATAGTTCACCAAGATCCAAATATAGTGTGTATCTATTATTCAGAAGGTTGTAGCCTTCGCCCATTTGAGCACTGAGCTCTCAAAAAGTGCATCCTCTCCCCTAACAGGGACAATTGTAAAAGACTTCTAATAGGGTCCGACCCTTGACCAAGTCTATTGTACTTAATATATTATAAAGCTACTCCTAACAAGGTAAATGATATTCTAAAAAGGATCATTATACACTAGTACACAATATTAGTGGGTATCAAGTCCCATCGGGGTTTTTACCTATTTGGGTTTCCTCATAACCAAAATATTGGTGTTGTGTTCATGTGTTCTTTCATTGTGTTTATGCCTTATGTTTAAGTAGACTTAATTGGATAAAGAATTGAATCTTGTAGATAACTGATTCACCCCCCCTCTCAGTTATCTCTTGGGACTATTCATAACAATTGGTATCAGGGCCAAGTGCCTTAGAGAGAAAGTTTAATAGCTTGAGGTTGATCAGATGGTGTACTTCATGAAAGAAAGTCCTAAGTTTGATGGAGAGAATTATCTTGATTGGAAGAACAAGATGGTGACTCATTTGAAGTGCATTGCTTTTGAAGTTTTTGATGTGATTACCAAAGCAGCTAAGATACCTACTCTTGAAGACCTTGCAGAAGAAGATGCTACTGATAGGCAAAAAGAATTGTTTTATCATAATGCTATTGCTAAAGAATCCCTTATCAGCACCCTATCTGATGGAGAGTTTTCAAAAATAAAAAAGGTGGATACAACCCACAAAATATGGAAGCACCTTGAATACATATTTGAAGGAGACAAACAAGCAAAGGATGGATGCAGAAAGACATGGAAGAAAAGATACAATGCATTAGAGATGCTACCTAAATAAAATATCAGAGCTTACAATCAAAGGATTAATGAAGTAGTTGCTAGAATCAGGAACAATGGTGGAGAGATCTCAGAAGAAGACATTATGGATAAATTGATGACTACTCTCACTCCAGAATATGGAAGCAAGATCAACATCCTTGATGAGACCATGCAGCTTACATCAAATTTCAAGAGAGAGACCTTGATAAGAAAAATATCAACTTTTGAGATTTCAAGATTAAAGTCAGAACCAAAGAGTGAGACAGCTTTCAAAGCAACAGTTCATGGTAAGAAATCTGCAAACACTTATGGTAATTTTGATGATGATGATGAAGAGAAAACATTAGCTGATTTTATTGCTATGATTGCCAAAATAGAAAAGAAAGGAATAGGAAAATATGAAGGTCAATTACCATTTAAGTGCTTTTCAGGTAATAAGATTGGTCACTTTGCATCTAAATGTCCCACTAGAGCTAGAAAATTCAAAAAGGATTACAAGCTTAAGTATTCTAAGAAATGCTACTATGCTGGAGATGCAGTTTTAGATAAAGAATCTGGTGAAGAAGAAATTGGATTCTTTGCTACTATAGACAAAATGAATAACAAGACAATTCATGTAAACAAGAAGGAGAAAAAAGAACTAGCATTGATTTCATAAGCTGACATAAGGATAGATTGGATTATAGACAGTGGTTGTTCACATCACATGACTGGTGATAAAGGTAGGTTTGTTCATTTGGACAAATACAATGGAGGTATGGTCAGATTTGGAGACAACACTCCTAAACCAATAGTTGGTAGAGGAGCCATCACCTTGAATGGAAAGAATAGTACTAATGATGTTCTTTATGTTGATGGCTTGAATCATAACCTTCTCAGTGTTGGATAGTTACTTGGAAAAGGCTATCAATTGGAGTTCAGAAATGACAAATGCATCATTAACAACAAAGATGGTGTTATGATTGCATGAAGCTCAAAGATAAGAGGTAATGTTTTTCAACTCAATTCAGAAGCAAGTTGTTTTGTTGCTAAAGTGGATGATAGTTGGTTGTGGCATAAGAGACTATGTCATATCAATTTTGATAACATAGTAAAGATAAGCAATGTAAAGGTAGTAAGAGATCTACCTAGCATAGCAAAGCCAATTGATACTATATGCAGGGAATGTGTTATGGGAAAGCATGTGAGAAATTCATTCAGGAGCAAGAAGAATTAAGTAGAGAACAAGTTGGATCTGATTCATACTGACCTATGTGGTCCAACTCAAACAAGATCATACTATGGTGAAAGGTATTTCATTTTGTTTGTTGATGATTATACTAGGATGATGTTGGTTGCATTCTTAAAAGATAAGTTAGAAGCATTTGAGAAGTTCAAAATATTCAAAGCTAAGGTTGAGAATGAATCTGGACTAAAGATAAAATGTTGGAGATTGGATGGAGGAGGAGAATTCACCTTTGACAGATTCTATGAGTACTGTGAAGAACATGGCATAAAGAGATAGTTAAGTGCACCTAGAACCCCTCGGCAGAATGGAATTGCAGAGAGGAGTAGGATCATTCTTGATACAATGCATACCATTATGATAGAAGGAAAAGTTGCACACACCTATTGGAGAGATGCGGTCAATACAATAGTTTATACTATCAATAGAATTCAATTGACGCCAGGCACTGATAGAACACCATATGAGCTATGGTTTGGTAATGTTCCCATATTAAAATACTTCAAAATCTTTGGAAGCAAGTGCTACATCAAGAGGGATGAAGCAATAGGAAAGTTTGATGCAAGAAGTGATGAAGGTATTTTTCTTGGTTACTCTACAAAAAGTAAACCTTATAGATGTTTCAACTTAAGATTGAAGAAGATCATTGAAAGTGCTCATGTAAAGATTGATGAAAATTTTATGATTCAAGAAAGATATCATGATTACTCACCTATGAGTGAGGAAGAACCTAGATCCTCTACTAGTGAGATAGTTATTGAAGAAATATTTGAAAGTATTGATGTGTTATTCAATGACCCTGAGATAAGTGAAAAAGAAACTCCCAAGGCTAATAAGTTAGAACCACCTAAAGTTCCAAAGTTTACATCAAGAAATCATTCCAAGACAGACATCATTGGTGATCAAAGCGGCAAAGTCCTAACAAGGTCCCAAGAAAAGAACTCAACTAGTAGTGAAGCAATATGTTTACTATCTCAGATTGGACCTTTAAGTGTTGAAGATGCATGTAATGATTTAGATTGGCATGATGATATGAAAGATGAACTTGATCAGATTGTTAAGAATGAAACTTTGGAACTAGTCCCAAGACCTAGAGATAAGAATGTGATTGGAACAAAATAGATATTTAGAAACAAGATGAATGAAGATGGTATAGTAGTAAGAAACAAAGCAAGATTAGTATGTAAAGGATATGCATAAAGAGAAGGCATTGGTTATTCAGACACATTTGCACCTGTGAGTAGATTAGAAGCTATTAAGTTATTTTTAGCCTATGCTACAGTCAAAAAATTCAAATTTTATCAGACGGATGTCAAGTCAACATTCCTAAATGGAGATTTGAATGAAGAAGTATACATTGAGTAGCTAGAAGAATTCACCTTATCAGACATACCTGATATGGTATGCAGATTAAAGAAGGCCCTCTATGGACTTAAGCAAGCCCCTAGAGCATGGTATGAGAGACTAGATAGATACTTAACAAAGATTGGATTCAAGAAAGGAGTGACATATTGTAATCTAATCATTAGAGAGACATCTGAAGGTTTTCTTCTTGTAGCTATATTTGTTGATGACATTATCTTTGGAGGTAATGACAAACTAAGTGCTGAATTTGCCAAAGAAATGTAGAATGAGTTTGAGAAACATATGATTGGTCCTATCAAGTACTTTTTGGGACTAAATGTCCAGCAAATAGAAAAAGGAATTTTTATTAATCAGTCAAAATATGTGAAAGAGATACTGAAGAAATTCAAGATGGATGATTGCAAGCTAGTAGAAACCCCTATGATCACCGGATGCAAGCTTACAAAAGAAGATGACTCCCAAGTAGTAGATATAACATTGTATAAGTTTATGATTGGTAAACTCATATATCTTACTCAGACCAGACCTGATATTTCCAATGCAGATGGTATAGTTGGAAAATTTGTAGCAGAGCCTAAACAAAGTCACCTCATGGTAGTAAAAACAATATTTAGATGCTTGCAAAGCACTATAGATTATGGTCTATGGTATCCTAATTCAGAAAATGTTGAGCTTCATGTGTACTCTAATGTAGATTGGGTAAGATGTGTTGATGATAGAAAGAGTACTTCAGGAGGAGCAGTGTTTCTTGGTGATAGAGTTGTCACTTGGAAAAGCAAGAAATAAAATTTTATTTCTTAGTCAATAGCAGAAGTAGAGTATGTTGCAACAACATTAAATTATTCTAAAATTGTTTGGATCAAGTAGATGATAAAGGATTTTGGAATTCAGATTGATTATCCTATTGTTATTCATTGTGATAACACTAGCACTATCAATATGTCAAAAAAACCTATGATGCATGCAAAGGCAAAGCCCATTGAGATCAAGTATCACTTCCTAAGAGAGAAAGTGGCAGAGAAAGAAGTCAGGTTGGACTATGTGAGTACTAAAGATCAGTTGGTAGATATATTCACAAAGCCCTTGCCAAAGGATACTTTTGAGTATCTCAAGGAGAAGTTGGGAGTCATTCCCTTCCTTGTTTCTACTTAGAAGAAAGAAGGAAAGACATCAATCCTCTGGGACTGGTGGAAGGTTGACTACTCTACCTCAAGATTCATGCCAATGCTTAAAATGAATGGCACCCTTTGCCATTGATGTCAAAGGGGGAGTAATATATAGAGTCATGAAAAAAAGAAGCAAAAGAGGAGTAATATACTAAGGGGGAGTAGCATTTAGATATGACAATAGTACATTTGAGGAACTAGAGAATGTTATAAAATAAATGTTCATTTGGGTTGGTGGTGGTTTTTCATTCCACATGTTGCCATCAATGCCAAAGGAGGAGATTGTTGAAGATATTTTAGCAGACCAGTACTGACTGTATGTTTGTCATTGATGACAACATATGGAAAGTAGCATGCATGGAAGTCTTATATAGTAAGCTTTCTATTTATATAAAATGGACATGATATTAGGATGATATCATGGGTGTAGAGGTTAACTGTTAGTACATACATTTATATAGTAGTTGGTGTTAGCAGTGTTCTTGAAAGAGTTACATGAAGTGTTCTATGTATAGTTTTCTATATAGTTATCATAGAGCCATGTGTGCTTGGATTTATGTTGAAGACATTTTTATAATGTTTTAGTTATGGACACATAGTCTGTTGATGAGTAGAAGTGAAGTTATGCAGTCGCTATTCACCAGCAACAGTTTCCTATGTTTGTTCAGAAGAGCCAACAAAAATATTATTGGTTATGTAGTTGTGCCTATCCTATGGGTATGCACCCTTGGATTTAAGCTTAGAGTAGAGTTATTGATATTTGGTTAAGCATCCATGAGGTAATTCATCTTAAGGAGAAAGATCCAGTTGTTTTGGTAGAGCTGAAAGTATGTAGTGTGCATCTAAAATTATCTTATTAGACAGGTCCTAGATTATGTTGCGTGCATAATAGAGGTGATAGAATGTTTTTTGGAGTTTGTTATGGTTTCTCTTTTATGATTTCAAGGTGTTTCTAATAGGCCAAATTGATTATATCATTTGGAGGAAAGATACTTATAGACAATCATGTGTGATTATTGAAGTGTGGTTCATAGTTGATTAAACAAAGTAGAGAAGAGTGTATGAAGTGTTGAGGCATCAAAAGAAGGTCTATGTGACCAGGTAAAGTACTTGTGATATTCATTAGAACTGATCTAGATAGCAGGTGAAAGTGCAATTCACCAAGATCTAGATATAGTGTGTATTTGTTATTCAGAAGGTTGTAGCCGTCACCCATTTGAGCAGTGAGCTCTCGAACAGTGCGTCCTCTCCCCTAATAGGGAAAATTGTAAAAGACTCCCAATAAGGTCTGACCCTTAACCAAGTCTACTATACTTAATATATTGTAAAGCTACTCATAATAGGGTAAAGGATCTTCTAACGAGGATCATTATACACTAGTACAGAATATTAGTGGGTATCAAGTCCCACCAGGTTTTTTACCTATTTGGGTTTCCCCGTAACCAAAATATTGGTGTCGTGTTCATGTGTTCTTTCATTGTGTTTATGCTTTATGTTTAATTATACTTAATTGAATAAAGAATTGAATCTTGTAGATAACTGATTCAGCCCCCCCCTCTCAGTTATCTCTTGGGACTATCCCTAACACTTAGATCATTATAAAGGTAGGAGTGTGAAATTTTTTAATGATGCACCATGTCTATTAGAGGAAAAGGATTGATTAAGTTGACTGATAAGATCACTTGTGAAAATTATTATTGGGTAGAGGGTCTTAACTATAATCTACTGAGTGTTGCATAGCTTAATAGCACTGGCTACTGAGTGGAATTTCATCATAGAAAGGAGAAAATATTTGATGCCACTGGTGAACTGATTGGAATTGGAGAACAGACAAGAGGTAATTTCTTCTATCTACACCTATCTAAAGAAACCTATATGATTGCACAACTTGATGATATTTGGTTATGGCATAAGCGGCTATGTCATGTTAAATTTGATAATCTGGTAGAAATTAGTAAGAAAAAGAAAGTGAGAGGTCTACCTAGATTGAAGAAACCTGAGAATGTAATGTGCAAACAATATCAGTTGGGTAAGATGACAAAGTCTAGTTTCAAGAGCAAAAATTTTACTTCTGAGAATATCCTAGATTTGGTTCACACTGACCTTTGTAGACTGATGGGTGTACAAAGATATTGTGGTGCTAGATATTTTATCCTGTTTGTTGATGATTATACCAGGATGATGCATGTAATGTTCTTAAAAGAAAAACCTGATGCTTTTAAATTTTTTAAGTGGTATGTGGCTAAGGTTGAAAAGGAGATAGGTAGGAACCTGAAGTTTCTGAGATCTGACCAAGGTAGAGAATTTATATCTAATGAATTTAATCTATTTTGCAATGATAGAGGGATCAAAACATAGATGTATGCACCTAGAACTCCTCCATAGAATGGTATAGCAGAGAGAAGGAATAGATCTATCTTGGATTGTGCAAGGACATTAATGATTGAAAATAATATTGCACAAAAGTATTGGAAAGAAGCTGTAAGTACAACTATTTATACTCTGAATCAAGTATAGATCAAAAAAGGTACAGATCTGACACCTTATGAATTGTGGCATGGGTATGCACCTAATGTGAAGTACTTTAGAATTTTTAAAAGTAAATGCTACATAGTAAAGGATAGTAGAAATGGAAAATTTGATGCTTAAAGTGATGAGGATATATTTCTAGGCTATTTCACAAAAAGTAAAGCTTATATGTGTTTGAACTCTAACACTAACAAAATTGTGAAAAGTGTGAATGTCAAAGTTGATGAGTATGTAGAGAAAAATGAAGTTGATAGTAAAAGAGAACTAGAAGATTACAAAAAAAATTTGTATATAGAAGGAGAGGCAAGTGATAGACTTGCACCTGATGCTAAGTCTCAAGTAAGCAATGCCGAGAATCAGGAAAATAATGCCAAGAGAGAAGAAGAACATGCTAAGGGATAGGAAGAAGCTGCCGAGTATCAGGGAGAGGTTGCCAAGCATTGAGAAGCTGAATCTGACAATCTTGTTGGTGAACCTAATGAGAAAAATGAAAGGAGAGAAGAACCTATTCTAGCACAATATGTAAGGAGATGTCACAAGCCTGAATAGATTATTGGAGATAAAGATACTAGAATTTAGACCAGAAGCAAGGCAAGAGATCCAACATGTTTACTATGTGAATTTGAGCCTAAACAACAAAGGATGCATTAGAAAATGAAGATTGGATAGAAGAAATGAATGAAGAGATAGACCAAATAGAGAAGAATGATACTTGGACTTTGGTACTGAGACTAGAAAATAAGAATGTCATTGGGACAAAGTGGTTATTTGGTAATAAGCTAAATGAGCATGGTCAAATAACAAGAATGAAAGCTAGGCTAGTATGCAAAGGCTACACACAAGAAGAAGGAATAAATTATGGGCAGACATTTTCTCTTGTAGCAAGATTGGAAGGAGTGAGAACTCTGCTTGCATATGCTACCTATAAAGATTTCAAGGTATACCAAATGGATGTTAAGTTTGCATTTTTAAATGGTATATTAGAAGAAGAAGTGTATATTGAATAGCCAGAAGGATTTTTTGATCCAAACAAAAGACACATGGTTTGCAAACCAAATAAAGCATTTTATGGACTGAAGCAAGCTCCCAGAGCATGGTATGAGAGTGTGTACAACTACCTGATATAGATTGGATTCTCAAGGAAAAATGACACAAACAATCTGTACATGAAAGATGAAGAAGGTAAAGGAATCTTGTTAGCTAAGATCTTTGTAGATGATATTATATCTGGTGGACAAGATGCCTTGTGTAAGAAATTTTCAAATGAAATGCAAACTGAATTTGAAATGAGTATGTTTGGGGAGATCAAATTTTTTGTTGGTTTACAAGTATATCAGATGGAGAAAGGAATTTTCATTACCCAATCTAAATATGTTCTTGAGATACTGAAAACCTTTGGTAGGGAAGATTCAAGGCCAGTAAGTACTCCCATGGCTAATGGACAAAAGTTGTCTAAAAATGATGATGTTGTAGAAGTTAACCAGACTTTGTATAGATCTATGATTATAAAGCTATAGTATGTTGTACATATCAGACTAGATATTGCATTAGCTATTGGGATTGTGGCAAAATTCTCTACCAATCCTAAGGAAACTCACATGATGGCAGTCAAAAGAATCATGAGATATTTGAAGGGGACTGTTGACTATGGATTGTACTACAAGAAGAATGAAAAGTTTGAACTGAGAGTGTATACTGATGTTGATTGGGAAGGAAATGTAGATGATAGAAAGAGTACTAGTGGTGGAGCTTTCTTTCTTGGATAGAGATTAGTTTCTTGGACAAGAAAGAAATAAAATTGCATTTCCCAATCTACTGCTGAAGCTGAGTATGAGGTTGCACCTGTGAACTATTCAAATTTGATATGGATAAAGCAATTGTTGGTAGGCATGAAAGAAGAAATCACTGAATCAATCAACATCTCTAAGAATCTAGTGATGCACACAAAGACCAAACACATTGCCATCAAGTATCATTACTTGAGAGAACTGGTACAAGATAAAGAGGTCTGAATGGATTATGTGAATACAAAGGAAAAACTAGCAGACATATTCACTAAGGCTTTACCTAAAGAAGCTCATGAATACCTGAGAAGTCAATTAGGGGTCCTTCCCCTAACTGAGGCTACCTAGTCAAGCTAGGAGAACTACATCAAATGTGTTGCAAAGAGTATCTAACAAGTTGATGCAGAAATAGGTCACACTTTAGGAGCAACCTAGACTTGTGAAAAGTATAGAAAAGCCAAGAACTAGTCATAAGAAAAGATGACAGAGGGAGAAATACTATTACTCAACTGAAAAGATGATATCTATATCTACAGGATGTAGGTTTTTGTTGCTGCTTTGGCATTTTTTTCAAAGAGGGAGATGATTACAGATGAATATACAGAATGAGAAGATCAACACAAAGGTAGAGATTCAATGGATGGTCATACAGGCATGGATAATTGATTTTGTATCAGAATGAAGCTAAGGATATTATTAATATTTCTGATGGATAGATAAGTTTTTGGATTGGTTGGTAATTTATGTGATATTCATATGGTGTTTCCATCAATGCCAAAGAGGGAGATTGTTGGAAACTGCAATTAAAGAAATTATTGTATTTTCATTGATGTGAAACCTTAATTGGTAAGATTGTTTCTATTTAAGAAAGTACTATATCTATTTGAGTGTTGCTAAGGGGAAATGCAAGGTTGGTAACAATGGCACCTAAGGAAAGGTTGAGTTATCTTGATACTTCAATGAGTACTTGATTATGTGGCACAATGATAAGGTAATGTATTATTTATTTAAGTAAGAATGAAGACTAAACTAGTAGGCTTAACTAAGAAAAAGTGAAGAAATCTAGTTTAAGTCAAGTGTTGTTAGTGTTGACTGAGCTAATATATCCTGAGTAAATTCAGTGTTGATCGAACACCAGTTAATTGCTGAGGAAGAAAGTATTAGCGGAGGAATTTTTTTTTGAGGTGACCAAGCTTTCTAATGAAGACCGAGAAGTTGAACAAAGTATTGACTGAGTGTCAGTATTTTTCATTTTAGGGAGAATTCATATTTCTAGCCGACATCGTTGAATTCTTGGATTATGTAAAACATGTTGACTTTATTTATTGATTGTATGAAAGAATTTAATGCACTATAAAATGTTGGAAATTTAGCTGAGGTATGTACATGAATGTTGTCATTATGGAAACATATGTTCCCTATGAAGAGTGCATAAGCTGGAAAGTAAGTATGGAAGATTGCAGACTAAAATTGTCTAAGTATGAAACAGTGCTTTTAACAAAGCACCCGATACAGTTTGTTTTGGTGATGTTCACTAGAGCATGATTAGAGTTTGTGCAGTTGAACATAGACTCTATGCTGTCCAAGGCTACCCCATCTCAGTGCACAAAAGAGTATGTGTTGGAAACAATTGTCTGAAGGAAATTGCTACTCAAATTATGTATTTTCTTTGATGTCACACAATGTCATAATCTGCAACATTCAGTACCTACCGAGCTTAGTTGGTCTGCCAGGTAGTAAAATTAGTGCTTACCAAGTCCACTCAGTTATCAAAGAAAAATCAGCATTTACCAAGTTCAGACGGTTGTCGAAGAAAAGATAGCATTTACCGAGTTCAGTCAATTTTTGAAGAAAAAGGATTGTCAGTGTTTACCGAGTTCCCTCGGTCTCTGAAAGATTGTAAAAAGTTATGGTCACCGAGCACTGTCGGCCCTTGAAGGATTTTTGTAAATAAAGTTTTCTTAATTCAGCTGACTATTATACTAAGTAATGTCGATTTGACAAATCTAAAATCATACAAATAAAAGGTCAAATGTGAAAAATAAACAAGAAATATAGCAGAAGATATATAGAAGAAAGACAGAAAGGTGTGTGTGAATTTGTGAAGGATGATCAGATATCCTTGAGGAGCAGTAGAGATATATTCGATGAGGAAGGATCACACTTATGCAGAACAGAGATCTGTAATCAGCAAGGTGGTTGTATTATTATATAGGTCATTTTCATTGTTACCTTTTTATCATTGTAACAGTGAATTCTAAATCTCTTAACCGAGTTGGTTTAACAACCATATTGTAAATCCTCTAACAAGGTGACAATTCCATTGAATTGTTTTCAAGACCTCTTACCAAGCCACTCCTAGCAGGGTGATTAAATCCTCTAACAAGGTCACACCTAGCAGTGTGTTTTGTAAACCTTTTACTAGGTTGGCTTCTAACTGGGCATCACTTCAAAAAAGTGAAAATCAGTATCTAGATAAATTGGTGGTTTTTCCCATATTGGGTTTCCACATTAAATCTTGTGTCTCTTGTGTTCTTAATTGCTATCTTAATCATATACAAGTGGTGATGAATATCTAAAGATAATTTTGCTAATACTTTCTGCATCTACAAAGTCACTGCAATCTATTTACCGAGTGTTAAACAGATAATATTCATTAAGATATCCTAAGGGATCTGGAAAGAAATAATTGTGAAGTGTTTTATGGTTGACTGATTCACCCCCCCCTCTCAGTCACTTCATCCATATTCCATCAATTGGTATCAGAGCTTTTGGTGCTTGCAGGAAGGGTTTCAAGGACCTAAGCTAAAGATCAAGATGTCTTACAAGAGGGAAATTCCAAAGCTCAATAGAGATAACTTTTCAGCATGGCAAGGTCTCATGCGACTTCATCTGGCTTCCATTGGTGATTCAGGATGCAAATACATTGATGAAGAATACACAGTTCCTACTGGTGCATTAACTGTTGAAGACATTACAGAGAAAAAGACTCATAACACCATGATGATAGACATTGCATCTACTCTCAGCTATGAAGAATTTGATGATATTAAAGAATGCACTATTGCATATGAAATGTGGATCGCACTGAAGAAAATATATGGTGGTGATGCAAATGTGAAAAGAGCCAAATCAGAAAGCCTAAGAGGACAGTTTGACAAGATGAATATGAAAGAAGATGAAAATAATGCAAAATATGTTGAAAGAATCAAAGCAAGTGTAAGTGCAATTAGAGCTTCTGGAGGAACAATCTCTGATGAAACTGTTATAAGTAAGGTATTCTAAACACTACTCCCTATCTATGTAATAAGAGTATCAGCTATTCAAGAAAGAAGATGTGAAACAAACCACAATATAACTTTGGATGCTTTAGTTGGAAGATTGACAGCCTTTGAATTAGACAACTATGACAACTATGTTCCAAATTCCAAAAATATTGAGTCAGCATTTGAGGCCAAGGTTTCACTAAGGAAAAACAAGAAAATTAAAGAAGTTCAATTAAAAAGTGAAGAAGTATCAGAAGAAAGTTCTGATAGTGATCTTGAAATTGTAGAAGCATTACTTGCAAAGAAGTACTCTAAAGGGAAAGGTAAATATAAAGGTAAAACTCCTTTAATCTATTTTTCATGTGAAGAAATTGGACATATTGTAGCTAGGTGCCCAAACAAGCAGGCAAAGGAAGAGAAGAGAAGTCACAAGTACTATGGCAAAAAGAATTTCAAATCATTCAAGGATAAAGGTAAGAAAACATGTTTTATAGCTAAAGATTATGATGATAGTGAAGAAGAAATTGTCTTTATTGCTATAAAAGATGAATCGGATGATGATGAAGATAAGATGGCACTTATTTCTCATATAAGCAAAGATGATATATGGATAATAGACAGTGGATGTTCACACCACATGACTGGTGACAAGACAAAATTTGAATACCTAGAAGACTGTGATAGTGGCAATGTAAGATTTGGAAACAATGAACCTTGTTGTATAAAAGGAAAAGGAAGAATCTCATTAACCAAAGAACTCATATGTGATAATGCTTATTGGGTTGAAGGACTAAAACATAATCTTCCAAGTGTAGCACAGCTAATCAATACTAGTTTCAAGGTTGAATTCATGAATGGTCAAGCAAGACTGCTGAATGAAAAAGGAATGTTGGAAACAATTGTCTGAAGGAAATTGCTACTCAAATTATGTATTGTCTTTGATGTCACACAATGTCATAGTCCACAACAATCAGTTCCTACCGAGCTTAGTCGGTCTGCCAGACAGGAAGATTAGTGCTTACCGAGTCCACTTGGTTATCAAATAAAATCAGTGTCTACCGAGTTCACTCGGTTACCAAAGGAAATTCAGTATTTACTGAGTTCAGTCGGTTGTCGAAGAAAAGTTAGTGTTTACCGAGTTCAGTCAGTTGTTGAAGAAAAGTTAGTGTTTACCGAGTTCAGTCGGTTGTCGAAGAAAAGTTAGTGTTTACCGAGTTCAGTCGGTTATCGAAGGTAAAGGATTGTCGGTGTTTACCGAGTTCCCTCGGTCTCTGAAAGATTATAGAAAGTTATGGTCACCGAGCACTGTCGGCCCTTGAAGGATTTTTGCAAATAGAGTTTGCTTAATTCAGCCGACTATTATACTAAATAATGTCAATTTGACAAATCTAAAATCATATAAATAAAAGGTCAAATGTGAAAAATAAACAAGAGATACAGCAGAAGATTTACAGAAGAAAGACAGGAAAGGTGTGTACGAATTTGTGAAGGATGTTTAGATATCCTTGAGGCGTAGCATAGATTTATTTGATCAGGAAGGATCACACATATGCAGAATAGAGATCTGTAATCAACAAGATAGTTGCATTATTATATAGGTCATTTCTTCATTGTTACCTTCTTATCATTGTAACAGTGAATTCTAAATCTCTTAACCAAGTTGGTTTAACAACCATATTGTAAATCCTCTAACAAGGTGACAATTCCATTG
Organism: Chamaecyparis obtusa; assembly: GCA_027943335.1. NCBI lineage: Eukaryota > Viridiplantae > Streptophyta > Pinopsida > Cupressales > Cupressaceae > Chamaecyparis > Chamaecyparis obtusa. The sequence goes on along the minus strand of BSBK01003351.1, from coordinate 3,669,985 downwards.
AATTGTTTTCAAGACCTCTTACCAGGCCACTCCTAGCAGGGTGTTTTAAATCCTCTAACAAGGTCACACCTAACAGTGTGTTTTGTAACCTTTTACCGGGTTGGATTCTAACCGGGCATCACTTTAGAAAAGTGAAAATCAGTATCTAGATACATTGGTGGTTTTTCCCATATTGGGTTTCCAAGTTAAATCTTGTGTCTCTTGTGTTCTTAATTGCTATCTTAATCATTCACCAGTGCTGATGAATATCTAAAAGATAATTTTGCTAATACTTTCTGCATCTTCAAAATTACTGCAATCTATTTACCGAGTGCTAATAAAGATAACATTGTTAAGATATCCTAAGGGATCTGGAAAGAATTAATTGTGAAGTAATTTATGGTTGACTGATTCACCCCCCCTCTCAGTCACTTCATCCATATTCCATCAATTGGTATCAGAGCTTTTGGTGCTTGCAGGAAGGGTTTCAAGGACCTAAGCTAAAGATCAGGATGTCTTACAAGAGGGAAATTCCAAAGCTCAACAGAGATAACTTTTCAGCATGGCAAGGTCTCATGCGACTTCATCTGGCTTCCATTGGTGATTCAGGATGCAAATACATTGATGAAGAATACATAATTCCTAATGGCGCATTAACTGTTGAAGACATTGCAGATAAAAAGACTCACAACACCATGATGATAGACATTGCATCTGCTCTCAGCTATGAAGAATTTGATGATATTAAAGATTGCACCACTGCATATGAAATGTGGATGGCACTGAAGAAAATATATGGTGGTGATGCAAATGTGAAAAGAGCCAAAGCAGAAAGCCTAAGAGGATAGTTTGACAAGATGAATATGAAGGAAGATGAAAACATTGAAAAATATGTTGAAAGAATCAAAGCAAGTGTAAGTGCAATTAGAGCTTCTAGAGGAACAATCTCAGATGAAACTGTTATAAGTAAGGTACTCAGAGCATTACTCCCTATCTATGCAATAAGAGTATCAGCTATTCAAGAAAGAAGATGTGAAACAAACCACAATATAACTTTGGATGCTTTAGTTGGAAGATTGACAGCTTTTGAATTAGACAACTATGACAACTATGTTCCTAGTTCCAAAACTATTGAATCAGCATTTGAGGCCAAGGTTTCACTAAAGAAGAACAAGAAAATTAAAGAAGTTTAGTCAGAAAGTGAAGAAGTATCAGAAGAAAGTTTTGATAGTGATCTTGAAATTGTAGAAGCATTACTTGCAAAGAAGTACTCTAGAGGGAAAGGTAAGTATAAAGGTAAAACTCCTTTAATCTATTTTTCATGTGAAGAAATTGGACATATTGCAGCTAGGTGCCCAAACAAGAAAGTCAAGGAAGAGAAGAGAAGTCACAAGTACTATGGCGAAAAGAATTTCAAATCATACAAGGATAAAGGTAAGAAATCATGTTTTATGGCTAAAGATTCTGATGATAGTGAAGAAGAAATTGTCTTTATTGCTATAAAAGATGAATCTGACGATGATGAAGATAAGATGGCACTTATTTCTCATATAAGCAAAGATGATATATGGATAATAGACAGCGGATGTTAACACCACATGATTGGTGACAAGACAAAATTTGAATATCTAGAAGACTGTGATAGTGGTAATGTAAGATTTGGAAACAATGAACCTTGTTGTATAAAAGGAAAAGGAAGAATCTCATTAACCAAAGAACTCATATGTGATAATGCTTATTGGGTTGAAGGACTAAAACATAATCTTCTAAGTGTAGCACAGCTAATCAACACTGGTTTTAAGGTTGAATTCATGAATGGTCAAGCAAGACTGCTGGATGGAAAAGGAAAACTCATTAGATCAGGCAAACAAACAAAAGGTAACTTATTTTATCTTGATCTCAGTGAATATTCATGCTTTATTGCTCAAATAGAAGAAAGTTGGCTATGGCACAAAAGGTTATGTCATGTGAATTTTGATAACATGATAAAAATAAGCAAATTCAAGAAGGTTAGAGGCATTCCTACTTTGAAGAAACTTGATACTGGTCTATGTAAGAATTGTCAGATTGGCAAAATGAGTAAAACTAGTTTCAAGAGTAAGAACTATCAGTCTAAAGAAATTTTGGAAATTGTGCATACTGATTTATGTGGACCTATTGGAATACAAAGCTATACTGGAGATAAATTCTTTATTCTTTTCATTGATGATTATTCTAGAATGATGACTGTTATGTATTTAAGAGAAAAATCAGAAGCATTTGAAAAGTTCAAATGGTACTTAGCAAGAGTGGAAAAGGAAACAGGGAAAAGATTGAAATGCTTAAGATCAGACAGAGGTGGTGAATTCATCTCCCATGATTTTAACAACTTCTGCATTGAAAGAGGAATCAAAAGACAGGTATCAGCTCCTAGAACTCCTGAGCAGAATGGAATAGCAGAAAGAAGAAACAAATCTATTATGGATTGTGCAAGGACTCTAATGATAGAAAAGAACATTTCTATAAAGTACTGGAAGGAAGCTATCAGCACTGCAGTTCATACCTTGAACCGAGTACAATTGAAGAAAGACACATTCAAAACTCCTTATGAATTATGGTATGGCTGTAAACCCAATGTAAGTTATATGAAAATATTTGGTAGCAAGTGTTATATCTTAAAAGAATCCAGAAGAAATAAATTTGATGTCAAAAGCGATGAAGGAATATTCCTAGGATATTCTAGCAAAAGCAAGGCATACAAATGTCTGAACTTATCTACTCACAAAGTCATAGAAAGTATACATGTAAAATTTGATGAATTTGCAGAAAAGACTGAAGAAGAAAGCAAAAGGGAACCTGAGAACTACAGAAGATTCATTTACATTGAACCTGAAACATTGGCAGGCACAACTATCAATAAGGAAACTATATCTACCAAGCCGAGCACAGTTACCGAGTCACAAACTGAGTCACAGGAAGAAGTTCAAACCAAGTCACAGGAAGTAATTCAGACCAAGTCTCAGCCTGAAGTTACCGAGCAAATATCTACCAAGCTCGAGCAACCTAAAGAAGAGATCCTAGAAGACAACAGCAGGAATCATTCAAAAGGCAAGGAACCTATACTAGCCAAATATGTCAGAAGACATCATACACCGGATCAAATCATTGGAAACAAATCAGATGGTACTATGACAAGAAGCAATCTAAAAGGTACATGTCTGCTTACTGATTTTGAACCTAGAAATATCAAAGATGCATTGGAAAATGAAAGTTGGATTGAAGCAATGAATGAAGAATTAGAACAAATACAAAAGAACAAAACTTGGACTCTTGTACCTAGACCTAAAGATAAGAATGTAATTGGAACAAAATGGGTATTCAGGAATAAGCTAAATGAAGATGGTCAAGTATCTAGAAATAAAGCTAGATTGGTATGTAAAGGTTATTCTCAAGAAGAAGGCATAGATTATGGAGAAACTTTCACTCCTATTGCAAGATTAGAAGGTGTAAGAACTCTACTTGCTTATGTAGCACACAAAGGATTTAAGGTATATCAGATGGATATAAAATCTGCATTTCTCAATGGAATTCTTGATGAAGAAGTCTACATTGAACAACCTGAAGGTTTTGTTGATCCAAATAAAAAGGACATGGTCTGCAGGTTACACAAAGCATTGTATGGTTTGAAACAAGCTCCTAGAGCATGGTATGAAAGACTCCATAACTATTTGATTCAAATTAATTTCAAAAGAGCTAATGATAATAGCAATCTGTATATTAAAGAAGGACCGGATGACAAAAGTGTATTGGCAGAAATATTTGTAGATGATACTATATTTACAGGGAATGAGGATCAGTGCAAAGAATTTTCAGAACAAATGAACAAAGAATTTGAAATGTCTATGTTTGGTTTAATAAAATTCTTTGTTGGTCTTCAAATTTAGCAAAGCAAGAATGGTATATACATTACTCAATCAAAATACATTAAGGAAATACTTAAGAAGTTTGGTATGGAAGATTCAAAACCAGTTGGTACACCCATGTGTACTGGACTAAAACTTACCAAAATTGATGATTCAAAAGAAGTTGATCAGACCCTATACCGATCTATGATTGGAAAATTGCAGTATGTAGTACATACAAGACCTGATATTGCCTTAGCAGTCGGTATAGTAGCTAGATTCTCAGCAAAACCTAAGGAAAATCACATGATAGCAATCAAAAGAATCTTAAGATACTTAAGAGGAACTGAAGAATATGGTTTGTGGTATAAATTTGGAGGAAATCTAGACTTAAAAGTGTTTACTGATGCTGATTGGGCAGGAAACATTGATGACAGAAAAAGCACAAGTGGTGGAGCATTTTTTCTTGGAAAAAGACTGGCATCCTGGACTAGTAAAAAGTAGAATTGCACATCTCAATCCACAGCTGAAGTAGAATATGTTGCTGCTGCAGTAAACTGTTCAAATATTGTTTGGTTTAAACAGCTATTAGAAGGTATGAAGGTTGAAATCAAAGAACCAGTTGTTATATTTTGTGACAATACCAGTGCAATAAACATTTCTAAGAATCCAGTGATGCATTCCAAAACCAAGCATATTGCTATTAAATATCACTTTGTTAGAGAATTGGTGCAGGACAAGGAAATCAGATTAGAACATATTCATACAAAAGAACATATTGCAGAAATTTTTACCAAACCATTACATAAGGATGCATTTGTGTATCTAAGAGGTAAGTTAGGGGTCATTCCCCTATCCGAGGCTCACTAAATATAGTTTTAGTGATGCATCAACCAGAAAATGATTGAAAATCAACCAGTTGATGCAGCATATTCAAGGAATCATTGCATATGAATCAGTACTTGAGGTACATTAATTTTCACCAGTAATATGTGAATTATCTTTGGCATGTGTTGTCAAAGAGGGAGTGTTTGCTATGTCTTTGCTATTACTTCAGGAAATTTTCAATAGTCAGAAGGAAGAATTTTTAGGATACAGGAAGTTTGCTGACAGAGGGAGATTTGAATCTGAACCGAGCTAACTCTTTCAAATTTCTTATGCTATGACATATTGTGTTGCCATCAATGCCAAACAGGGAGATTTTTGGAAACAATTGTCTGAAGGAAATTGCTACTCAAATTATGTATTGTCTTTGATGTCACACAATGTCATAGTCTGCAACAATCAGTTTCTACCAAGCTTAGTCGGTCTGCCAGACAGGAAGATTAGTGCTTATCGAGTCCACTCGGTTATCAAAGAAAATCAGTGTCTATCGAGTTCACTCGGTTACCAAAGGAAATTCAGTATTTACTGAGTTCAGTCGGTTGTCGAAGAAAAGTTAGTGTTTACCGAGTTCAGTCGGTTGTCGAAGAAAAGTTAGTGTTTACCGAGTTCAGTCGGTTGTCGAAGAAAAGTTAGTGTTTACCGAGTTCAGTCAGTTATCGAAGGTAAAGGATTGTCGGTGTTTACCGAGTTCCCTCGGTCTCCGAAAGATTATAGAAAGTTATGGTCACCGAGCACTGTCGGCCCTTGAAGGATTTTTGCAAATAGAGTTTGCTTAATTCAGCTGACTATTATACTAAATAATGTCGATTTGACAAATCTAAAATCATATAAATAAAAGGTCAAATGTGAAAAATAAACAAGAGATACAGTAGAAGATTTACAGAAGAAAGACAAGAAAGGTGTGTGCGAATTTGTGAAGGATGTTCAGATATCCTTGAGGTGCAACATAGATTTATTCAATCAGGAAGGATCACAGATATGCAGAACAAAGATCTGTAATCAGCAAGACAGTTGCATTATTATACAGGTCATTTCTTCATTGTTACCTTCTTATCATTGTAACAGTGAATTCTAAATCTCTTAACCGAGTTGGTTTAACAACCATATTGTAAATCCTCTAACAAGGTGACAATTCCATTGAATTGTTTTCAAGACCTCTTACCAGGCCACTCCTAGCAGGGTGTTTTAAATCCTCTAACAAGGTCACACCTAACAGTGTGTTTTGTAACCTTTTACCGAGTTGGCTTCTAACCGGGCATCACTTCAGAAAAGTGAAAATTAGTATCTAGATACATTGGTGGTTTTTCCCATATTGGGTTTCCACGTTAAATCTTGTGTCTCTTGTGTTCTTAATTGCTATCTTAATCATTCACCAGTGCTGATGAATATCTAAAAGATAATTTTGCTAATACTTTCTGTATCTTCAAAATTACTGCAATCTATTTACCGAGTGCTAATACAGATAACATTGTTAAGATATCCTAAGGGATCTGGAAAGAATTAATTGTGAAGTAATTTATGGTTGACTGATTCACCCCCCCTCTCAGTCACTTCATCCATATTCCATCAAGGAAAACTCATTGGATCAGGCAAACAAACAAAAGGTAACTTATTTTATCTTGATCTCAGTGAATATTCATGTTTTATTGCTCAAATTGAAGAAAGTTGGCTATGGCACAAAAGGTTATGTCATGTGAATTTTGATAACATGATAAAAATAAGAAAATTCAAGAAGGTTAGAGGCATTCCTACTTTGAAGAAACCTAATACTGGTCTATGTAAGAATTATCAGATTGGCAAAATGAGTAAAACTAGTTTTAAGAGTAAAAACTATCAGTCTAAAGAGATTTTGGAAATTGTGCATACTGATTTATGTGGACCTATTGGAATACAAAGCTATACTGGAGATAAATTCTTTATTCTTTTCATTGATGATTATTCTAGAATGATGACTGTTATGTATTTAAGAGAAAAGTCAGAAGCATTTGAAAAGTTCAAATGGTACTTAGCAAGAGTGGAAAAGGAAACAGGGAAAAGATTGAAATGCTTAAGATCAGACAGAGGTGGTGAATTCATCTCCCATGATTTTAACAACTTTTGCATTGAAAGAGGAATCAAAAGGCAGGTATCAGCTCCTAGAACTCTTGAGTAGAATGGAACAGCAGAAAGAAGAAATAGATCTATTATGGATTGTGCAAGGACTCTAATGATAGAAAAGAACATCGCTATAAAGTACTGGAAGGAAGCTATCAGCACTGCAGTTCATACCTTGAACCGAGTACAATTGAAGAAAGACACATTCAAAACTCCTTATGAATTATGGTATGGCTATAAACCCAATGTAAGTTACATGAAAGTATTTGGTAGCAAGTGTTATATCTTAAAAGAATCCAGAAGACATAAATTTGATGTGAAAAGTGATGAAGGAATATTCTTAGGATATTCTAGCAAAAGCAAGGCATACAAATGTCTGAACTTATCTACTCACAAAGTCATATAAAGTATACATGTAAAATTTGATGATTTTGCAGAAAAGACTGAAGAAGAAAGCAAAACGGAACCTGAAAACTACAGAAGATTTGTTTACATTGAACCTGAAACATTGGCAGACACAACTATCAATGAGGAAACTATATCTACTGAGCCAAGCATAGTTACCGAGTCACAGGAAGAAGTTCAAACTGAATCACAGGAAGAAGTTCAAACTGAGTCACAGGAAGAAGTTCAAACTGAGTCTCAGCCTGAAGCTACCAAGCAAATATCTACTGAGCCCGAGCAACCTGAAGAAGAGATCCTAGAAGACAACAACATGACTCATTCAAAAAGCAAGGAACCTATACTAGCCAAATATGTCAGAAGGATTCATACGCCAAATCAAATTATTGGAAACAAATCAGATGGTACTATGACAAGAAGCAAGCTAAAAGGTACATGTCTGCTTACTGATTTTGAACCTAGAAATATCAAAGATGCATTGGAAAATGAAAGTTGGATTGAAGCAATGAATGAAGAATTAGAACAAATACAAAAGAACAAAACATGGACTCTTGTACCTAGACCTAAAGATAAGAATGTAATTGGAACAAAATGGTTATTCAGGAATAAGCTGAATGAAGATGGTCAAGTATCTAGAAACAAAGCTAGATTGGTATGTAAAGGTTATTCTCAAGAAGAAGGTCTAGATTATGGTGAAACTTTTGCTCCTATTGCAAGATTAGAAGGTTTAAGAACTCTACTTGCTTATGCAGCACAGAAAGGATTTAAGGTATATCAGATGGATATAAAATCTGCATTTCTCAATGGAATTCTTGATGAAGAAGTCTACATTGAACAACCTGAAAGTTTTGTTGATCCAGATAAAAAGGACATGGTTTGCAGATTACACAAAGCATTGTATGGATTGAAACAAGCTCCTAGAGCATGGTATGAAAGACTCCATAACTATTTGATTCACATTAATTTTAAAAGAGCCAATGATGATAGCAATCTGTATATTAAAGAAGGACCGGATGACAAAATTGTATTGGCAGAAATATTTGTAGATGATACTATATTTATAAGGAATGAGGATCAGTGCAAAGAATTTTCAGAGAAAATGAACAAAGAATTTGAAATGTCTATGTTTGGTTTAATAAAATTCTTTGTTGGTCTTCAAATTCAGCAAAGCAAGAATGGTATATACATTACTCAATCTAAATACATTAAGGAAATACTTAAGAAGTTTGGTATGGAAGATTCAAAACTAGTTGGTACACCCATGTGCACTGGACTGAAACTTACTAAAAATGATGATTCAAAAGATGTAGATCAGACCTTATACCAATCTATGATTGGAAAATTGCAGTATGTAGTACATACAAGACCTGATATTGCCTTAGCAGTCGGTATAGTAGCTAGATTCTCAGCAAAACCTAAGGAAAATCATATGATGGCAATCAAAAGAATCTTAAGATACTTAAGAGGAATTGAAGAATATGGTTTGTGGTATAAATTTGGAGGCTATCTAGACTTAAAAGTGTTTACTGATGCTGATTGGGCAGGCAACATTGATGACAGAAAAAGTACAAGTGGTGGAGCATTTTTTCTTAGAATAAGACTGGTATCTTGGACCAGTAAAAAGCAAAATTGCACATCTCAATCCATAGCCAAAGTAGAATATGTTGCTGCTACAGTAAATTGTTCAAATATTGTTTGGTTTAAACAATTATTACAAGGTATGAAGGTTGAAATCAAAGAACCAGTTGTTATATTTTGTGACAATACTAGTACAATAAACATTTCAAAGAATCCAATGATGCATTCCAAAACCAAGCACATTGCTATTAAATATCACTTTGTCAGAGAATTGGTGTAGGACAAGGAAATCAGATTAGAATATATTCATACAAAAGAGCAGATTGTAGACATTTTCACCAAACCATTACCTAAGGATGCATTTGTGTATCTAAGAGGTAAGTTAGGGGTCATTCCCCTATCCGAGGCTCACTAAATATAGTTTTAGTGATGCATCAACCAGAACATGATTGAAGATCAACCAATTGATGCAGCATATTCAAGGAATCATTGCATATGAATCAGTACTTGAGGTACATTAGTTTACACCAGTAATATGTGAATTGTCTTTGGCATGTGTTGTCAAAGAGGGAGTGTTTGCTATGTCTTTGCTATTACTTCAAGAAATTTTCAATAGTCAGAAGGAAGAGTTTTTTAAGAAAAAGGAAGTTTGCTGACATAGGGAGATTTGAATCTGAACCAAGCTAATTCTTTCAAATTTCTTATGCTATGACATATTGTGTTGCCATCAATGCCAAAGAGGGAGATTGTTGGAAATAATTATCTGAAGGAAATTGCTACTCAAATCATGTATTGTCTTTGATGTCACACAATGCCATAATCCACAACATTCAGTACCTATCGAGCTTAGCCGGTCTACCAGGTAGTAAAATTAGTGCTTACAGAGTCCACTCGGTTATCAAAGAAAAATCAGCATTTACCGAATTTAGACGGTTGTCGAAGAAAAGATAGCATTTAAAGAGTTCAGTCAGTTTTCAAAGAAAAAGGATTGTCAGTGTTTACCGAGCTCCCTCGGTCTCCGAAAGATTGTAAAAATTTATGGTCACCGAGCACTGTCGGCCCTTGAAGGATTTTTGCAAATAAAGTTTTCTTAATTCAACCGACTGTTATACTAAGTAATGTCGATTTGACAAATCTAAAATCATACAAATAAAAGGTCAAATGTGAAAAATAAACAAGAAATATAGCAGAAGATATATAGAAGAAAGATAGGAAAGGTGTGTGTGAATTTGTCAAGGATGATCAGATATCCTTGAGGAGTAGCAGAGATATATTCGATCAGGAAGGATCACACTTATGCAAAATAGAGATCTGTAATCAGCAAGGCAGTTGCATTATTATACAGGTCATTTTCATTGTTACCTTTTTATCATTGTAACAGTGAATTCTAAATCTCTTAACCGAGTTGGTTTAACAACCATATTGTAAATCCTCTAACAAGGTGACAATTCCATTGAATTTTTTTCAAGACCTCTTACCAAGCCACTCCTAGCAGGGTGATTAAATCCTCTAACAAGGTCACACCTAACAGTGTGTTTTGTAAACCTTTTACCGGGTTGGCTTCTAACCAGGCATCACTTCAGAAAAGTGAAAATCAGTATCTAGATACATTGGTGGTTTTTCCCATATTGGGTTTCCACGTTAAATCTTGTGTCTCTTATGTTCTTAATTGCTATCTTAATCATATACAAGTGCTGATGAATATCTAAAGATAATTTTGCTAATACTTTCTGCATCTACAAAGTCACTGCAATCTATTTACCGAGTGTTAAACAGATAATATTCATTAAGATATCCTAAAGGATCTGGAAAGAAATAATTGTGAAGTGTTTTATGGTTGACTAATTCACCCCCCCCTCTTAGTCACTTCATCCATATTGCATCAGTATGGATAGTACAGAAAAAGTTATGACTATTTTACCAATGATAGAGTACCGCCGACAGTGCAGTTTTGATGACAGAAGTAGTAAATGAATTAAGGGATTATTTTTCTTGTCAAAATAATGACTTAATATTATAAAGAGATGACATCCTAGATTTTTACTCTTGGATAAAGATATGCAAGCTGACAAGAGAAAGATATTATGTTTGTATCTTGTATAAATGAAGATGTACCGAGCATACTTGTAATGTAACATACATAATATATGTAAATTGTGATAGCAGTGAAAGTTGTTGATGCGAAGTTGTAAGCAGTACCATATTATAATCAGTAAACATTGGTATTAATTTTTTGGGTAGTGAGCTCATTTGGTAATCAGGTTTTGTATCTACAACTCCTAATAGGGTTGAGGCTTCTAACAAGGCCTATAGTCCCTTAACCAGGACTGATACACTATATGATTGTAACAGGCTCCTAACAGGGTCAACATCCTTAACTAAATATCTTTTGATCAGTGGATCTTTGTGGGTACCATCCCCACTAGGGTTTTCCCTTGGCCAGGGTTTCCTCAAGAACATATCATGTGTTATGAGTTCTTTACATTTACTATTATGTATGCTATTTAGTTTCTTATGCTTTGCATGCACTAAAGTAATCGGTTATATCCATAAGTGGGCAAAAGTAAAATTTTGTGAAATATTGATTCAACCCCCCCTCTTAGTATTTCCTATTTCTAACAATTGGTATAAGAGCATAGTTACTCAGAGAAGAAACATTCAAGGAAAGCCTAGCAGCTTGAGTAAGATCTCTATGGATATGGATCAATTGCAGAAGAATCTTGAAGAAGCTCTTGAGAAAATTGATATGCTTACTGATGAAAGAAACACCTTGAAAAGGAAGTATGATGATGCAAAGAATCTTATTGATGAATTGAAAGGTAAGATAGAAGATCTAAAATCTGAGAAGGAATCTGAAATTCTTGTTGAAGATTGTGAAGATTTAGAAAAAGAAAATGTAATCCTTAAACATGAATTGAAGATAGAAAATCTAAAGCTTAGCTTGAAAGATGGAAATGACAATTTGAGATCTGAAAATGAAAGTTTAAAGAATGAAAATGAAGATCTGAAATCTAAACTTGGCAAGGTAACATCTGAATTTGATAAAGTCAAACTGTAGTATGATGAACTTGAGAAATACAACAAAATTGTGAAAGGTGAATTGACTCAATCTAAACAACAACTTGAAAGGTTATATTCAAACAGTGAAAAGATTGATAAGAAAGTATCTTATGGAAGACCATTCTATGAAAAAATTGGTCTTGGATTTAACATATTGAAGATAGTTAGTGAAATCAAGAAACCAAATCTGAATGAATGTGAAAGTAGTGAAGAAAAGAAGTTAGATGAGAATAAATTAGAAGAATCACCAAAGCAAGAAGATGCACTGAAGCAAGAAGAATCATCCAAAGGTATGCAAAGAGAATTCAAAGGTAGATGTTTTGTTTGTAATACTATTCGTCACATGAAGAGAGATTGTACAGGTAAACAATTCAAACCACTAAATGGTTATTTCTATAATTATCATGGTTTTGGATATAGAGCTATTGAATGTAGAAGATCTAAAGTTATTGAGAATAATTACAATAGAAGAATGCCTAAAAATACTAACAATGCAGATCAGAGATCAACTAAAGACATGAAGAGAGGAAATGGAATAGTATGTTTCAGATGCAACAAAATTGGACATATTGCTAGCAATTGCAGGACACAAATCAATTAGCAAATATCTAGATATGGAACCAATGGAATCACTTGTCAGATATGTAACAAGATTGGACACACAACAAAATTTTGTAGAATGAACAATGGAGGTTAACATCATAACCCTAACCCTAGAAACTATGCAAGAAGGAATGAAAATGCAGGAAATAAAGAGAAAGGTTGTTGTAGTAATGAAGATGAAGTAAAATTTGTTAAAGGCACAAATCAAGGAGGTATATTCAGCATTGAAGGTAATCAACAAGGTAATGTATTTGATGGTAAGAATGATTCTTTACCTAACCCTTCTTTAAGCACTTAAATTATGAAAATTTATGTAGTTTAGGAACTTATAATTAGTGTAGAGTTATATTTTGAATGAATTAAGTTTTGCACAGTTACATGAAGGTTTTTTATGTTATACTGATGCTATGGTTAAGTGTACAAAAAGAAATATTGTGTTTTGTGAGGTCACAAAAAGATTTATGGTTGCAGGTTTATAGAATCAACTTTTTGGCATTTTGGCGGCAAAATTATTGAATGTGATGTCAAATCGAGTAAATGCTAAGTGTTAAAATATTGAAATCAAAGTTATTATGACTATCAAGTGATTAGAAGTGATTTGTAAGTGAAGAAAGAAGTTTGGAAGTGATTTGCAGAAGTTTGAAGTGTCGATCTAGCGAAAGCCCTAATTTTGTGAATTTGAGGTATTTATCTGACTACGATCTTAAATCAGCTTAAGAAATCAAATATAATCATGGATGTGTCATTGATTCACAACATTAAGGATAAGAATAGACCTAGAAATAAGAAAGATCCAATTGAACCCTCAGAAAGAGATGCTAGTTTAGCCTTATCAGCCGTACTAGACAGAGTTCTTCATTTAGAAAATGTTAAAGGTTATCTTGGATGCAAGTATGAAACCCTAAGAGAGTATGATTTTAATGGTGAATATAAGAAGTTGTACAACTCAGATATGTTAGTGAAACAAGGTTATGAACATCTAGAAAATAATGAAATCATTGAGTACTCTATGAAATATAAATTTGATGATGAGGAGTGTACAAAGATCATTTTGAGTAGGATTCATAATGGAAAATTTTGGTTAGAAGATAGAGTTATAGACATAACTATAGACCTAATTCATGATGTGACTGGATTATCAAAAACTAGTGCAATTCCACTGAATGAGAAAAACATGAGAAAGATTGTGATTGAAAACACCGGTTCAGTATACAATGGTAGAGGTATAGTCATTAGTAAGATTAAGCAAGATGATGTAAAATACTTGTGTAAGATTTTGTCAACAAATTTTTGTGGAAGCTCTAGAGAAGATGATATGCTAGCAGGTATGGTACACATTTCTTATTTGATGTGTGTGGAGAAGAAGCCTATGGATTTGTGTGAAATTCTAAGAATACAGTTATTTGAGAATTTGGAGAAGATAAAGAAAGCTAAATACACTCACTTTAGATTTTCCTCATTGGTTACTTACATGTTCTTCCACTTGTTAAGAAGATTTCCTTACACTATTGATTGGAATGATGGTGAGAATACTATGGCAAGAATCAATAAAGCCTAGATGAAACATCTTATTGAGAAGGTTAATGATAGTGTAAAGTTAGTATTGAAAACTTTTCAAAACATTGTGGTAAATACATCAAGAATTCCTCCATCCCTAGTTGAGAAATACAAAGATGATATATGTTTTATGGTTGATACTAATTTCACTTACATTGAGGTAGTAGAACCTAGACATGAATTCATAGACCCTCTTGGCTATGAAATCTCTGAAGTTGAAACAGAAGGTTATGTTAGTAGATTGTTGAAAAGTAAAGTTGATGCTCATGGAAATAGATTTGGAACATATGATGAAAAATTTGGTTAAGAAAAGTCACTTAAGGAAGAGAAACAATCAAAGAAGAGAGTGGAGTCTACAATAAAGAAAATTTTAAAAGAATCAGGTATGAGTGAGTAGGAATTTGATATTGCAAAGAAGACTGTAGAAGCAAGAAGGCATGGGAGAAAGATTTTGAGACTTGGAAGATAGATTTTGCAGATTCTATTGCAAGCCTACCAGCTTTGCAATAAGATAGTAAGGTAAAAGTTTTGACACAATTTTTGTATATCCCTTTACACCCTTTATTTTTTCATTGTTGTCAAAGGGGGAGAGATACTTAGAAAATTGTCTATATATGATAAGGAAGGATACTCATAAGGGGGAGTTCTATGGAGTATTATGAAGTGGTATAGATTATTGTATACATTTTGATGAGATATAAGGATAGTATACTTATTTTATACTATGGCCACATTTTATGCAATTTTGAGATTTTTGACTTGTACACTTAGCCAATTTTCTCATATGTTGCCACCAATGACAAAGGGGGAGATTGTTGGAAATTTGGCTGAGGTATGTACATGAATGTTGTTATTATGGAAACATATGTTCCCTATGTAGAGTGCATAATCTAGAAAGTAAGTATGGAAGATCACAGACTAAAATTGTCTAAGTATGAAACAGTGATTTTGATAGAGCACCCGATACAGTTTATTTTGGTGACATTCACTGGAGCATGATTAGAGTTTGTGTAGTTGAACATAGACTCTATGCTATCCAAGGATACCCCATCTTAGTGCACAAAAGAGTATGGATAGTACAGACAAAGTTATGACTATTTTACCGATGACAGAGTACAGTCAATAGTGCAGTTTTGAAGATAGAACTAGTAAATGAATTGAGGGATTATTTTTCTTGTCAAAATAATGACTTAATATTATAAAGAGATGACATCCTAGACGTTTACTCTTAGATAAATATATGAAAGCCAACAAGAGAAAGATATTATGTTTTTATCTTGTATAAATGAAGATGTATTGAGCATACTTGTAATGTAACATGTAATATATGTAAATTGTGATAGCAGTGAAAGTTGTTGATGCAAAGTTGTAAGCAGTACCATATTGTAATTAGTAAACATTTGTATTACTTTTTTGGGCAGTGACCTCATCTGGTATTCAGGTTTTGGTATCTACAACTCCTAACAAGGTTGAGGCATCTAACAAGGCCTATAGTCCCTTAACCAGGACTGATACACTATATGATTGTAACAGGCTCCTAACAGGGTCAACAACCTTAACCAGATATCTTTTGATTAGTGGATCTTTGTGGGTACCATCCCCACTAGGGTTTTCCCTTGGCCAGGGTTTCCTTGAGAACATATCATGTGTTATGAGTTCTTTACATTTACTATTATTTATGCTATTTAGTTTCTTATGCTTTGCATGCACTAAACTAATCTGTTATATCCATAAGTTGGAAAAAGTAAAAGTTTGTGAAATACTGATTCACCCCCCCTCTCAGTATTTCCTATTTCTAACATAAAATGTTTTAGTGTAAATCTATTAATAGATTTGAGATATTTCTAGAAGGATAGCTGAAGAACATCATGTAGGACAGATTCAATGAATCTAACCTAACCCTAAGATCTACGAAGGAGATTAAGTAGAAAAAGATATATTGACCTAATAGAGGAAGTATTAAGGAAACCTGAGTTGAGGTTGAAGGAAGAGGAGGATGTTGGAAGTGTTGTTGATGTTATTGACTATCTAAGTAGAGAAGGTTGAAGGAGAAGTGTTGTGATTTCTTGAAGAGAGTTTTGAGCAGATAAGTGATGGAGATGGTAAAGGTTCACAGTGAGTAAGCCAACATATGTGTATGGAATTGGATCTGATATTTGCAAACTGAGTTGTATGTTTTTCAGATCAATATTAGTGCTACTTTCTAACCATTGTAATAGTCAAAATCCCTTTAATAGAGGTTGACCAAACAATCATAGGTATAAATCCTTTGAACAAGGTTGCATTCTAATGGAGAGTATGTAAGTCCTATAACAAGGCACACTTTTAACAGAGTGGTTTAAATCCTTTAACCGGGTCACACCTGACAGTGTGTTTGTAACCTTTGATAGGGTTGTCTTTTCACCAAGCTCACTTCTAAAGAGTGAACATAATAGTAACATGTTACAAAGTGGTTTTTCCCAAATTGGGTTTCCACTATAAATCTTGGTGTTGATACTTGTGTGAATGTTTTGGTTTGAACATTTATGTGTTTTACAAGTTAGATGCTATTGGATAAGTGGAGTTCATTGTTATATGTTTTTGTTATGCAATCAGTAATCACCAAGTAGCTATTGGTTATTAGATTTGATTTTTTGAAGAGTTTTAAAGTTTTTTTTATACATCTTGACCTAAGATCAACTAATTCACCCCTTTCTCTATTGTTCTAAATCATATCAACAAAAGCATGGACATATAGCAAGGAATTTTAAAGAGGTAAGACCTTTTAATGGTTACTGTTATTCCTACAATAAATTTGGTCATAGAGCTATGAATTGTAGAACAAGTCATAAGAACAAGACTCAGCATAATCAGATAAATCAGAGTCAAAAAAATGCAAGAAGTTCTCAAAGTATTACATGTTAGATATGTAATTATAATGGTCACTCAGCTAGACACTGTAAAATGATAACCCATATCAATGCATCAAGTAATTTAAGGCCTCCAATTATTTGTCACTCTTGTAACAATGATGGACACATCTCAAAGTTTTGTAGATCAAGAATGCAAAGTCAGGAAAGCCCTAAAAAGCTAGAAGAATCAATATTAGATACTGAAGGAGAAGTCAAGTTTGTGAAAGCTGCAAAAGATTTGAGCTTGATTTGGTCAGAGGCAAAGAAGGATAAGGTTGATGAGTATGTATTGGATGCATCCATAGCACATGCACCCTCTACATCTAGATGAATGACCATCAAGGTCATAGGGGGAGCTAATTTAGCTCTAGACCCCTGCATAGCTAGTATACTCACCCTCAGAGTATGCACCTTTGGATTTAACCTTTTGGAGATTATTTGAGGCTATGTGCAAGAGTGCACCACCTGATCGATTGCAGAATGGAAGTTGGAAATTCTTAGTCAAATTCTAGTTTACATGGCAAGCATTAATGGTGGACTTTTCACTTGAAAGTACACAAAGACTTGTAGATCACTCATTACATTTGAGTTAGAGTGATTGGAGATCACAAAAGCCCTAGCAATTGATAGTGAAGTATTAAAGCTTGATTCACCAGTGAAAGAGTGTGTTTGATCAGTTACAAAGCCCTAATTCATCGCAACGATTCAAAAGTTCTTGGAAACCTATTTGAAGTGATAAACAAGTAATTTATGGCTATACCTATTGTATTTGATGTTGTGAAGAGGAAAATATATGTTTTCAAGAGGCATCCCTTCAAGTCTACCCTAGATGACTTAGAAGGTGCATTCTCTAGAACTCATATGGGTGTCATGCACATTGAAGACATCTGTACATACATTTACTATAACTAGTAGGACTTGACAGGATAAGAGTGCACATTGAGACTATGATGAAACTTGATAAATCATTCTTAGATGAGTTTGCTCATTTGGAAAACCATCCCATGGTTGAATATGGTACGACATATGAGTTTTATGAGTCTAAATGGATAAAGATATTGCTCAATAGGATTCATGATGACCTATTCTAGATAGGTGAAGTACTAGTGAGAATCACAAGAGACCTCATTCATGAAATGACATGCCTTTCAAGGACAGGCGTTGTTCTTCCAATAGTTAAGGATGTAAGAAAACTAGTTGAACAAGCATGTAATTCAAGAAGTGATAGGTGTGGAATGACAATTGACCCTATAGATGAGAAATACATCAAATTAATGTCTATGATATTGGGTTATAGGTTTCAGCACACCAACAGGGTGAATAGTGCATTCACGGCCACTATTCTTGGAGCAATAAGACTTGCCAGAGAAAATGGTGAGTTCAATCTATATGAGATCTTGCATGCACAATTGATAGATAATATTAGATCCATCAAGCATGATAAGACCAAAATATTTAGGTTTGGGTCTTTGATTATCTACATGTACTTCCACATACTTGGAAAGATCTCAGACTTGTATCTAGACAAGAGTTTACCTACAATGCCACAAATATCTCTTAAAGCATCTACTGAGAGTACATTGAAAGACTACATGGAGTTGGAATTAAAGACATTCATTATCAAAATGTAGATGAGGTACAAGATACTAGAAAGTATTGTTGAGAAATACAAGGACAACATTTGTTTTATGGTAGAAACTGATATAACTTGTATGGAAGCAATTGAGCCAAGAACAAAGTGGATCCATCCACTTGGGTATGAAGTTGAGGAACCAATATTGGAAGCCTATGCACAAGTGCTACTATCAGTGCCTAAGGACCCTAATGAGCCTAGATTGGGGACTTATGAAGAGAAGACAAGAGAAGTTGATGTAGTTCTTAACATTGCAACAACAAAAACAAAAGCATCAAAGATTACTTTTGAGATACTCAGATTTCATGGAGTAACTTAGGAAGATCTTGAAAATGAAAGAGAAGAAAATATTTCTTTGGAAATTGAGAGTGCATCTATAGCAGAAGCTAAGGAAGATGATCCTAAGTTGAAGAATATCAAGATTGAAAAGATAGATGATCCAAAGGATAAACAGGGCAAAACAAATGTTATCTCTCCTACGCCCAAAGTGACAATTGATATAACATCACCTCCTAAGTATAAGGTAATGGCCAAGAGGAAGAAGGAAACCAGCACAAGTCACTCATCCTCATGGGAAACCATAAGTAATAAAAATGCTCAAGCACCTCCAAAGGTAGGTTTCATAGCTAGTCTTCAAGTCTTGAGAACAAGGATTGTTGATCAAGGCAGATTAGATCAGATAGGAAAGTTTTATGAGATTTACAGTGAAATTGATAAATTAGAGATTCATGGCATGATCATAAAACATATGATTAAGTTCAAGAAGACAAACTTGGAACTTAAGACAGTCATCCTGGATAGTGTTTGGAATATCTTGGAATCCTTGAAGAAATAGGCTATTGAAGAAGATCTTAGAATAAGGGAAAAGATTATAGATGAAAGCCTACTGGTGTGTTCCTTAGAAGAGAAAACACTATTGTTAGATTTGGTAAAGCCGCATCTAAGAACAAAGCTAAGAACACTACACATAATGGACAAGAACTTTGAGTTGACAGCCAAAGAGACAAAGAAAGCCTCTGAGAAAGTTTCTCTAAATTAGCACATGTATCCACCTACTACACCCATAATTCAAGTACCCTCAAAGGAAGCTAAGGAGTCAGAGACCAAAAATGTACAAGTTCCAGGTCCTCAGGATTCAATGCTTACAATGGTAACACCTACAAAGGCTTAGAAGTCTACGCCCATGACAGAGACAAAAAAAGATGATACAATCTTTATTGATAATGTTGAGATTGCAATGGTAGCCACATATATTGACTTGGAAAAATTTGAAGAATATTTTGTAAGCACACAAGAGGTTGAAACTCTATGTGGTGATAATTCACATAAGACACAAGAAGAAGTGTTCATAGAGGATATAACAGGTGAAGAAAAAAAGAAAGAATAAGAAGAAGAGGTGAAAGGAAATGAACCAACAGATGAGCCATCTGTTGAGATGCCAATTAGAGTAAAGAAAGAAGTGACGGATAATACTCCTATCACTCCATTACCCTTAGCATCATTGTTGTCAAGTTTGACACCAGACACCACTAGTGTAGACTCTTGGGGAGAAGAAGACCTGATCAAGATCAGTGTCTTAGCTATGGAAAAAGAAAAAGAGAAACAAGTAATGAGGAACCCTTTGTTTGTTGAATCAGTCAACATTTTGAACAACCTATTACCTTCAGACAAGAAATTTTCTAAGGTCCATATAATTGATGATGTTACGACCATCCTTATAGCCTTCAAGATGAACTTCTCTAGCTTGGAAGAATCTACATCTGTAGTAGCAGAAGATAAATACATGAAAAATAAATTGAGTGAACTAGTTAGTAACTTTGCACTTGACCTAAGTTCATTAAAGGTTGGTCAAGCATCTTTGAAGGAGTTTTTTTCAAAGGGAAGGAAGATCATTGTATATTATATGAATCAAGACAAGCTGACTGCTGATCACTAAAAGAAAATCTAGGAGGCATAGGCCATGATAGACCAAGTTAGAAAATAAGTGGAAGATCCCTCCACTGATGTGAACATGTGCAATAATGTGTACTAGGGGTAGATAGACAACATAGAAAAGGCTAAAAAGGAGATGTCTAAAATAAGGGCAAGGAAAACACAACTCAGGAATGCTCTTGCGCCCTCTCTAGATATACTAAATCAAAACATCAAGGAGATCAATGCTAATATGGTAAGATATGATCAAGGTTTGAGTACAGACATGGAGAAAATGGAGAAGCTACAATAGTCCTTATGGGCTCATCTATAGATTGTTAATGCACTAGTTGCATTTTGGAAACAAGAGATCCAAAACCTTCAGATTGCTTATTCGGATGTACTTTCTTTTTAAGTACTTGTAGATACATTTTTGGAGCACCTTTGTCATTAATGTCAAAGGGGGAGTATTGTATAGAATATGGAGTCTTATATATATGTAAATAAGAAGCATAGTAAAGAGTATAAGGGAGATATAAGTCAGAGTATGTTAAATATTTTTTGTATAAGGGTACAATTACTAACTTTGTCATATTCCTTTGTTGCCATTAATGAAAAAGGGGGAGATTATGGGAAAGTTGACTACACTAATGTATATGACTAGATTTAGTGTTTTCATTATGACAAAAAATTCATATAGTGTTTTGGATTCAGCACACATTATCAGAATATCAGAATTTGGTTAAGTATAGAAGACTGGATAGTTAACAGAGCATCAATAGATTAGAGCATCAGTGTACATGTGTATGATTGAGTTATGGTATGTTCTCTAGAAGATAAGTTGGTAAGAGTGTATTCATGATAAGTCTAAGAGCACATGATCAGAAGATACAGTATGGCGAAGATACAGACAGTTGAAGTAGCACAGACAGTGAATGCAAGAACAAAATAGAGTATGCAGCTGACTGTTGGTAATTTGATTAGTGATGATATTATTGTTTTGTAAAGGCTATGCACCTATTGTAATTAAGTTGTAGACATGGAATTATGTTTGTTTATAAAAAAGCTTGAGCCAATTCACTTGGAAGTGTTGTATGTAATCGGTTATAGGCCAACCTAGTTAATTATTCTGTTAAGCGCATATAAATATTAGATGCACCCTTGTAATAAGGAAGGAAGTGGATATAAAGATAAGATAAGGAGAGAAGAAGTATGAAAAGAGCTATTAGAATCTATTAGAGCTTTGCAAGAGGTCAAAGCATCAACACATCAAAGGAACTAATCAGACAAGCAGTGTCACAGCACCAGTTCATCCAACAGATATAGTGTGTATCTAAGATTAGAAGGTTGTAGCCTTTACCACTTGAGAAGTGAGCTCTAGGACAGTGTGTCCCCACCCCTAACAAGGTTATTGTAAAAGACTCCTAACAAAGTCTAACCCTTGACAAGGTGATTGTACTAAAACTAAAATCATTGTAAAGAACAACTCCTAACAGGGTTGCAGATCTTCTAACAAGGATCATAAGACACTAGTGCATTTCTTAGTGGGTGTCAATTCCCACTGGGGTTTTTACCTATTTGGGTTTCCTCATAACCATATTGGTGTTATGTGTTGTGTTTATATATCTTTTTTATGTTGAAGTTCAATTCAGTACTTAAGCATTCAAGTTAAGTTTCAAGAGTAAAGTAAAAATATTAAATATAGTGAACACTGATTCACCCCCCCCCCCCCTCTCAGTTTTCCCAATTCCTAACATCCTCGAGATTTTAAAGCTTTATTTAGTTTATAATATTTTCTCTATGCTGCATGGAGTTTCCAAAAGAAGGATGGCAGGAGATAACATGATGTGTTTGTAGGATGGAAGTCTCTCTTTTGAGGACAACAATTTTTTAAAAAAGTATAATTATAAAAAATATACAAAATTTCAAATTATTTGATTATAAGGCATCTATGATACACATTGTAGAAACATACTATGTAACATTACAACTGAAATGATAATTCACATGAGAGCTGACAAAATGTTTTATTTTCTCTTGTCAATATGTATATACAACAAAGGCCAAAAGACTACAACTACATGGGCTACAATCAAGGGTTTTCTTCCTGGTTCTTTCCTGCCGATATGCCTGTCCAAACCAGGTATCTGTTAAAATTACATTATATATTAATAAAATTCATGCTTCACCACTTTTACCAAAAATATAAAATAAAAATATGCTTGTAGTTTACCTTCATTCTAGTGTTGATAAAATAGAAGGGTATTTCCAAACTCGAGTCGCATACTCAATTCCAATTACATCTGGTTTCTTAACCATGGCCTATTTCAAGAGATGTGCAAAGGAAATTTGTTGAAAAGGATTTAGAAACTCTGGAAGAAGATGAAACCTACCTGTGCTACAATGGAGCTTTAAAAATGGTATATGAACATCCTGATCCATCCAAGCATAAATTTAGATGGGGAGATTTTTGTCATATATTCTTGGAATTTCTCTCAGAGACATACATTGTAAAATTTGGAAGCACAATCAAGGTTCATATCCAATGTTCATGCACATGGCAGCTATCTCGAGAACACCCCAAACTTAATATGGTAATGCTGACAATTTAAGCATGTGGTGGTTGCAGCTTCAACATCTTTTATTGGTCATTACCTATGATTTATTATATGTGAGATTCATTACCTATGATTGAAACTCGGTGAAGCATGCAAGACATGGAAGATTCAATGCCAATTGCATTTTTATAATAAGCATGGGCCACAAGCATTGTGTGGGTAACCATTAGATCTTTAAAATAATAGAAATTTGTAAAATATTCTTGATCTTTTGTAAATGTTATGGAAGACACTCATACAAATTTGGATGAAATGGCTTGGCATGCGAAAGTGGTGAGATTTTAAAGATAAAAGTGCATTGGCTGACACATAAGAAAGACCTATGAATTTTTTGATAGAATGCATGAAAGAGATGTCCTCTCATCCAATGCTATGATTACAGTATTTACACATTAAGATATATTTGTTAAACAAGTATTTGGAAATATTTAAGAAATGATTGGTAAGTTTTAAATTGAGTTCCACAATACTTTTGAACCTCCTCAATTCCCTAGTTGGTTATCTTGGCCACCTAGATTGTTTCCCTAATAGATGTATATCATATATGAAAATGAGTATAACATCATTAGGGAGGCATGGAGAGACTATGAAAATGAGGAAATTTATAAAATATAGAAATATTAGCCATAAAATGGCATGTGCTTTTTATGTAAAAGACAAGAATACAGATGTGATCTACAAGATGCTGAGAGGATTGACTCAGTAGAAAGAATGATAAAGGATTTTCTTTAAAAATACTAAAATAGTGGCTTCATTATTTTATTAGTCCATATCTTTAGGTGGGAGACTTATGTTTTTGGGTTGCTTTCAGCTATTAATCTATTCCTTGAAAAATGTTTTAGAATAAATAGGAAGTTTTTCTTTAAGGTTTTTGTCTCTTCTCTATAACAGTCATGTTATATTGTTGCTTTATGCATTTTCTACTTGTAAAATGGATTGGATATTCCTTATAATTGATTTGAATGTGTAGAGTAGTCAGTTTAAAAAAATTCTAGAACAAATTTGAGCAATTTCCATGAAGTATGGTGAAAGATCCATCCGATTTTCTAAAATTTGTTTAAAACCCTCATTTACGGAGTCACTAGTAAGGGTTTGAGGATAACTCAACTTTTAACCATTGGAAAAATCTTATTCTTGGATTATTTTAAAGTACATTAAGAGGGATTTAAAGTGAATTTGATTTTACATTGATTAGATTTGTATTCTAAAAGAAACATGATTCCCTAGGTGGATATACATGCATGTTCTTATTTTTCTATGACAGTCCATAATAGTTTTGGGAAAAGGGTCATAACATTTGATGAGACCATTGGATGTTCATATAAATTGGATATAATGTGCATAACTAGGCCATCTATAAATTAAATAGAGTGATCGACCAAAAATTAGTATAGAAAAAGTTATTAATGACTATTCAGGGCAGTTATTCATGACCAGAACATAGTAAATTTCTTGTTTTGGATAGTATACTTGCATTGTGTTGATTTCTATTCATGTTGGTAGGTTTCTAATGGCATGAAAAGATGGAATAAGATTTGGATAGGTTCAATATCCTTACCTAATGTGCAAGTTGAAGATTTCATGGAGTTGGTCAATGGATTACATATTTAAATTGTGGTTGTCATGATAATGATAGTCGCACTAATGAAGGATAATCTAATATGTTTTAATTGATTCCTCAATAGTTGAATGGAGTTGTTGATAAACCAACATAGAATGGGAAAAGTGTCTTATAATGAATGATGTTAAAGTGGATCTTTCTTATCTTGTATTTTTATTTGCAAGTGAAGGTTTCTTGTCTAAATATTAATAGTGACAGTGATAGGAGGTGTTATGACCCTAAGATAAAGGACATAGATCCAATGTTAGATGATCATGTTTAATGGATGATGATCTCAAGAATAATGAGTTGTGTGTGATAGATAGAAGGCAATGTTGTGAACAGTGAGCACAATACAACAACATTAAAACAATCATATGATTTTTTAAAAGTTCATTAGGAGGAATGAATGGAAACTTGATGATGCAAAGGAATATCATAAAGAAATAATTAAATGAGATTGAGATAGTGAATATGTGATACAAAAATAAATTATTTCCAAATATAGAAGATGGTCAAATGATTCTTAACTATCACAAGAGTAGTCAAAAAACAAGATTTCTATACTCCCCGCATTTCCATGTTGCACCTTTTGTTTCCTTGTGTGTTATCTCCCTTTGGAGTACAAAAAGGTTGAGAACTAAAAGAATATAACTTTAAGATGTATTAGCTCTTTTTCATGTAGAATCACCAATATAGTTCTCAAACTTGACTCTCGGGTTCTCAACTCTGGATTCTTACAAGGAAAAGGCTAATTGATAATGACCAAGTCCTTCTTCTACTTCGGGCTCCACAGACCCAGGTGGGTGTACCTATCTTCAAACTCAATGCTCCATAATGATATTAATAGAAGTAAACATTCATTACAGAAAAATGGCAAGTGTAACAAGGATAAACTCCTTCTTTTCAAGCTTTGAACTCGGGCGGGTTAACCCCTTTTAGATCTACTTCCTGAAAGGATCACAACACTAGTTTATATCCTTGATACAAACTTTATCTTCTCAATTGTTCAACATATAAGAAATTAAATTATTATTTAAGTTTTGTTGAGGGTGAGATCTCTACAAAATCGAGGATAGACTAGTGCCTTATCTTCGGGTATAGAGTCAAACAGTAAAACATATACTTACAGAAATCTTCTAAATGAAACACAAACAAATCCTAGATGAAACGCCTTACAATTCATCCTCTCTTAACACATTTGATCATAAAATTCTTGCCAAATTCCTAAGCTCTCTGAGATTAACCTAAAGACATTACCCTTTCCTTGAAAGGAGCTCTAGACCAAAATCATAGATACCTTGTAAATGGTATATCAAAACTACCTTATAGATTCAATATACAAAAGCCACATAATTCAAACAAGAAGACAATTGAAATCATGCAAGGGAATTCTATTGTATTCCAATAAAATTTCACTGTATCAATACATTTCAAAATCTGATAAACTATTCTAAGATTTCAACAATGGAGCCAAGCCTCTACAGTATATTTTTCAACCTCCTTTGAAATGAACAAGGACTTACTACTTATACCAATCAACCATCTTGGAATCCTCGAAAGGATGCAACAAGATTCAGATGGCTCTTAAAAGATCTTGCACTAAAAACAAGATTACAAATAGAGAAATTTGTTTGCAACAACAAATTACAAATATCTATTTCCAACAATCCCGCAGGTGGCATCTTTATCTAAAGATATTTTAGAGTAGTTGCTAAATTTGTTGTATGAATGATGACCGCCATCCAGCTAATTTACATCATCCTTTGTTTGAAACCAATCTTCCTCCAATTCTTTGTCAAGTTCCATGCATAATTCAAATTTAGCTAGGTGTCACATTCATGTCTATGATAACTTGTTTGACATCTTTGTCCCTTTTTACCTTGACCTTCAAAGGTTTGGAATACTAACACCTGTCGCTTCTTCACCTGATTGCCCTTTCTTCTGAATCTCCTGATAGATATGTGGATTCCCAAGTCATGTAGGTTTCTTCACTTGGCCAATGAAAGGTAAGGACCTCATCTTTCTTTGGGGACAACTTTTCCCACTCAGCAACCAACTGATGAACTTCAATTCTCACATTAGCAAAGTATAACCTAGCATCCTGAAGGAGTTCAATAAAGTGTATGAATGGGGTATTATCATCTGTAAATAGAATGTCATTTATTTTAGTCAGTACTCATCTATCTATTTGTTCCATCCATTGACCTTTATCCTTGATTACCCCATCTGCCTTAATAAGACCAGGGAAAATTTGGAAATCATCCTGGAAATATCTTGTCCTTAAGATTTCTGACCTTCTTCTTATACTCTCCCTATTTACCTCAAAGTCAAAAAGATCCTTGATAACCCTGTAAGTACTTGCTAGCTCAATATTTACAACACGCTTATCCTTATTTTGATCAAACCATGACCTCAGAGTATCTTTCCTTGCAGTCCATCTTTCCAAAATTTTGTCCACAGTTGCCACCTCTTTCTGAAAAATCACTAAGACATCTGCCAATTGTTTTGCAGATTTGTATATTTCTTTAGGTCTCACCTTTGCAACAAAATGTGACACAACATCTTTTATCTTATCACCTAACCTATTCTTTACCTTTTGATCAATATCCTCTTCATCTATGGAAGGAGGAAAAGGGGAAGGGGGAAGTTCAATAATAGGGCTTGATGAGGAAGGCCCTGCAAAGGAGGAAGATATCTGAATTTGCTCTGATAATTTTATTGGGCCCTGTTCTCCCAATTTCTTTCTTAAATCTACAATCAAAATATCTCTCTCAAGAATCCCCTGTTTCATCTCACCATAAACCTTCAAAACTGTTTCCAGTTTTGCAGTGAGCTCATCCTTTTCTTTAGCTTCCTTTTCTACCACCTTTGCTGTTAATTGTGTCATGGCCATTACCATACCTAATGCTTCCACCAAAGATGTATCAGTACCTCTTCTTACAATTAAACTCCCTGAGAGGTCATCTTTGACAATTTGCTTTCCTTTATCACTTTCATTCTTCCTCAAAGACCACATTACCAATTCTTGATGATTATCACTGAAAGTGACTCCTTTAACAGCTTGTTCAGCTTCTTCTAGAGTCCTATGGAGAGGAGTGGTTTGTTTTCTAACTATATCAAACACTACTACATCAGCTATATCCCATTCTGGGAGGATCAGTACTCCTGACATCTTTACCATATCTCTTCCTTGTTCTGGAGTGATTTGTTTAAACTTTGTAGTCATCTTTGTTTTCACTTCTTCCTCTTTAACTTGTAAATCCTTCTCTAGATTCTCTTCATGTCTCTTCTCACAGATTTCTTGAAATTGTTTGATGTTTAATTTCCAAAGAAATTGCATAAAGGCCCTAGTTTAACAAAAGTGTCATCAACCAAAAATTCTTCACAAGCTTGCTTGATTACAGGGTCCAGTTTTGTACCTACTAACTCCCCTACTATTAGATCCAACTTAGGTTCTTTTGGGACCTCTAGCACTCCCTCATTTACTTCTTCATAAGTCATAAATATCTGACCTAGAGCATCTACTTGCTGTACTTGTTCTACAATCTCTTGGTCATCAAAAATTCTTATAGGAGACTGTGATGGGGAGTACTCCTTTTCCACATGAGCAGGTCTCTCTTCCAACCTTTTCCTTTTTTATGGAGGTGGAGAATCAATTATATCTTTAGAAGTTTGAGGATGAGGAGAATCAGGGATCTCCACAATCTCCTTTTGTTTTCCAACCTATTGTGAGGTTGATGGGACATCCCTTTTATCCATCTACTTTTGCTGGCTCTATTTTGGTATCACCACATTGTAACCAGTCTTCTTTTGTATCATATACCTCCCCAAGGGTAACCCTTTTGCAAACACAGGCTTGCTCAACAATTGTCTAACCTTTT
Organism: Chamaecyparis obtusa; assembly: GCA_027943335.1. Classification (NCBI taxonomy): domain Eukaryota; kingdom Viridiplantae; phylum Streptophyta; class Pinopsida; order Cupressales; family Cupressaceae; genus Chamaecyparis; species Chamaecyparis obtusa. Next base: position 3,641,409 of record BSBK01003351.1, on the reverse strand, counting down.
CTGGATCATCCTTCATAACCTTTTCCTTCTTCTCATTTAAAGTCTGAAAAATATCCTGAAAACAATTCATGAGAGTGTCTATTTTCTTCCCCATTGGAGTTATGCTTTTTAGGGCATCCTATCCTGAATCAAATTACCGGATAAAATCTGGTGTCTTCCTATATACCAACCATTTTTCTTTCATAACCTCTTGTTCCTGTATCTTCGCTACATTCCTAATGATATCTTCAGGGAAATTAAAAATATGGTTGATCATGGCACACTTGGCTCTCTTTTTAAACATTTCATTATAGAAACCTTCTGGATCTGTTGTTCTAGCAATTGCAGTAGCCATATGGTATGGAGCCAAAATTTTATCCATGTAGACCCATCCACCCTTGGTAATTATGAATTGATGGGCAATGGTAACATTTGGGAATAAAGTTCCCTTGCCTTTCCCAGTGAGGGTACACTCCTCAATATCTCCTAATTGCCTCAAGAACTCTGCAATTCCAATCCTAAGGGGTACTTGATAGGGAAATATAAAAGGGGTCCCCCTGAAACCATACAACCTAATAACAGTTAATACATTGTAGAAAATAACATCTCCCCAATTGTGTACAATGTTCAGGTTCTTAGCAAACTGGTTTGGCCTAACAAGCTGTGCTAACATGTTGGGATTCTTGGGTTATCTAAGACAAATAGCTTCCTGAGTCTAGCTGCAAAACATTTATCAAAATTGATGAAACTATGCTCCTTCTTATCCCAGGTCATTGTTTGGCTCCATAGTTGGACTGGCATGTCTTCACCATCCTTCTTTCTCACCAATTCCATTTCTTGTTCAAAATAGCTTGCTCCTTTGAACAGAAACATGTACATTATGAAAGAGTACCAACAAAAGGGCATGTCACCTTCATTCTTTTGAATCTTTACTAATCCGTTATGGATTAATTCAGCAATAAAAGGAGCAAAATCAAAAGTGATAGACATGTGTGCATGTAAAATTTGGATCATCGTACACATCAAGTGTATTGGCATCCTTTCACTAACATCCTCTCCAAAAACCTGACATAATGACCAATATGCACCCCTAGCTCTGAGATCAAAATATTTTATTTTAAAAGGCTCCGGAGTGTTCTGCCCCACAACAACCATTTTTCCAATTTTGGTGCAGAAATCCTTCAACAACTTGCCTCTAAAATAGTTCCTTTGTGCATTGTACACTTGCTTTAGTTCTTCAAAGTTAATGCTTTCCAAACTTTCTGAGGGTTCACTTAACCCGAACATGTTCCTGAGTTCTTCAGCCGAAACTTTAAACAATAACACTCCCTTTGCATCCCTAATTTCTTTAGTGATTGGATCATAATTCTTTGCAACCTGGGTCATCAAATCTACATTAAAAAGACACCAGGCACGACAAGTTTTCCTAAGTCAGACTACCATATATTGCTTGCAAGGTGAGGGGCATTTCTCTGACTAAAACCTAATTTGAATAATTCCAGTCTTGTGGTATCAGAGTCACCTCTTGCATTGATAGTACCAATTTTGGCCTCTCTAATAAAACTTTCCGTGTCATATAAACCTTCTACTATTTTTACCCTAGGGTCTTTGGGAATCAAACTCTTATTTTTCACCGGGGTAGTGGAAGAGCCAGGAACTAACTGCAATAAATCTTTGTGCAAACCTCTTTCACTATACTCTATTTTACCTGACAATTCTTTCCTTGGGGCCATTTTAAGGTTTATCTTTAAAAGAAACCTTTGCAAGATTGACAAAATACAAAACTGTGATTCTTTTAATAAGAAAGAAAATCGCACAAGAATTTCACCAACCTTTTTTCTCAAGAACCACCTGGGAATAGTAGCCAAACCTCAAAAATCTTCACGCCTAAGTCTCTACAAATTTTTGATCTCTTTGTGCTTCTGAAAGTGCATGAAATTCTGATATATGAGCCACTAAAGTAGTCCTGTCAACAATTAATTTAGCACGATTGAAACAATTACTCCTCTGGAAGAGCGAACTATCACTTCTTCAACGGGAAGCCTCACTTTGCACCATTTTATCTTCAGTTTGAAAGAGAACCATCGATCCTCATTAGTAGATGATCTAATGGCTTATCGCATGGTGTAAAAAAAACTCATGTGAACATGCGACTAACCGTCACATTACCTTTCTATTTTTGGCGGTCTCTTGTAACTTCCTCCGTTAACATAAAATGCTATTTGCATGATCGCATAGCTTAAAAGAAGATTATGCAAACATGCAAAAACTTGTTAGAATTCACCATCACTGTCTTCTTTTATATGACTGGTCCCACCTCACCTTTGTTAATAAAGAAATTCCACGCTCTCAACACCTGGCAGAATGTTAGGTACTTTCTTTCTTTTTGAACACCAGTGTTTGCTGAAGCTAACCAATGAGAAAACATTATTTATGCACATCTGTCAAAGGTTTCATCGAAGAATCACACTTGATTCAATGCAAGATCAATGGCCTATCGCATAATCGGATAGCTTGGAAGATCCCATGCGATTATACGATAGTTGTTCGATCTTCCCTTTACTACTTTAAACCCTTGGAGATTCTTCTGTTATCGGCCCTACTGTTCTTGACAAATAGAAGGCTGCCACTTGTGAGATACTTGTCAGTGGTCCCACCTTGTTTTCGCATCAGGCTTTTGTTATAAAATCAATGGTTATTTCACATGTTCACATGGCTTGGAAATATTCCATGTGAACACGTGACCACCGTTAGATCTTCTTTGAAGATTCATGGTTGGATGAACTTGAAACATTAGAATACAAGGTAATTGGGTCATAAGAAATGTTATTTATACCACTGAGTTTCTAGACTTAGGAAGAAATATAACCCCCGCATAAAAATAAATGCATGTGCTCTTTAATGGACCTAAGTGACTTAAAAAGTAACACTCGAAAAGAAATAAAGTAATTGACTTAGGATTTATTTTGAAAATGGAAAACATTTTGGGGTTTTTAACATGAATTCAAAATTCTTCAAGGACAAGACCTAGGGTAAGGATTTTTGAAATAGGGTTATGACAATTTTTTGAAGACATTTTGGCACTTGTACCTAGGACAACTTTATAGACTAGAGGACTAAACCAACATTTGGACAAAAACCTCAGAAATTTAAGAATACTCCCAACAGTGGCTCTATCTGAGGATGCTTGATTGCAAAATCATAGCAAGAAGTTATGAATCTCTAGGAGGTAGACCACAAAACCTAAACCTAAAATAGGAAACAAACACACCTATACATATATACAAGCCTACTGTGCATGGAAAAAGAATTAACTGAAGAAAATGTCCAAAAATTGTCCATGCACTGGCAATTCCTACTTTTCACCATCCAAATGTTGCAAGAAATATGAGTCCTTACCATGGGTCTAATGAACAATATAAGGTCCCATCCATAAGGACTCAAATTTTTTTGTGTTTCCCTTTATCTTCAGCCCTAGCATTCCATTGGAGAACCATATCATGAGGCTGGAATTTTCTCACAGTTGCTCTCTTATCGAAAAGATATTTCATCTTCTGCTGCAACTTCATATTTTCCTTTTGTCCCTCCCTTCTAGTCTCATCTAATTCAATCAGCTGAACCATTCTCTCCTGCAGTGGATCACTAATTTCCATGTCCTCTTCTTGCATAAACTTATAGATCAGAAGGAGGTTATTTACTGACAATCTTGATTTAGCACCATATACCATTTCAAAAGGGGACTTACCAGTAGCCCTCTTCTCAAAAATCCTATCAGCCCATAGTGGTAACTTTAATTTTACATGCCAACTTCTCTTATTCTTTTCCAGGGTTTTCTTTAGGATCTGCAAATACTCTTGTTGCTGGATTCAGCCTATCCATTAGCTTGTGGATGATAAGGGGACAAAGAAGACAATACTATACCCATTTCTGAGCAAAAATCAATGATCTCTTGTGACCTGAAGCTCATAGCATTTTCAACAACCAACTTAATAGGAACACCAAATCTAGTAATTATGTTGTTCATCAGAAACTTGATCACAACAACACTGGTTGCCCTTTTGGTTGGGATGGCTTCAATCCATTTGGTGAAATAATCAATAGCCACCAAAATGTGACTGTGTCCCCACTAGACTTCTCAGAGAATTCTCCAATAAAATCCATACCCCACATTGCAAAAGGATCTTCTACAACCACAGGGTTCAATAATAATGCACCTAAAAACTTCAATTTTTTAGAGAACCTTTGACAAGGTTCACATTTCCTCACATAAGAATGAGTGTCTTTGAACAACATAGGCCAATAGTATCCTACTCTTAAGATTTTATGAGCTGTTGATCGAGCTGAATGATGTCCTCCACACATTCCAGAGTGCATTTCCTTTAACATTTTCTCTGATTGATGCTTATCTAGACAAAAGAGTAAAATACCATCATTATCCTTCTAGTACAAATCACCCTAGATCAACACATATCTCTGAGCTTGCAATCTCAGACTCCTTCTTTGATTATAATTTAAATCAGGTGGACATTTAGCATTTTTAATAAAATAAATAACATCCTTGTACCAGGGTTGCATTTCAATACTAGTAATCATATCAATGTTAGCAGCAACATTATTTACCTGAACAAGGTCCATGTTTTCCTCAGTCATTAACTTAGCAAGTCCCAATCCTCTCACCAATTTTGCAATATGAATTTCCAGGTCAAACTCTTGAATCCTGTTTATCCATTTGCACCTCTTTCCTATGACTTCACTCTGTGTTAAGATATCCTTTACCGCAGCATGAGGCACATAAGCACTAACCTTTGCATAGACCAGATATGGTCTGAAAGCTTTGACTGCCTTCACAAGTGCATAGGCTTGCTTTTCCATTAGTTCATAATTTAATTCAGTAGATTATAATGATTTTCTGAAAAAGGCTATAGGATGCTCATACCCTTCTTGATCCTTTTTCAAAAGGATGGCTGCAATAGTATGAAAAGATGCAAAAGAAAATAGAGAAAATGGTTTCAAGTAATCAGGGGATACCAAAACCGGGGCCTCCGAAATTGCTTGTTTGATTTTTACAAAAGATTGCTGAGCTTCAAGGTTCCAATCAAACTTCACATCCTTCTTTAGGAACTTCACTATGTTCTTGACCAATTCTGCAAAGTTGGCAATAAATCTTCTTACAAAATTAATCTGTCCCAAAAATGACTGGACACCTTTTATGTTCTTTGGTGGAGGGACCTTTTGAATCACTTCTACTCTTTCAGGATCAATCCTAGCTCCTTCTTTTGACACTATGTGTCCAAGTAACTTCCCCTCTGTCACAGCAAATTGACACTTTTTGGGATTCAAGGACACACCAAATTCTAAGGCCTTAAGAATGACCTTCTCCAAATGGGAACAATGATCCTCAGCTTTCTTGGAATAAGCAGTGAGATCATCTTGATAAACAACCATTAAAACATTTATCAATTCCTCAAATGCAACATCCATGGCTCTCTGAAATGTTGCTCCAGCATTTTTTAGACCAAAAGGCATGCGAACATATACATATGTTCCCCACGGGGTTGTAAAGGCTATCTTAAATTGTTCTGACTCTTTGACCAGCACTTGATTATACCCGGAGAAACCATCCATCATTGACAAGAGTTCACATCCAGTCACCCTATGTAGCATAGCCTCCATATTGGGCAATCCATAGTTATCCTTAAGTGAAGCTACATTCAAGTTCCTGAAATCAACACAAAGCCTAATATCACCATTCTTTTTCCTTACTGGCACAAGATTCGAGACCCAAGTTGAGTGCCTAATTGGTTCAATAATACCAGCATCTCTTAGTTTTGTCAACTCAACTTGCATCTTGGTAGCCAATAAAGGGTTAATGGGTCTCTGCTTCTGTCTAAAAGGCCTGGTTTCCTCTTTTAGAGGAATTTCATGCTAAAACAGGTCAACCTTATAGGCTTTGAGGTCATCATAGGACCAAGCAAATACATGCTTGTACTTTTTTAGAAGTCTTATAAAATTTCCTCTGATCTCTTTACTCGGTTTCTTACCAATGTATACCATTTGTGGGAAGTTTTCTGAACCCAAGTTTATTTCCTCTAAGTCCTCCATTTTAGTGTTAGACTTCTAAGACAAAAAACCATCATTTATCTTGAACATTCCTTCCAATTCTACTAACCCTTTAGGTATGTGGTTGGATGGCAACTGCACTATCTCATTCCCCATGATGCATTCTTTTCCCTCAACACAATATTGTATCTCATTGAGATCTATTTGCTGACCATCATATTGATCAAGGCCTTGAAGGAACCTAAGGATATCTAAGTCATCCTCAAAAACATGCCAATTATATACATTGTCAGGCAATGCAGGCCTAGATTTGACTTCTAACATAGACACACTAGTGAGGGTTATATCTTCACTCTTAAGGGAAACATTTGCAAGAAAATCTACCACGATATTATTGGATCTTTCTACCCAAAGTAGATTGAAAGCATCAAAAAACTCTAGCCTATCCCAAACAACATGTTTATACAATTTCAACTTCTCATCTTTAGAAGCATATTGAGATCTCACTTGGGCTATAATCAACTGGGAATCACCATGAACCTTTAAAGATTTAATACCATGTTTTATGGCCACATCTAACCCCAGTATCAAAGCCTCATACTCGGCAATGTTATTTGTACACTCAAAAGTTAACAAGAAAGAGTATTTAAATGTAATACCTAATGGGGAAATGAACACCACACCAGCTCCTGATCCTTCCTTGGAGCATCCACCATCAAAGAACATTTTTGAAAGCCCATCTTACTGCAAAATCAACTCATCCACGATTGGGTCTATGTTTTTTAACTGAGGTATTGTTTCTTCAATCACAAAATTGATCATGTCAATATCTACAAAACAATTTAGATCCTCTGGAGGAACCACTTCAATCATGACTGAAGAACGGGGCTCCCTGTACAACTTTACCTCAGTTCCATTTATTGAGATGGTTGCATATGATAAATCTAGTTGCAACTTTCCACCCATTGCTGCAGCCCATTGTCTTGATAATAACATGCCATAGTGAGGTTTTGTATCAACAACAACCACATCCATTTTATATGTGGCTTCTAGGAATGCAGCAATTTTCACTTCAATTCCAATTAGGCTCCCTACAATAGGTACTACCCTATTGTCCATGGCATAACACCTTCCACTAGATGTATCAACTTGCAACCCTAACTCCTTCATCACTTGGTAAGGCATTACAGTTGTAGCAGCACCAGAGTCGATCATACAATTTTTTAGCAAAAAATTATTTACAAGCAAAGTAACATAGAAAGGATTGATAGAAGAGGGTTCCTGTGTCACATTTGTCCCAAAACATACATCAGATATGTCATTAATTGCAATTGGCTTGTCTAGGGATTTCCTTTCATCTTGTAAAATAGGAGTAGTTCTCTGCTCACTTATGAGAGCCAGGGATGTTGATTTGTGCTCTTCTATTTTCAACATTTCATGCAGAGGAATGGAAACCTTCATTTAGGACAAAGAATGTCTCATATCAAAAGTAGGGGAGTCAGTACAAAAATTAGGGTGATCCTTTGACCTACCAAATTTCTTTTTCACCTTGTCAGTAGTAACTTCTTGTTTCCCTTTCTTTTCAACTTCAAACCCTTCATCTTTATTGTTCACAATATTGGGCTTTGGGGAGTCCTTATTTTGAGGATTACTTTTGACAAACACTGATCTAGGGACTCCCTGATCATTACCTACCTTTCTATTACTCAAATTGTATGAGGATTTTGCTTGTGTAATAGCAGCCATAGTTAAACTCTTAATTTCTTTTTCATTGGGCTTTCTCCATTGTCTTTCATCTGACCTAGATTCTACCATGTGAGTCTTATAGTCATCATTATCAAACTCTTCCTGATCAGACTGAGTAAATATTTGTTGTTCATAATCATAGAAAATCTTCCTCTTATGGTCAACATTAGGGAAAATAAATTCATCATCTAAGGACTCAAGATCCTCCATTAGTTCAGTAGTAAACATGTTAATAGTAGGCTTTTCTGATCCTTCATAATCTCCTACATATGAATCACTAGCCTCTTCTCCCAGAGCCTGAGCAACAACACATTGGAATGGTGAGTGGGGCATACTATAGGCCACACACCAAGGGGTACTTTCCACATTATGTTCTATATTATTCTTCAAAGGATCTAGTGTATCCCTTCTCTTTTGGGGTTCATTATTATCAAGAACATGCCTCCCATCTTTCCAGTTTATTTTGTAAGGCATATCTCTCAGATTAGGGGCTTTGTCCTACCTTTGATAAGGAGGTCTCACATCTTGAAAGTTTCTACCACCTTTATCAAAACTTGCTGGGAAATCTTTATTGTTACCAGGCCCTTTATCCATTCTATCCTCCTCTTTGGATGGCCTTGTAGGTTGTGGCCTAGTTTCTTTCCACAATCTACCTTCATCCCTTTTGTACATTTGGCCAAATGCCTTTTGGTTACTTTCAATATTTATAGCCAACTTAAAAGCATCTCTAAGGGTACAGGGATTCTTATCTCTCAAAAGGTAAGACATCTTACCATCCATAGAATTGAAATAAGTTGTCACGCAGACTGCATCAACTAGCCTCAATACTTGGAATAGTTTATACATAGCCTTTTAGAATCAGCTATTAAACTCTGACATGCTCTCATTGTAATGTTTCTTGATATTATTGAACTCATTTAGCATGTAGCTAGAGTTCACATGTTCTACATATTGCTCTTTAAAGCATCTCACAAATTCTTCCCAAGATGCAATACTGTTCTCAGGTAACCCCCTATACCAATCTCTGGCATGCTCAATTAATGATTGAACAAAGAGCTTCATTATGACATCTTCATGTTCAATTTCATAATCATTGACCTTATCTGTAAAAAAACTTTAGATGCTCTTCACAGGTAATAACATTATTCCCAGTAAATAATGGGATCTTCTTTCTGATTTCATTGGGGACAGCATTAGGTTGGCCAGGAATACCATCAAAAAACAAAGGCCTATATCTATCCAAATGAACTGGCCATCTTTGGATATTTGGTTGATTCAGAGGGGTAGTTGCAACATTTTGACAGGGTATAGTTCCCACTATACCACTAGCTATAATGGGAACTTGATTGGGAACTGGTCTAGGTAAAGTTTGTCTAGGGTGAAAGGCTTGAGCATTTGGAAGTGAAGTATTGGGCTGACTGAAAGGAGTTGTTCCTATGGTGATAGGGATAGAGGTACTAGTGGATGTGTTCATATTAGCATGTAGGAAGGCAATCTTCCTCTTCATTTCATCATCAGCAACCTCCAACTTGAGTTTCTCCAGTTGAATAGCCAATTCTTCCTTTGCTTTTCTAGCCTTCTCCAAGTCTATACTTGTATGAGAATGTACATTAGGAGGAACCACAATTTTTTTGGGCTCATTAATATGTATACCCACCAATTTTTGTTTTCCCTTATCAGGGATTTCTTTGGGAGCAGTTATAATCTCCTTATTCCTCTGGATTTCAGAGGGATTCAATTGCCTTAAGACATGGCTTGTTCCCTCAAATTCACCTTGCTTAGGTTTATTATCCTGGGCCTGCTTTCTCAAATCTTCCATGTCACCAAATAAGTCCTTATTTAAACCTTGAACATCTTGGTTTAAATCACTAACTTGGGTCTCATTTTTCTTGGTTCTTTTGAGAATTTCCTGCCTCTCTATGAGTAAATCACAGATTTGGTGTTCCCTTGCTTTCAACCTATTGGCAATCTCAGCCAGTTGTTCACTCTCCTTTTTCCTTAAAGCAATCACCTCTTCTCCCAACTTCTTAGAATCATAGGAGGTGGTCTCAGTAGAAGAGGTTTCTTCTGGTTGTTCCAGAGTTTCTCTTGCAGGAAAATAACCTACTTTTGTGACCTCTGTGATTACTTCTTTCTGCATGTGCACACTTGGTGTAACCCTCTTGACATGTTCGGGATCATCAAAAGAGGATGAGGACTCATGAGGGAGTGGGACATGAGATCTTTCTCAAGAAGGGCCTTGGGAACTAGCAGTATGCTGACCTCTCCTAGACCATTGTTTCCTACTTGGTGTATGGAGCTCATCACCCATATTATCTTTGGGGTGATCCTTGTAATAAGACCTAGTGTACCTTGGTTGACTCATGGTATAGCATGACAATATTAGCAAAGTTTACAACATTTAGCAACTGGTAGCATAGAGTTTAGAGTTGCCACCCACTTTTATGCGGGAATGAAATTATTCTATACTAGTCTACAAATGCACAATAGATAGGATTTGCACTAACCTTTTGCATGCTATTCAAAAGGTTATCCCCAGAAGAGTCACTAATTTGTTAGCTCTTTTCATGTAGCATCGCCAATATAGTTTTCAAACTTGACTCTCGGGTTCTCAACTCCGAAATCTTACAGGGAAAAGGCTAATTGATAAGGACAAAGTCCTTCTTCTACTTCAGGCTCCACAGACCCAGGCGGGTGTACCTATCTTTAGACTCAATGCTCCACAATGATATTAATGGGAGTAAACATTTATTGCATAAAAATGGCAAGTGTGACAAGGATAAACTCCTTCTTTTCAAGCTTTGAACTCGGGCAGCTTAACCTCTTTTAGATCTACTTCTTGAAAGGATCACAACACTAGTTTATATCCTTGATACAAACTTTATCTTCTCAATCGTTCAACATACATGAAAGTAAATTATTATTTAAGTTTTGTTGAGGGTGAGATCTCTGCAAAATCAAGGATAGACCAGTGCCATATCTTCGGGTATAGAGTCAAACAGTAAAACATATACTTATAAAAATCTTCTAAATGAAACACAAACAAATCCCAGATGAAACACCTTACAATTCATCCTCTCTTAACACATTTGATCATCAAATTCTTACCAAATTCCTAAGCTCTCTGAGATTAACCTAAAGACATTACCCTTTCCTTGAAAGGAGCCATAGACCAAAATCACAGATACCTTGTAAATGGTATATCAAAACTACCTTATAGATTCAATATACAAAAGCCACATAATTCAAACAAGAAGACAATTGAAATCATGCAAGGGAATTCTATTGTATTCCAATAAAATTTCCCTATATCAATACATTTCAAAATCTGATAAAATATTCTAAGATTTCAACAATGGAGCCAAGCCTCTACAGTATATTTTTCAACCTCCTTTGAAACGAACAAGGACTTACTAATTATACCAATCAGCCATCTTGGAATCCTCGAAAGGATGCAACAAGCTTCAGATATCTCTTAAAAGATCTTGCACTAAAAACAAGATTACAAATAGAGAAAGTTGTTTGCAACAACAAATTACAAATATCTATTTCCAACAATCCCGCGGGTGGCATCTTTATCTAAAGATATTTTAGAGCAATTGCTAAATTTGTTGTATGAATAATGACCACCATCTAGCTAATTTACATCACCCTTTATTTGAAACCACTCTTCCTCCAATTCTGTGTCAAGTTCCATGTGTAATTCAAATTTGGCCAGGTGTCACATTCATGTCTATGATAACTTGTTTGACATCTTTGTCCCTTTTTACCTTGACCTTCAAAGGTTTGGAATACTAACACCTGCCACTTCTTCACCTGATTGCCCTTTCTTTTGAATCTCCTGATAGATATGTGGATTCCCAAGTCATGTAGGTTTCTTCACTTGGCCAATGAAAGGCAAGGACCTCATCTTTCTTTGGGGACAACTTTTCCCACTCAACAACCAACTGATGAACTTCTATTCTCACATTAGCAAAGTATAACCTAGCATCTTGAAGGAGTTCAATAAAGTGTACGAATGGGGTATTATCATCTGTACATAGATTTTCATTTATTTTAGTCAATACTCGTCTATCTATTTTCTCCATCCATTGACCTTTATCCTTGATTACCCCATCTGCCTTAATAAGACCAGGGAAAATTTGGAAATCATCCTGGAAATATCTTGTCCTTAAGATTTCTGACCTTCTTCTTATACTCTCCTTGTTTACCTCAAAGTCAAAAAGATCCTTAGTAACCCTGTAAGTACTTGCTAGCTCAATATTGACAACACACTTATCCTTATTTTGATCAAACCATGACCTCAGAGTATCTTTCCTTGCAGTCCATCTTTCCAAAATTTTGTCCACGGTTGCCACCTCTTTCTGAAAAATCACTAAGACATCTGCCAATTGTTTTGCGGATTTGTATATTTCTTTAGGTCTCACCTTTGCAACAAAATGTGACACAACATATTTTATCTTATCGCCTAACCTATTCTTTACCTTTTGATCAATATCCTCTTCATCTATGGAAGGAGAAAAAGGGGAAGGGGGAAGTTTAATAATAGGGCTTGATGAGGAAGGCCCTGCAGAGGAGGAAGCTATCTGAATTTGCTCTGATAATTGTATTGGGCCCCGTTCTCCCAATTTCTTTCTTAAATCTACAATCAAAATATCTCTCTCAAGAATCCCCTGTTTCATCTCACCATAAACCTTCAAAACTATTTCCAGTTTTGCAGTGAGCTCATCCTTCTCTTTAGCTTCCTTTTCTACCACCTTTGTTGTTAATTGTGCCATGGCCATTACCATACTTGATGCTTCCACCAAAGATGTATCAGTAACTCTTCTTACAATTAAACTCCCTAAGAAGTCATCTTTGACAATTTGCTTTCCTTTATCACTTTTATTCTTCCTCAAAGACCACATTACCAATGCTTGATGATTATCACTAAAAGTGAATCCTTTAACAACTTGTTCTACTTCTTCTAGAGTCCTATGGAGAGGAGTGGTTTGTTTTCTAACAGCATCAAACACTACTGCACCAGCTATATCCCATTTTGGGAGGATCAGTACTCCTGACATCTTTACCATATCTCTTCCCTGTTCTGGAGTGAATTTTTTAAACTTTGCAGTCATCTCTATTTTCACTTCTTCCTCTATAACTTGTAAATCCTTCTTCAGATTCTCTTCATGTCTCTTCTCACAGATTTTTGGAAATATTTTGATGTTTAATTTCCAAAGAAATTGCATAAAGGCCCTAGTTTTAACAAAAGTGTCATCAACCAAAAATTCTTCACAAGCTTGCTTGATTATAGGGTCCAATTTAGTACCTGCTAACTCCCCTGCTATTAGATCCAACTTAGGTTCTTCTGGCAGCTCTAGCACTCCCTCATTTACTTCTTCATAAGTCATAAAGATCTGACCTAGAGCATCTACTTGTTGTACTTGTTCTACAATCTCTTGGTCATCAAAAATTCTTATAGGAAACTATGATGGGGAGTACTCCTTTTCCACATGAGCAAGTCTCTCTTCAAACCTTTGCCTTTTTGATGGGGGTGGAGAATCAATTATATCTTTAGAATTCTAAAGATGAGGAGAATTAGGGATCTCCATAATCTCCTTTTGTTTTCCAACCTGTTGTGAGGTTGATGGGACATCCCTTTTATCCATCTTCTTTTGCTGGCTTTGTTCTGGTATCACCACATTGTAACCAATCTTCTTTTGTACCATATACCTCCCCAAGGGTAACCCTTTTGCAAACACACGCTTGCTCAACAATTGTCTAGCCTTTTCTGGATCATCCTTCATAACCTTTTCCTTCTTCTCATTTAAAGTCTGAAAAATATCCTGAAAAAAATTCACGAGAGTGTCTATTTTCTTCCCCATTGGAGTTATGCTTTTCAGGGGATCTCATCCTGAATCAAATTGCCGGATAAAATCTAGTGTCTTCCTATATACCAACTATTTTTCTTTCATAACCTCTTGTTCCTGTATCTTTGCTACATTCCTAATGATATCTTCAGGGAAATTAAAAATATGGTTGATCATGGCACACTTGGCTCTCTTTTTAAACATTTCATTATAGAAACCTTCTGGATCTATTGTTGTAGCAATTGTAGTAGCCATATGGTATGGAGCCAGAATTTTATCCATGTAGACCCATCCACCCTTGGTAATTATGAATTGATGGGCAATGGTAACATTTAGGAATAAAGTTCCCTTACCTTTGCTAATGAGGGCACACTCCTCAATATCTCCTAATTGCCTCAAGAACTCTGCAATTCCAATCCTAAGGGGTACTTGATAGGGCAATATAAAAGGGGTCCCCCTAAAACCATACAACCTGATAACAGTTGATACATTGTAGAAAATAACATCTCCCCAATTGTGTACGATGTTCAAGTTCTTAGCAAACTGGTTTGGCCTAACAAGTTGTGCTAACATTGTTGGGATTCTTGGGTTATCTAAGACAACCAGCTTCCTGAGTCTAGCTGCAAAACGTTTATCAAAATTGATGAAACTATGATCCTTCTTATCCTAGGTCATTGTGAGGCTCCATAGTTGGACTGACATGTCTTCACATCCTTCTTTCTCAACAATTCCATTTCATGTTCAAAATAGCTTGCTCCTTTGAATAGAAATATTTACATTATGAAAGAGTACCAGCAAAAGGGCCTGTCACCTTCATTCTTTTGAATCTTCACTAATCCATTATGGATTAATTCAGCAATAAAAGGAGCAAAATCAAAAGTGATAGACATGTGTGCATGTAAAATTTGGATCATCATGCACATCAAGTGTATTGGCATCCTTTCACTAACATCCTCTCCAAAAACCTGACATAATGACCAATATGCACCCCTAGCTCTAAGATCAAAATATTCTATTTTAAAGGGCTCCGGAGTGTTCTGCCCCACAAAAACCATTTTTCCAATTTTGGTGCAGAAATCCTTCAACAACTTGCCTCTAAAATAGTTCCTTTGTGCATTGTACACTTGCCTTAGTTCTTCAAAGTTAATGCTTTCCAAACTTTCTGAGGGTTCACTTATCCCGAACACCTTCCTGATTTCTTCAGCTGAAACTTTAAACAATAACACTCCCTTTGCATCCCTAATTTCTTTAGTGATTGGATCATAATTCTTTGCAACCTAGGTCATCAAATCTACATCTAAAAAGACACCAGGCACGATAAGTTTTCCTAAGTCAGACTACCATATATTGCTTGCAGGGTGAGGGGCATTTCTCTGACTAAAACCTACTTTGAATAATTCCAGTCCTGTGGTATCAGAGGCACCTCTTGTGTTGATAGTACCAATTTTGGCCTCTCTAATAAAACTTTCCGTGTCATATAAACCTTCTGCTATTTTTACCCTAGGGTCTTTGGGAATCAAACTCTTATTTTTCACCGGGGTAGTGGAAGAGCCGGGAAGTAACTGCAATAAATCTTCATGCAAACCTCTTTCACTATACTCTATTTTACCTGACAATTCTTTCCTTGGGGCCATTTTAAGGTTTATCTTTAAAAGAAACCTTTACAAGATAGACAAAATATAGAACTGTGATTCTTTTAATAAGGAAGCAAATGGCACAAGAATTTCACCAACCTTTTTTCTCAGGAACCACCCAGGAATAGCAGCCAAACATCAGAAATCTTCACGCCCGAGTCTCTGCAAATTTTTGATCTCTTTGTGCTTCTAAAAGTGTGTGAAATTCTGATATATGAGCCACTAAAGTAGTCCTATCAGCAATTAATTTAGCAGGATTGAAACAATTACTCCTCCGGAAGATCGAACTGTCACTTCTTCAATGGGAAGCCTCACTTTGCACCATTTTATCTTTAGTTTGAAAGAGAACCATCGATCCTCATTAGTAGATGATCTAATGGCTTATCGCATGATTGCATGGCATAAAAAACACTCACGTGAACATGCGACTAACCATCACATTACCTTTCTATTTTTGGCAGTCTCTTGTAACTTCCTTCATTAACATAAAATGCTATTCAGATGATCGCATAGCTTAAAAGAAGCTTATGCAAACATGCGAAAACCCATTAGCATTCACTATCACTGTCTTCTTTTATATCGTCGGTCCCACCTCACCTTTGTTAATAAAGAAATTCCATGATTGCAACACCTAGCAGAATGTCAAGTACTTTCTTTCTTTTCGAGCACCGGTGTCTGCTGAAGCTAACCAATGAGAAAACATTATTTATGCACATCTGTCAAAGGTTTCACCAGAGAATCGCACTTGATTCAACACAAGATCAACGGCCTATCACATAATTGCATAGCTTGGAAGATCCCATGCGATTATATGACAACCGTCTGATCTTCCCTTTACTGCTTTAAACCCTTGGAGATTCTTCTGTTACTGGCCCTACTGTTCTTGACAAATAGAAGGCTGCCACTTGTGAGATACGTGTCAGTGGTCCCACCTTGTTTTTGCATCAGGCTTTTGTTATAAAATCAATGGTTATTTCGCATGTTCGCATGGCTTGGAAATATTCCATGCGAACACGTGACCACCGTTAGATCTTCTTTGAAGATTCACGGTTGGATGAACTTGAAACATTAGAATACAAGGTAATTGGGTCATAAGAAATGTTATTTATACCATCGAGTTTCTAGACTTAGGAAGAAATATAACCCCTACGTAAAAATAAACACATGTGCTCTTTAATGGACCTAAGTGACTTAAAAAGTAACGCTCGAAAAGAAATAAAGTAATTGACTTAGGATTTATTTTGAAAATGGCAAACATTTTGGGGTTTTTGACATGAATTCAAAATTCTTCAAGGACAAGACCTAGGGTAAGGATTTTTGAAATAGGGTTATGAAAATTTTTTGAAGACATTCCGACACTTGTACCTAGGACAACTTTACAGACCATAGGACTAAACCAACATTTGGACAAAAACCTCAAAAATTTAAGAATACTCCAACAAGATGAAGTCTTCAAAAGACAAAGATCGTAGATGGAAAATGAGTACTGACAAAAGATGCTTAAAGATAGGACTACCTTGAAAGAGGTATTTCACTATAATGGAGTAGTAAATAATGATATCATGAGGTTTTCAAGACAAGTGGATTTAATGTAAACATTGATAGTTACTGACAAATGGAAGAGAGTCTCCACAATATGACTGAAGAGGTTGTGCTATGAGTTTTCTCCCTTTTCTATTGCAGGTCATTTAAGGTACCTACAGTTCATAACTTAGTCTTGATATGCAAAGTTTTTCATGTCAAAAGTAATGACCAGTCATCAGGAAAATGGTATTAGGCTTAGTGAATTTTAAGTTGATAGGCCTCTGCAATGAAGATCACTGACTGACTATATTGAGACTGACTATTATAGTAACAACCAATATGTTTGATCCATTGGAACAGGGAAGTAGGCAGTTAAAGAGATTATTGTATTGGTCATTTAAAAGGTGTGGATAACCTTCCTCAACCATTTGAAAGAGGTTCTAGATTGTTTCAAGTATTTGATCATAGACAGCATAAAACTATCATGACTATGATAGTGGCAATCAGGATAGTTTTTCTATTCAAATGTAAATTTATCCCATTCATGTTCATTGTGAGTGTCAAGAAGGTTTCCCCTTGATTGGAGAAATTCTTTTCCATTAATGGGGCCTCAAATAATGTATTTTGTCTTTATCTTTGTCTAAGGGAATGTTAATTAGATAGTAAGGTATGAATATGGTAGATTTGGAGTTAGGTCCTCTATAGATATTAGAGTATATGGTTTGTTTTGGTCATTGAACACTTTATTAAAACTTGTTTGTAATCATATAAAAAAATAGTTCAACTATTATAGAGAAAGGGGGAATAGTCAGAATTCAATATTATAAATGTGCAGTTATGAATTTTTAGGAGATTGAGAAAAGCGGTATTACAGTGAAGGGAATCACGCTTTTAAGTTTCATCTATTTGTCTTACATATGATGTCAAATTCTCATTTATTAATCAATCAAAATAGTTGTTGCATCTATAATTTCAAGTTTTCATGTATCATTGAAAAAACTACTTGTTTAATTTGTGTTCTTGATGTATTTAATATTTTTATATCTCCAATGTTTTTAAGCTTTTATAGATGAACATATCCTCATCACTAACATTTTTAAAAATATTGCACTCAATTCCAATCCTAGAAACAAACCTATCACCTATTGTGACTGTATCATCAAGCCAAAATATTTATAATACAATCAGGTAAATTACAAATGATGCAAAAAAGTAGATGAAACATGGCTATTCGCTTAAATGATATTATGATTGAATGGATGAATGTAAGAATTTGTACTATAAATTTCATGTAGGTAGCCCTTTTCCTTTTAATCCTATGATGCATAGATACCAGGTTTAAAAAATTTGTTTCATTTAGGAGGTCAAAAAAATTGCAAATCTAAAGTTTGAAATAAAACATTTGCTAAAATTTGCTTTGGAATTTAAAAGTCTGGAGCATCAAATTATGATATTGCTATCAAGATTCAACTGTGTAGTTTTAGAGTCAAACTCATTGACCCATGTTTCATGAGTAGTGGTTCACAAACCTATCTCTCGCAAGAATGAGTTTTTTGATGAGCTAAAGGGGCTCTACAATGAATGGTTCGTAAGGCACAACACTTGTTGAAGATTTTGCAAATGGGTTTGTTAGGACCTAAAAGAATTTTATGTGGCTATGGAATTTTTCTCTGGCCTCTGTAATGTTTTTCCTTGCCTCTGGCCTCAAACCCGAGTTCATAAATTCAAAATTTCTAGCTGTTGGTGAAAAGAAACCCTAGACTATATTGACCCTATTCTAATTAAGTGTTACTTTTGCAGTCACTAAAGTCCCAATTACGCATGTGTTAAATTGCCCCATTTTGTTGATGACCACTTTTACATGTTATATCATTAGGTTATTATGTCAGGGCCCCCTTTTAATTTTTCTATCCAAGCCTAAGTCTCCCTAGTTTTATTTTCCTAGGTGTCAGCCTTTTAAATTGTGTGGCTATCATTGTTCTACAAGGTTTCCTATTGTTAGAGTTTCTGACATGTGGTATAGTGATGAGCGGACACCTATTCCGATGGGCCCAACATCTCAGTCTATCTTTAATCCTACGGCGGGCGCATGATCTCATCAAATCTTAGTAGGCTATGAGATCATGCAATGGCCGTCAGATCTTCTAGGTAATATGACATTTCTCAATGGGTCCACTGTCAGGTGTGCACAAATGGTAGCTTTTCATTGGTCGCGCTAGATGGTGAGTCACATGATTTAGTGGGACCTGACATTTAGTAGACTTAAGATCTAACGGTTGGCGTAAAATCACATGGAATATTCTTCCTCTATCAAATCATGCACCAGCCATTGATTTGGTATCAGACCATATGATGAAGGTTGCTCCCCTTAATACCACAAACACATAACAAAAACAGAGAAACAACCACAATAATATGCAAGAACAGAAAATTGGCTTCTTATTATCTCCACAAATGTGGAATTAAAAACTTTCAGAATTACAATATGCAAAGCCACATGGGCATTCCCTTACAATATTCTGTAGGACAAAGCCTTGAATCAATACCCAGATCTACTACCCAGAACTGCCCTAGACAACACTACGGGCCTTCTTTATATAAGCAATTTCCACCACCCGAGAAGGTTCTAGAAATTTAGCCCTTAGGGCCGACCAAACTTAGAATTATTTTATTATACAATTTAGTACATCAAAGTCAGCTCAAAATGAGTTTTGAAACCCAAATAGAAATTTTGAAGAAAAATTATTTTCTGCCATTTCAGGTGACCCAACTTCCGAAGACCATAAGTCATCACCCATTGACCCGATTGGCTATTATAACCCCATTCTGTAAATGCCACGAAGTGCTCTACAAGCTTGATCCATGCAAAGCACCGATCACCCAAATTTTTGACCTCATCTAGGGCCTCTAAAGCCTTCAAAATTGAGTTTGAAGTTTCTGTACCCTGCTGCCAATACCGAAAATCTTCAATATCTTGAAAACTAGACCTGATCTAGCCATGAAACTTTGCTGGCAGGCTGATCTGACTGAGATGAACCTCCACATGTAAAATTAGAACATTCCAAGATTGTAAGACCAACTTACTAAAAATAGCAAGTTTCCATAAATAGCAACTCTGCACAAGACAACCCTTATTGAATACAAAAACAAAAATATTTTTGGGTGATGCAAGATTGCTCTTACACCTAGGATGCTCCTGCATCAGACACCCAGGGTAATTTGAGAAGTGACCCTGTCATGACTCAGGTGTGCAGAGGAAAACCAAGATGGTCAACCTCCTCCTTTGTTACCCATGATGAATCTTCAACAGGTCATCCGTTCCATTTGACCAAATACTCTTCATATGTCCTGTTCCTTGTGCTTCTGCCAACATGACTATCCAGTATGTCTTCAATCTCCTTGATATCTGAACTAGTTACTGGAATACTCCACTGTGCTGCTGCAACCTCATCTTCAACACCTCCTTCATGATACTCTATCAAATCTGAAATGTTAAACACTGGTGAAATATTCAGCTCACTAGGAAACTCTACCTCATATGCATTTACTGAATCATGCTTCTTCAGTATCTTACATGGTCCAAACTTCTTCATTTTTAGCTTGTTATATGTACCAACTGGAAATCGCTCCTTCCGCAAATGAACTATGACTTCATCACCAACCTAAAATTCCTTATGCCTCCTTTTTTCATCTACTTTAGCCTTACACTACGCATTCATCTTAGTAATATGCTTCCTCACCTCCTCATGGATGTTCTTCAAGTGTTCTGCAAAATCCTCGGCTTCAGCACTACTTATTTCTCCTTTATCTATCTTTCTCAATTCAGATGCATTTCTTAGACTACTTCCATATACAATCTGGAATGGTGATTTACCAGTATTCCTATTGACAGAATTATGTATGCAAATTCTGCCTGTGGTAAAATCAAATCCCATCCTGTTGGCTTATCTCCAACCAAACATCTAAGCAAATTTCCCAAACTTCTATTCACCACCTATGTATGTCCATCAGTCTATGGATGATGTGATGAACTGAACTTCAAATATGTCTTCAACTTCTTCCAGAATGTACGCAAGAAATATCCAACAAACTTAGTGTCTCTATCTGAAACTATGGTCTTTGGCAAACCATGTAGTCTCACTACTTCTCTAAAAAATAATTCTGCTACATGAACAACATCATTAGTCTTCTTGCAGGGAATGAAATGTGCCATCTTCAAAAATCTATCAACCACCACAAAAATTGAATCATGTCCCCGCTGAGTTCTCGGTAACCCAAGAACAAAGTCCATACTGATATCCTCCCAAGGCTTCTGTGGCATAGGTAATGGCTGATACAACCCTGTATTCTGCTTCACTCCTTTTTCCATCTGACATACTTTGCAACTCTGTACAAACTTCTTTACATCTTACTGTAACTGTGGCCAATAATAATTTTCACTAACCAAAGCAAGGGTTTTATCACAACCAAAATGTCCAGCCAATCCTCCACTATGCTTCTCCTTGATGAGATTCTCCCTCATAGAACTTCATGGAATGCACAACTGACTCCCTCTGAATAGCATATCATCTTGGATGATAAAATCCAGCTATTTCATCCTGTCTAGAGTAACAGGTTTTGTACAAGCTTTCCAAGCTTCACCAAAATCAGGATCCTCTGGATACAAATTCTTGAGTTCCTTGAACCCAACCACCTCAATCTACATCTCTGTCAGCAATAGTTTCCTTCTGCTAAGAGCATCTGCAACCCTGTTAGACTTTCCACTTATGTGTTTCAAAACAAATGTATAACTCTGCAAAAACTCAACCCATTTCAAATGCCTTTGATTCAACTTTTCTTGACTATTCAAATATTGCAAAGCTTGATGATCAGTATACAAAACAAACTCTTTAGGAAGCAGATAATGTCTCCACTTCTTTAATGCCTGAACTATAGCATAAAATTCTTGATCATAGATAGAATATTTTCTCTTGGCATCATTTAACTTCTCACTGAAATAAGCAATAGGTTTACCTTCTTGGCTCATAACAGCTCCTATTGCAGTACCACTAGCATCACAGTCTACTTGAAACACCTTATTAAAATTTGGAAGTGCTAAAATAGGTTGTTCTGTAACTTTTTACTTCAACAATTGAAAACTCTTTTCTACCCCATTAGTCCACTTAAACTCTTTTCTATCCCCTCTCATTTTTTCAGACAAGGGGCCACAAATACTGCTAAAATTTCTGATAAAATTTCTGTAGAAACTAGCCAAACCATGAAAATATCTTACCTCAGTAGCACTCCTTGGAGTAGGCCATTCAAGGATAGCCTGTACCTTCTCTGGGTCCATTTTTAGACCTTCTGCTGAAACTACAAATCCCAAATACACTAACTCTTTCCTCACAAAACTGCACTTCTTCAAATTAATCAATAATTTCTCATCTCTCAATTTCTCAAACACCATACGAATATGCATCATATGTTCCTCCAATGTCTTGCTAAAAATAAAAATATCATCTAGGTAAACAATGACAAACTTACCCAGAAATTCTTTTAGAACCTCGTTCATGAGCCGCATGAAAGTGCTCGGTGCATTGGTTAGTCCAAAAGGCATGACTAACCACTCATATAGTCTTTCCTTTGTCTTGAAGGCAGTCTTCTATTCATCTCCTTCTCTGATCTGAATCTGGTGATATCCACTCTTTAGATCTATCTTTGAGAAATACACAGTTCCACTCAAACAATCCATAATATCATCCATTCATGGCAATGGAAACTGATACCTTATTGTGATCTTGTTTATTACTCTGGAATCTGTACACATCCTCCACTCTCCATTCTTCTTTGGTGCTAATATCGCTGGTACAACATAGGGACTCAAACTCTCTCGAATCAACCCCTTCTGCAATAACTCATGTACTTATCTATTCAACTCTTCACTTTCTACTGGTGTCATTCTGTGTGCTGCCTTGTTTGAAAAACTGGCTCCTAGAATCAAATCCATCTGATGACTAATCTTCCTTACCGGTGGTAATCCATCAGGTACATTATCAGATAGAATATCCTAAAACTCATTCAACAAATCTGCAACCTCTACACGTACATCCTCTACTTCTCCTTTACCAACTTTTAGAATTAAAGAAAAATACACATGCTCATGCCTCATACCATCTAGGAATTTTCTTCCATCAAAAAATGTTATTCTTGCATTACCACATACCTTTTCTTCGGTCTCCTTCAATGGCTTTAGCTTATTTCGCACTCCATCCTTTGTCAGAGAATAGGAATTCACACGACCATCATTTATAACACATTTGTCAAACTACCATGGTCTACCCAACAACATATGACATGCATACATAGAGATGATATCACATAGTACCTCATCTTGGTACCCGCCGATCTTGAACTTTACCAGGCACTGTTCACTGACCATGACCTTGTGGTCATCCTACACCCAGGCAATCTGATATGGATGTGGGTGTTTTTGTCTCTTGAGCTTCAACTTTGTCACCATCTCTTCTGACACTAAATTTTCAGTGCTTCCACTATCAATAATCACATCACAACATTTACCCCCACACTTGCATCTAGTGCGAAACAGGGTCCTCCTTTGTTCAGGTTCATTCTCACCACTCAGCAAGACTCTTTTGTTAATTAGCATTTCTCCTCTTTTAGCATCTTCAGAATTTGATGATCTAGCATCTTCATCTACATGTGCAACCCTGGCCTGGCCTTCATTTCTCCTGTCTATTCTACCTTGGCGCTAAGGACATTCAAATTCCCTATGACCTTCTTCTCCATAGTGAAAACATGTTCCACGGAAGCCTCCTCTTCCAGATCCTTGTCCTCTTCCTCTTCCTCTCTGATCTCTATTACTCTGATGCTGGAAATGATTGGAATTATTTCTTCTCTAATTCTGACTGCTACTGGCCTCATCCTTCTTTTTTGGATCTTCATTTCGGCCACCATATGACCATCCGCCAGATCTTCCACCATGACCTCTTTCATTTTGTCTGCTCTCAAACTTCTTGTTTAGCTTTTCCTCTACTTTTAGGGCAAACTAGTATGCCTCCTCAATACTGTTCATTCAAACTAGATTTAACTCCTCCTGAATGCTTGGCCTTAACCCATTAAGGTATCAGGCAACTTTCTCCTTATCAACTTTTGCATGGCCTGTTCTGATGAGGAGTCGATAGAACTCCTCTGTATACTCCTGAACAGATCTTCCTGCTTGCTTCAAACTTTGCATTTTCTTTAGTAGGTCAAGCTCATAATCAACAGGAATGAATTGTCACTTCAATTTATCCACCATCTGATCCCATCTTGTGATTTTATCTTTCCCTCTTCTATTTCACTCCAATTGAATTTCTTGCCACCAGATCTTCGCATGACCTTTCAATCTGGCCTTCACAAATTTGACCCTATCAGGATCCTCAACATCTTCATACCCAAAATATTCCTCACATTCATTGATCTAGTCGATCAATTCCTTTGGGTTAAGATTTCTAAAAAATGTAGTAACCTCAATCTTAGGTCTTTTCCCAATCTTGGAAATTGCCCAAAAAAGTCTTTCTTCCTCCTGGTTCACAATTTTAGCTTCTCCTTCTTGATATTCTTCTTTGGCTTCATCCTCTCTTTCATCTCTGACATTAAGATTCATTCCTCTATGAATCTCTTCTTGCAATGCTCGCACTTGTCTCTGCAGCTCTCTAACCTCAGGTGTCACAATACCAGCTCTTCCACCACATTCTCTTCATGGAGGCATTTTCACGATGCGCGCTGAAACCCTAACCATGGTCCTCATGTAAATTGCCTCACAGTCGGTGATCTATTTACACACTCAAGAACTCCTACTCTGATACCACTTGATGAAGGTTGCTCCCCTTAATACCACAAACATATAACAGAAATAGAGAAACAACCACAATAATATGCAAGAATAGAAAATTGGCTTCTTATTATCTCCACAAATGTGGTTATACAAACTTTCAGAATTACAATATGCAAAGCCACATGGGTATTCCCTTACAATATTCTGTAGGACAAAGCCTCGAATCAATACCCAGATCTACTACCCAGAACTGCCCTAGACAACACTACGGGCCTTCTTTATATAAGCAATTTCCACCACCCGAGAAGGTTCTAGAAATTTAGCCCTTAGGGCCGACCAAACTTAGAATTATTTTATTTTACAATTTATTACATCAAAGTCAGCTCAAAATGAGTTTTGAAACCCAAACAGAAATTTTGAAGAAAAATTATTTTCCACCATTTCAAGTGACCCAACTTCCGAAGACCATAAGTCATCACCCGTTGACCCGATTGGCTATTATAACCCCATTCTGGAAATGCCACGAAGCACTCTACAGGCTTGACCTATGCAAAGCACCCATCACCCAAATTTTCAACCTCATCCAGGGCCTCTAAAGCCTTCAAAACTGAGTTCAAAGTTTCTGTACCCTGCTGCCAATACGGAAAATCTTCAATATCTTGAAAACTAGACCTGATCTAGCCATGAAACTTTGCTGGCAGGCTGATATGACTGAGATGAACCTCCACATGTAAAATTAGAACATTCCAAGATCGTAAGACCAACTTACTAAAAATAGAAAGTTTCCATAAATAGCAACTCTACACAAGATAGCCCTTATTGAATACAAAAACAAAAAATTTTTGGGTGATGCAAGATTGCTCTTACACCCAAGATGCTCCTGCATCACCATAAGGGAGGGTAGTGGGACCATTTCCTAGGTGTTGCAAAGTTGTTCTTTTTTGATTGGCCGAGCTCAGTGGTGATGTGGTGGATGTTGATGGGACTAGTGTTTTAAGTGTTCAAGGTTTTTAAATAATAGATTGATCGTGCGGTCGTCGTTATACCATTGGAGTAAGTTGCACACTATTTAAGCATCGCGGTATAGCGACGGTCATTGATTTTGTTTAAGAGATGGAACTATGCGGTGGGTCCTCTATTGCTAACTCATTATGATATGGGTGATTGTTTTGATGGCATGTGGATCCAAGTGGCCCTAACTTTTCTCTTCAGTCGTGTGATCTCTAATTGTAACTGTGGTTAGAGATGAAGTCTGACATTTTCACGACTAAGGCATAAATGTAAACCAGGATTCCCACTAAGGTTAAATCTGAGATGCCCGAGAAAAGTGAGGATCTAACGGTTATGTTTTAAAGGTGATCTTAGTTTGATTTTTGACCATTGATGTGCTATCTCGTGCCCTGATGTAGCCGTTTTCTTCTAGATTTGAATATTTTAAGGGTTTTCAACCACTAGAGGACTAAAATTCAATGTTGGAGTGGCTTGATCAGGTTCATTTTTATTTTTCTTGCTATTGCAGTGTGGTCCAAAGGTGTGATGATTTTTTGCAAGGGGACTGTACCATTAGGAATGGGTAATGTTGCTCAAGGCATGTTGCAGGTGGCTGATTAGACTGGTTAACATGGTGCATTCATGGTCCTCAATACATATCAGGAGATTTCTCATTGATAAAGATCATTCTAGGATCTCTTTTCTCCAAGTTGCTTCATTTTTCTCCCGTGTAGTAAATTTTAACTGTATTAGGTTGGTTTGGTGTGTGAACACCCTAGCCCTTGCCTCAGTCATCCGTAGCTTGTTGCATCTTGACTTTTTGGGATTTCAAGATGACTGGTGGTATATATTGTTGTAGTTTTGATTTTTTAGGGGTTCCAAGTCTTTTGGTCACAAAGGTTGTTGTTGATGTTATGTTGAAAATTAATGTAAAAGACTCAACAAGGAGAGCTTTGATTTTTGGGTTTGTTTCCTAGCATTTTGTTGTCTTGGTAATGTATAGATTCTGCAGATTTTAATGAGAATACACTTGAATTCCAATCTCAAATTTATGTTTGTCTTCTTGTTTTGATCTTGGGCTCATATATGTTAATGTCACAAAGTGAGTTAGCATATGGTAAACAAAGAGTATTGTGGAATTATCTTTGAGTTCCTAACAAAGTTAGGATTAAAGTCTTTAAGGTAATCTCAGCGAGTTCATGGTTGGATAGGAATTTGATGATCAGGTTTGGGAGTGAGAGGGATAATATGCAAAGCACTTATTCTGAGTTCAAGAGTGTTTGAGTTAAAATTTTTAGTTGATATGTATTGTTGAGTTCTCTATGCCCTAGGTTAAGGCACTGATCCATTCTCTAGAAGTAGTCCATTATCATCAATCACACATTTAAATGATAAAATCTTTAAAACTAGTTTGTGAAGGGTATAGTTGTATAATATTTTTTGACTCCTTTGGAGAAGTGAGTCAAAGGTACACCTACCTGAGCATCTAGGCTCAAATTGTAGGAGGTTCCTTGTTGATCCTTGTTAATTGGCCCTTTTCCTTGCAGACTTTGGAGTGGTGATAGAGTCAGTGACATTAGTTTTTCAATCATGGTGTAAACCTGCAAGTAGAAAGAAAAGATCACCAACAAAATGGTGACTCTTTTGGGGAAGAAGTAAAAGACAACAAGCTTCCTTGCTTGGCTGGATCATTCTAGAGTTTTGGTTGAAAGATTACAGAGTCAAATAGAAAAAACACATTTGTAAAATTTTCTCACTAAGTGTTGAGTTGTGACTCGGAGTCTCTATTCAATTAGTGTTCTCTTAAAATAAAATATGATATCTTTTGTGATCTTGATAAGCAGTTATCCTACATGGTTATGTTGTGATTGTGGGTTTTGAAGAAAGTTTAGAGTTGAGAAAGGATTTCAGATGATCCAAATTTTTCCTCTAAGAGGAGGAGGAAACTCCACCAAAGATTAAAAGGTGGTTTGGAGGAGACTTCAGATCAATATTTTGCAGCATTCACAACATCTCCAAGTAATCCTATTTTATAAAGCAAGAATGGTCTCTAATTAGGTGAATGAGCCACTGATGAAAGGGAAATCAATTTTGAGGTTTGATGAAGTCAAATTGTTGAATTAATTTAGATAGAACTATTGTCATGAGAACAAGCTGCATTGTTTTTTTAGTATATTAAAATGGAGTTTCCAGCCTTGATAGGTCAAGATGATGTTTCTAGGTTTGAAAGTTCTCAGTCAAACCTTAGAAATGTTAATAGAGAAAGAGATATTTATTTGATAAGTCAAAAAATATAGCAGACTTGTATAAATATTATAAGATTTGCAATAGGGGAAAGGAAAGAAGAGTCATCCCATTTGTACTATAAGAAATTTTTTATAGCTTGTGATGAATTTCTTATGGGTGTTCAGCTTCAAGATTTCCAATATGCTAGGATGTTTTTAGAGCTTGGTATGCCTGAATTAGTCAGTTGGACTACCTCTTTTAGAAATGAAGTACTAGAAAATGTTAAAGAATGGATGGCTTCATTTGTGGATGATGAATCTTGTCTTAGTGATGCTGATAATGGAACTTATGGTTATCAAGAAGTAGAAGATGAGTCTGCAGTTGATGATAGTTTTTACTATGACTAATTTGCACAAAATATTGTGAGACAAGAGTTTTTAGCACCTACTTCACATGAAGAGGATAATTTTAGTACTAGCAATGAGACCAAAGAGGTAAAATCGGAGGTTCAATGTTTACTAAGTAGTGAGAAAATTTCAAAACTTTTGGAAACTGAATTTCAGAGGTACACTCCCAAATCTGTTTCTAAGATCCCATGCCTGGTAGATATAAGTTTTGATGGAGATGAAGCAAGTGATGCCATGATGTTTGAAATGTTTGTGGATGTCCTTTCTCACATTTTTTATGTGCAAGAGGATAGTACACCTCATTGTAGTGAATTTGACAATGTCATATTTGATGAATATGATGTTATGTGTACTAGTGTGGATTCAATTTTTCAAGAGCCCAATGTAAGTGGTTCTTGTTTACATTTTGATGCTAGAGAATGTGGTAAGTCTGAATGTGTTTTCTCAGATTTACAAATTGATGGGGAGGCTAGGATAGACTAGCTTAGTCTATGCCCCTAATCCACGCTAGGATCCAGGTGTTATTATAACACCCCTGATGGTCTATAGGCTTCCTTATCTCTCCAAGGACCCCCTAACCTACCTAACCTACCCACCAAGTCAAACTAGCTCAATCATCAACATACCAAGCTTTACACTCTAGCTCCCATCCCTTACATTGGCTCATAAGGGTCTATTTGGCTTCTAATTCCTTCCCAAGCTCCAAAAGTGAAAATGATGAGTTCCAAGGTCTTTTTAGGGCTATTTTCACCTTTCCATACCATTAGCAAGGTTTTTGGATTACCCGATTTAGGATTTTCGTTGTAAATTAGGGCTATAAGGAGGAGGCATAATTAGCCCTCTTTCCAATTTTAAATGGAATTTTATGCAATTTCTTCAAAGATTCAACACCTCTGGTTTGAAGAACATCTACTAGTATTGATCCCCTATCAATGATTTTTGGGCTCTCAAACTTCCATCAGGTCGTACAACACCTGTACCCAAAATGAGGGTTTTATGGCTTGTCAAGGTCATAGGGAAAACTAGTTTGCAACAGCACCCCTCCAAGATTGTTTAGAATTCCTCCTTCTAATAATTTAGTCTTCAATCATGTGCCTTGACTCCCTCCAAAGGGCTAAGCTTGGAACTCATTCCTCTGACTACTAGAGCTCTTTTAGTGCTGACCGCTCGTAGCCAAACTAAGCCTTAGCTCACTTAGGGCTTTGTCAAACAAATTTTTGTACACATGCTCTGGGGCCTTGCTTCCATATTTATATAGGTAAGGGTCTATACTTTAGGTATCCAAGGTTTCATGGCTTGGCCACTGTGGAAACTAAAGATACAGGCCCATTTACACAAATCTCTCCAAATTGGTAGAGAACTGACTACAACAAGAAATGAACAAAGATGCTAATAAAACTTGGAAAAAAGCCTAATCTAATATAGACACAAGAAGGCCTAAATGCACATAAACACTAGGATCCTTCAAAGATTAAAAAAAAACCCATTGTATTCACAAGAAATCAGTCATAATAGTGACTATTCCACACAAATCCTGCATTCAGTCTGGTGTTTCATATAGTAACCGTACCAAATGACATCCAACCTCCATATTAGGGTTTTTCAGGACTTTTATATCCTTCTCCTTGATTGGTGTGTGAGGTTAGGGCTTATGAGCCACTTAGGTTACACTAAGTTATCACAATGAGAAAGTTGCTTAGCAATTTTTAAAAGTTATTGACAACTTTTAAGAAACTTTTGTTGCACAAAGTAACTTTGCTCCCATTCTTCAATGACCTCCACTATAGCCCTCTTAAAGCACTCCCATGTTCTTATAATACAATCAAAACTAACCTAGGACTACTAACCTCCTATCAAAGCACTGATTTCAAGATGTCAACATTCTCTAAATCAGTGTGCCATAAATATAGGATAGTCCAACTGAACATTAAGGACTTAGACTAAACCTAAACACACAAACATGAGCTAAAGCTCTTATTTTAATTACATGCTTCTCTTAGGAAGACTAACACACCAAAATTGTGAAGGTGGGAGCCCTTAGAAGGGTGCTCCTGCACGATACTCCCCCTCAGCACAACTAAGGTACTTTGGGGTCAAGAAGAGCCAAGTTAATCCTGAACTTCTTAAATTGTCCTTCCTCTATCCAGGTGGCTTCAAATTTAGGCTGACCTATCCACTTGACTAGGTGCTCCATGTAGACTTGATGTCTAGTTGATTTCTTCACCCTAGATTCTAAGATATTCTCTTCTTTAACTGGCTCCTTCTTAGGCATGGCATTGTTGTCTATATCTTGTAGTACCTTTGGTGGAGTTGTACCTTGTTGACTGATATCACCTTTAAATCTAATTAGGTCTACAATGTTGAACACCAGTGAGATGGCTAAATCTGAAGGCAAGTCCACCTTGTAGGTATTCTCTCCATATTTGGCTAGAATCTTGCATGGGCCTACTCTCCTCATCTGTAGCTTGGTGGGCATGCCTTTTTGCATCCTTGCTTTGTTAAGGTGGACCATAACATAGTCCCCAATCTGAAACTATACTTCCTTCCTCTTTAGCCTTGAGTCTTTGAGTAGACTCCATAATAGTTTTCTTCACTTGCTCTTGAACCTCCTTGATGGTTTGAGTGAAATCTTTATCTTGTCCACTCTTCAACTCCATAGAACCTAAGTCTCTCAACTCACACACTCCTCCAGGGTGTCTCCCATAAACTATCTCAAAAGGACTTCTTCATGTGGTCCTATTGACACTATCATTGTAAGCATATTCAGCCTGAGATATAACAAGATCCCAAGTCTTCCCATACTCCTTTGTCAAACACCTTAGCGAGTTACCAAGCACCCTATTGATGACCTCAGTTTGACCATCAATTTGAGGATGGTATGCTGAACTAAAAGAGAGATTAGTTCCTAGCCTTTTCCATCAGGTTTGCCAAAAATGGCCCATGAACTTGCTATCCCTATCTGACACAATGCTCAAAGGGAGTCCATGAATCCTAACTATCTCCTTAAAGAAGAGATGTTCTACATAGCTTGCATCATGAGTAGTTTTTCAAGGATTGAAATGACTCATTTTAGAAAACCTATCAACAACAACATAGATGCTATCCATACCTAATTTGGTTTTAGGGAGTCCAACCACAAAGTCCGTACTTACACACTTCCAAGGCCTATTTGGAATTGGTAAAGGTTGATATATTCCTACATTGCTTGAACCTCCTTTAGTTCTTTGGCATACTCCACACTACTCAACATATCTCCTAACATCCCTTGCTAGCTTAGGCAAAAAGTAGTATCTTTGTACTAACTCCAATGTCTTGTTTATGCCAAAATGTCCACTTAGGCTTCCATTATGCTTTTCTTGAATCATATTTTCCCTCATGGATCCTCTAGGTACACAAAGCTGATTACCTTTAAACAACAGTCCATTCTGAAGGGTGTAATCTGCAAAGTCACCATGAAAATGGTTCTCAAACTCTAGGAACACCTTGTAGGCTTGTGAGAAGTCTTCATCCTCCTCATATAAGTCTTTAAAACCTACTATTCCAATGCTTTGCAGTTGTACCTCTTGGACAGTCAATAACTTCCTACTCAAGGCATCTGCTACCTTGTTGAGCTACCCTTTCTTGTGCTTGATTGTGAAGGTAAAGGATTGGAGATACTCCATCCACTTCAAGTGTCTATTACTAAGTTGCTCCTGACTATTTATGTATCTTAAAGCCTGATTGTCAGTAAACACCACAAATTCTTTTGGTAAAATGTAATGCCTCCACTTCTTGAGAGATTGTACTAATGCATACAACTCCAAGTCATAAGCTAAATACTTCTTTTTTCATTGAGTTTTTCACTAAAGAATGCCATAGGTCTTCCTTCCTAACTCAATACACCCCCTACTACTATACCACTTGCATCACATTCAATAGTAAACAATTTGTCAAAAGTTGGTAAGAGTAGGATAGGTTTTGTAGCTACCTCTTGCTTCAATGTTTGAAATGCTTTCTTAGCTGCCTCAATCCATTTGAACTTAATTTTCAGTCCTCCTTTGATGGTGTCTAATACTGGTGCACAAATCCCACTAAAGTTCCTCACAAACTTTCTATAAAATTAGGCTAAACCATGAAAACTTCTAACGTTTGTCCCTATTTTTGGGGTAGGCCAATTCAAGATTGCCTCCACCTTGCTTGGGTCCATTTTTAGATTACCCTTGTGCTAGAATGATTATGTGTTGTCTTCAATGTCACACAAATGTCATATCAATTGTCAGCTCAGTCGGTTAGTAAAGCAGTTCCTAGTGTCTACCGAGCTCAGTCGGTCAGCAAAGTAGTTCTTAGTGTCTACTGAGACCTCTCAGGTGTCAAAAGAAAAGTATGGCAAAAAATAGCATTAACCGAGCTTCCTTGATTATCAAAGGAAAGTTAGTGTCTACCGAGTTCACTCGGTCTCCAAAGGATGTTGAAGAATTCCTAGTACTTACCGAGTTCTCTTGGTCACCAAAGGAAATCTTTTTCAGATTAATGTTTACTAAGCAAGGTCGGTCCAATAAAGGATTTTGTCAGTGTGAGAAATAAAGTTAGTTTATTCCAGCTGACTGTTGTACTGATTAGTAATGTTTTGTAATAATTATTAGTGCTGACTTGACAATCCTAATGGTATATATATAGAAGTTCAAGTTGTGAATTATGAGGAAGAAAAAAAAGTGAAAGAGAAGATAGTATGAGCAAATTTTGAAGGATGGTTAGATGTCCTTGAAGAGCAGCAAAGATATATTTGATCAGGAAGGATCTAGTGAAGTAGAACAGAGATCTATAATCAGCAATTCAGTTGCATCACTATTTAGGTCACTTAATTTTTACTTTCTTACCATTGTAGCAGTGATTTCAAAATCTCCTAACCGATTTGGTTTAACAGCCATTTTGTAAATCCTCTAACAAGGTGATAGTTCTATTGAATTGTTTCAAGACCTCTTACAAGGCAACTCCTAGCAGGGTGATTAAATCCTCTAACAAGGTCACACCTAATAGTGTGTTTTGTAACCTTTTACTGGGTTGGCTCCTAATAGGTCATCACTTCAGAAGAGTGAAAATCAGTAACTAGTTACATTGGTGGTTTTTCCCATATTGGGTTTCCATGTTAAATCTGGTGTCTCTTGTGTTCATGGTATTTTCTTTATTCATGCATGTTAATCACTGATGAATGCTTAAGAATAGTTATAATTAACACTCTCTACAATTACCGAGTTTTCATCATTTCTCTGTATATCAGTAGTAAATAATTTAATAGGACATCTAAGGGATCAGTGGTAATATTTTGTGGTTAACGGATTCCCCCCCCTCCCCTCTCAGTTACTACATCTATATTTCCAACAATTGGTATCAGAGCTTTTGGTGCTTGCAAGAAGGGTTTTAAGGACCTAAGCTAAAGATCAGGATGTCTTACAAGAGAGAAATTCCAAGGCTTAACAGAGATAACTTTTCAGCATGGCAAGGTCTCATGAGACTTCATCTGGCTTCCATTGGTGATTCAAGATGCAAATATATTGATCAAGAATATACTATTCCTACTGGCACATTAACTATTAAAGACATTGCAGAGAAAAAGAACCATAACACCATGATGATAGATATTGCATCAACCCTTAGCTATGAAGAATTTGATGAGATCAAAGACTACACAACTGCCTATGAAATGTGGAACAAGCTAAAGAAAATTTATGGTGGTGATGACAATGTGAAAAGAGCCAAAGCAGAAAGTCTAAGAGGACAATTTGATCAGATAAAGATGAAAGAAGATGAAAACATTGCAAAATATGTTGAAAGGATCAAGGTGAGTGTTAGTGCAATCAGAGCTTCTAAAGGAAAAATTGATGATGAAACTGTTATAAGTAAGGTTCTTAGAACATTGCTTCCTATCTATGCAATAAGAGTATCTGCTATTCAAGAAAGAAGATGTGAACAAAATCACAATATAACTTTGGATGCCTTAGTTGGAAGATTGACAGCTTTTGAATTGGACAACTATGATAACTATGTTCCAACTTCTAAAAATATTGAATCAGCATTTGAGGCCAAACTCTCACTTAAGAAGGGCAAGAAAATCCAGTCAGAAAGTGAAGAAGAATCAAAGGAAAGTTCAGACAGTGATCTTGAAGTTATTGAAGCATTACTTGCAAAGAAATATACTAGAGGTAGAGGTAAATACAAAGGTAAAACTCCCTTAATATGTTTTTCATGTGAAGAAATTGGTCATATTGCAGCTAGGTGCCCAAATAAACAAAGAAAAGATGAGAAGAAAGGTCACAAGTACAATGGCAAGAAGAATTTTAAGTCATTCATGGATAAAGGTAAGAAAACATGTTTTTTGGCTAAGGATTCTGATGATAGTGAAGAAGAAATTGTCTTCATTGCTATAAAAGATGAATCTGATGATGATGAAGATGAGATGGCAACTATCTCTCATATAAGAAAAAATGATACATGGATTATAGATAGTGGATGCTCACATCATATGATTGGTGATAAAACTAAGTTTGAACATTTTGAAGACTATGATGGTGGTAGTGTAAGGTTTGGAAACAATGAACCTTGTTGTATAAAAGGAAAAGGATGAATTTCATTAAACAAAAAACTTTTATGTGATAATGCAAATTGGGTTGAAGGACTAAAAAATAATCTTCTAAGTGTAGCACAACTAATCAATAGTGGACTCAAGGTTGAATTCATGAATGGAAAAGCCAGACTGTTGAATGACAAAGGAAAACTGATTGGTTCATGCAAACAAACCAAAGGTAACCTATTTTGTCTTGATCTCGGTGAATGCTCATGTTTTATTACTCAAATTGAAGAAAGTTGGTTATGGCACAAAAGGTTATGTCATGTAAATTTTGATAATGTGAAAATAAGAAAATTCAAGAAAGTAAGAGGTATTCCTACTTTGAAGAAACCTGATATTGGTCTATGCAAGAATTGTCAGATTGGTAAAATGGGAAAGACTAGCTTTAAAAGTAAAAACTATCAGTCTGAAGATATTTTGGATATTGTGCATACTGACTTATGTGGACCTATTGGAATTGAAAGCTCTATTGGAGAAAAATTCTTTATTCTCTTTGTTGATGATTACTCTAGAATGATGACTATTATGTATTTAAGAGAAAAGTCAGAAGCATTTGAGAAATTCAAATGGTATTTGGCAAGAGTAGAAAAGGAAATAGGAAAAAGAATGAAGTGCTTGAGATCAGACAGAGGTGGTGAATTCATCTGCCATGAATTCAATAACTTCTGCATTGAAAAAGGAATCAAAAGATAGGTATCATGTAATACCCCTCTAACCCTAATATAAGTTTTGTGTTTTTGAAAGAATTAAGATCCTTTGATGTTTTCTTACAGCTTAAGTTGTACATGATACTTGTTTGATCTATTCCTATAGTTGTTTATAATAACTTCATAAGCTAGTACTCAATGATTCTAATATCAGACATACTATCTAAAGGTATCATTTTTGTATGTATTTATCTCCATGTATGTATTGAGTACCTACAAGACCTTTATGAATGTAGTTAGGATGTTATATGATATGTACTTGATAGATATATATAAGTGGTTATTTATATTTTCTTCTATTAAGGTTACTTTGGATGAATCTTGTATCTCACTTGATGATTTGATTATGTTGATTTATTATTAGTATCGATAAGAGACTAACACAATGCTTGAGATTCTAACCTTCGTTATGATGATGCTACATGCTTTGAGTGTATATATATACATGATATGTTTTCATGATTCAGGACAAAGTCGTAGTTACTCACATAGCTGAGGTCCACACGATGTATCGATCCTGGTCATCTGTCTGCAATGTTTTCTTTTATACGTATATCTGTGCATATGTATTTCTTCTTTGTGATGCAGGCTTGCAGGTACTGGGCATCGACTTCACCTGGCTTCACAAGTTTGAGCATGCCCTCAAATCCTCGATGGTTGTTGTTATGGAGATAGTACTAAGGCCCCTACATGAGTCTTCCTTTGTCATTATTCCAATTTGGGAATATTAGGGTTCCTTCTTTGTCAGTCAACCTTTGGGTCAAAAACCCAGATCCAACACACCTGGTTGGGAATGGTTGTAGTTAGTGCCTTGTGGCCACTTGAATTCATTTGGTTGTATGATTTGTTTACTCATTTTATTTATTTCTCCTTCTTGGTATGATTCTTAGTTAATCTTTCTATGTTGTGTTTCAGGAGTTTGGCTTGACTTTCCTTGTTGACTTTGGTTGACCTTGTTTGATCTTATGGTTTTCTCGATATGTTTCATAGTTGATTTTTATGGCCTCTTTCGATGATTAGATTTATTTTGAGGCATGTGATTTTATTCTACCTTAGTGTTATATCCTATAGTATTTATAAATAGGTAATAATATTGTGATCTATTACTTCATAATCTTATAGATTATAGTGTTTGGTATTTGGCATGTATCTATATAAATATAAATATATATATATATATATATGGAAATATATATATGGGTGCACACATATATGTATTTATATATATATATATATATATATATATATAATTTATATGTGATTATATGTTAATTATTGTAGATATTGTTGATGGTGTATAGTTTGGGATTAATGTAAAGTATAATATTATTAATAATTAAATATTAAATAATGCAAGGTATATTATTCTCAATTGTTAATTATTAATAATGAGGATAGGTTATATATATAGATATTGATGTAATTAATGATGGCATATGCATATATGTTAGGATAATATTACATATGTGTATGAATGAATACAAATAATCTTTTATTGTATATTTGAGTAATATAGTTGTATGATAAATTAAGTTATTTAATAATACCCTTTAGTTGGGAGTTGGTAACTTTTCCTCTCAACCTTTGGAAATATATTTATATGCACTACTTTCTCATTTGAAGAGGGGGGATTTTGGGGCTGAAGCATTGAGGAGAGGATGGCCTTAATTTTCATGGTGATTTTGGAGAGAAAACGTGGAGATGTGAGGGAGATTTTGTAAGCATATGTCTTTAAGAATTTTTGGTTATCTTTGCTTTTGGGAGAGAGACATTTTTGTGAGAATTTCAATAGTTGAGAGAGGGATTCTTTGCTGTGGAATTATTTCTTTCTTTCATGGAGATTTCTGAAAGTGGATAGGGTTTGAAGGATGCATCTCAAGTTTGGATTTGTCTTCTCTTTTGTTTCCTTCCTTCTTCGATTCAACCTTCGTAGGACATGAGGTATGGATTGAATATGTAAGTTACTTTATGTTTCTGATAGATTATAGATCTATTTATATATTATAATTATTTATTATATCTGTACTTTTAATTTCTATGGTTATTTTAAAGTTTTGAGTTTTTGTTTGTAAGAATTGACATGTGTTTTCCTAAGGTTTTTAGCAACCCATTTTTGGAGATCTATTATTATAATAATTTAAATTGCATCTAAGGTTTTAATAAATTTATTTTATGGAAGTCAAATTCACAGATCTCAAATGGGTATCTCTCTGATTTTATTTTTAGGGTCGAGTTAATGCCTTATTTTTGACATTTTAGCAGACTATGCTTGTCCATTCTCGATTCTGAATTTTTTGTCAAATGTATTCGTATGCTACAGGCTGATATGATTATATAAAAGTCTAAATTTGATATAAAAGATTATTCTAAGTCTTATCTTTCATTTCCAATTGGTTTGGATAATTTTTATTATGTTTTGTGAAAATTACAACCGTTTTAGTGAAGGCAGGTCTGAACCCGAACCAGAATTTTTTGTTTTAAACCAGAAGTCATAACTTTCTTTCCCACCATTGGATCTTCCTAAAAATCAAATTGAGAGTCCATAATTATGTTAGCTAAATCTCCACTGAAGATATTTCCTTTATTATTTGTTTTGTGGAAGATATGGATGACTGTTCTATGATGACTATTCTTTGCAATTAATCCTTGCTTGAAATAATTCAGTTTAAGAACATCATTAAGTTTTAAGGTTTCGTATGGTCACCAGAGGCTATTAGAATGTTTTTTTAGTTAATTGGATCTATGTATACTCTGAATATGTTTATAATATCACTTGGATGTCTTCTTATATGTTTGGAACATTCTGTATGCCATATTGGGTTTAGGGTTGTCAAGTGGACTAGGGACAACATATGTTTTCCTAAACTCAATCAAATGTTGTTATGGAATTGATATGAATTCTTGATGATGGATCTATTATGCTCTTATGATTTTTATATGTATGTTAGGGAACCTAAGTACACTAGGTGAGTGGCTCATAGTGAGGGGCTGGGGCCCTAAGTGGCTAGTACCAGGATAACCTACTATGAGTTATTTAATCAAGTGATAACCTAAATAAATGAATTGGGAATGGGAAATTACACACTAATCAAGATTAATTGTGTCTCACCCATGCCTTTAGTGCTAGTAAAGAGTAAGGATGGGAGTGGGAGAAGGTACCTATGCGTAGGTACAACTGGATGACCTTGTCTGTATGAGAGGCATTCAGTTCCGCATGTGCCTACTTGGGGGCCGGGGCCAAGAGTGGCTAGTACCAGGACAACCAAAGGGGTGAGAGCTATGCGATGACACTCATCTAGCTTGTAGCTTAGAGTCTCTACTAAATTTGATCATGCCTCTGGTAATCCTTGTGGTCTTCTTGTCTTTTCTTTTGTGTTGTGACTTTGGGGAAATTTTATCACCACCTTAGGAATTTCCTAGTTGTTACCTCTTGTATGGGCCTTTAGTTCTATCTCCTAGCTTGGGGGAGTGGGCCTATTGGTTCCACATGGTTGGGTGGTTAATATTTATATCGAGGTATTGATCGTGATTCTTTGGATGATCCTAGCACATATTCCTTTCCAGATCTACAGTTGAAGATTTCTTATTGGATATTTTAATATGTTGAGATGTACTTATGTATTTATATTCATGTAATTTTTAATCTCCTAAAAGGAGTCTTGTAGTATTGATGCAATCTCAATTCAAAGCAATGCATAAGGGAATGGGTAGTTATAGGTAAAAGAAAGGGAAAAGAATGTGGAATATTGGACATGTTACTAGCATTAAAAGAAAGTGTTTATGTTATTTATCTTATCCTCTTATGTTGTCCATGTGTAAAGGAAATGATCTTAATGAATATTAATCTCTTACCTAAATTATTAGAGAAAAGTGATATAAAGGATAGTAGATGTAGATGAAATCAATATGAATTTATGGAATGAGTTGATAAAAGGAATAATGATGTTGGATGATTAACCTATGTTTAATAAAAGAAATAAGTTAGGGACATTTAACTTGGTGCATTAAAATGAATGTAGATCTTTTAAGCTCATGATTCCATGAATATCTTATGCATGTAAATGGTTTATATGATGTTGCTTTAGTAGCGACGTTAGGGAACCCGGGAGGACTTAAGTTGTATAAATCTTACATTCAAGTAGTAGAAAATTATTTCTTCTTTTAGAAATATGAAGTGTAATGATGAATATTATTCTAGTTAAAATTAATAAATAAATAAATAAAAATTCACTACTTGCATTTTATAGAGGTTTTATGTCTTGTCCTCTTGGGTTGCCTGGCGGGGTGTTACATATCAGCTCCAAGAACTCCTAAGCAGAATGGAATAGCTGAAAGGAGGAATAGATCTATCATGGATTGTGCAAGGACTCTAATGATTGAAAAGAACATTGCTATGAAATACTGGAAGGAAGCTATTAGCACTGTAGTTCATACCTTGAACCGGGTACAGTTGAGGAAAGACACATTCAAAACTCCTTATGAGTTATGGTATGGCTATAAACCCAATGTAAGTTACCTAAAAGTATTTGGTAGTAAATGTTACATCTTGAAAAAATATAGAAAAGGCAAACTTGATGCAAAAGGTGATGAAGGAATATTTTTGGGATATTCTTGCAAAAGTAAGGCATATAAATGTCTAAATTTGTCTACTCATAAAATCATAGAAAGTGCACATGTGAAAGTAGAAGAGTGTGTAGAAAAGATTGAAGAAGAAAGAAAAAGGGAACCAGATGATTATAGAAGATTTGTTTACATTGAACCTGATACATTTCCAGACACATCTATCAATGAGGAGACTACATTGACTAAGCCCAGTACAATAACTGAGTCACAAGAAGTTTAGACCGAGTCACAAGAAATCGAGTCTCCGCCTGAAGCTACCGAGCAAATATCTACCGAGCCTGAGAAAACTGAACCTGAAGATGAAACTCAAGAAGATGACAATGTAACTCATTCAAGAAGAAAGGAACTTGTATTGGCCAAGTAGGTTAGGAAGCATCATAAACTAGATCAGATTATTGGAAACAAATCAGATGGTACTATGACAAGGAATAAACTAAAAGGTACATGTTTACTTGCTGATTTTGAACCTAAAAATGTCAAAGATGCATTGGAAAATGAAAGTTGGATTGAGGCTATGAATGAAAAAATAGAGAAAATAGAGAAAAATAAGACATGGACTCTTGTACCTAGGCCTAAAGATAAAAATGTAATTGGGACAAAATGGATATTCAGAAATAAGTTGAATGAAGATGGTCAAGTATCAAGAAACAAAGCAAGATTGGTATGTAAAGGATATTCTCAAGAAGAAGGTATAGATTATGGAGAGACTTTTGCTCCTGTTGTAAGATTAGAAGGTGTAAGGACTCTACTTGCATATGCAGCACATAAAGGATTTAAGGTATATCAGATGGATATAAAATCTGCATTTCTTAATGGTATTCTTGATGAAGAAGTCTACATTGAGCAACCTGAAGGTTTTACGGATCTAGACAAAAGGGATATGGTCTGCAAGTTACACCAATCACTGTATGGTCTGAAACAAGCCCCTAGAGCATTGTATGAAAGATTACATAACTATCTAACTCAGATTGATTTCAAAAGAGCTAATGACAACATTAATTTATACATCAAAGAAGGACCAAATAACAAAATTGTTTTGGTAGAAATATTTGTGGATGATACTATGTTTACAGGGAATGATGATCAATGCAAAGAATTTTCAGAGCAAATGAACAAAGAATTTGAAATGTCTATGTTTGGTCAAATAAAATTCTTTGTTGGACTTCAAATTCAGTAGAGCAAGAATGGTATCTACATTACTCAGTCTAAATACATCAAGGAAATACTTAAGAAGTTTGGAATGGAAGATTCAAAACCAGTTGGTACACCCATGTATACTGGACTAAAGCTTATCAAAGATGATGATTCAAAGGAAGTAGATCAGACCTTATACAGATCAATGATTGGAAAATTATAGTATGTAGTACATACAAGGCCTGATATTGCCTTAGTAGTTGGTATAGTAGCAAGATTCTCAGCAAAACCCAGAGAAAATCACATGATGGAAATCAAAAGAATCTTGAGGTAGTTGAGAGGAACTAAAGATTATGGCTTGTGGTATAAATTTGGAGGAAATCTGGATTTAAAAGTGTTTACTAATTTTGATTGGGCAGGAAACATTGATGACAGAAAGAGTACAAGTGGTGGAGCATTTTTTCTTAGCAAAAGGTTAGTATCTTGGACCAGTAAAAAGAAAAATTTCACATCCCAATCCACAGTAGAAGCAAAATACGTTGTTGCAGCAGTAAACTGCTCTAATATTGTTTGGTTCAAACAGTTACTGGAAGGCATGAAAGTTGAGATCAAAGAACCAGTTGTTATGTTCTGTGATAATACAAGTGCAATAAATATTTCAAAGAATCTACTAATGCATTGAAAAACCAAACACATTGCTATAAAATATCACTTTGTCAGAGAATTGGTGCAGGACAAGGAAATCAGATTGGAATATGTTCATACAAAAGAACAAATTGTAGATATCTTCACCAAGCCACTACCTAAGCATGCATTCTTGTATCTAAGAGGTAAGTTAGGGGTCATTCCCCTATCTGAGGCTCACTAAATTGAGTTTTAGGTATGCATCAACTAGAGCATGTTGAAGATCAGTCAGTTGATGGAGCATAGTCAAGGAATCATTGCATATGAATCAGTACTTAAGGTACATTGGTATTCACCGAAAGTGTGTTATCTTTGGCATGTGTTGTCAAAGAGGGAGAGTTTGTTGTTTTCTGTCATTATTTCATGAAATTTCTAAGAAAGAGAATTTAAAAAAAAGAAAAGAGGGAGAGTTTTCAGTCAGAGAGAGAAGTTTGCTGATAGAGGGAGATGAGAATTAGAATGAAGGTAAGGATATGTTCCTTATTCTATGTTTGCTGTGAAATTTCATTGTACTATGACATATTTTGTTGGCATCAATGCCAAAGAGGGAGATTGTTGGAATGATTATGTGTTGTCTTTGATGTCACACAAATGTCATATCAATTGTCAGCTCAGTCCGTTAGCAAAGTAGTTCCCAGTGTCTACCGAGCTTAGTCGGTCAGCAAAGTAGTTTTCAGTGTCTACCAAGACCTCTCAGGTGTCAAAAGAAAAGTATGGTAGAAAACAATGTTAACCAAGCTTCCTCGGTTATAGAAGGAAATTTAGTGTCTATCAAGTTCACTCAGTCTCCAAAGGATGTTGAAGAATTCATAGTACTTACCAAGTTCTCTCGGTCACCAAAGGAAATCTATTTCGGATTAATGTTTACCGAGCAAGGTCAGCCCAATAAAGGATTTTGTCAATATGAGAAATAAAGTTGGTTTATTCCAGCTAACTGCTGTAATGATTAGTAATGTTTTGTAATAATTATTAGTGCTGACTTGACAATCCTAATGGTATATATATAGAAGGTCAAGTTGTGAATTATGAGGAACAAAAAAAAGTGAAAGAGAAGAATAGTATGAGTGAATTTTGAAGGATGGTTAGATATCCTTGAAGAGTAGTAGAGATATATTTGATCAGGAAGCATCTAGTGAAGTAGAACAAAGATCTATAATCAGCAATTCAATTGCATCACTATTCAGGTCACTTCATTTTTACTTTCATACCATTGTAGCAGTGATTTCAAAATCTCCTAACCGAGTTGGTTTAACAGCCATTTTGTAAATCTTCTAACAAGGTGACAATTCTATTGAATTGTTTTAAGACCTCTTACAAGGCCACTCCTACCAGGGTGATTAAATCCTCTAACAAGGTCACACCTAATAGTGTGTTTTGTAACCTTTTACCGAGTTGGCTTGTAAAAGGGCATCACTTGAGAAGAGTGAAAATCAGTAACTAGCTACATTGGTGGTTTTTCCCATATTGGGTTTCCATGTTAAATCTGGTGTCTCTTGTGTTCATGGTATTTTCTTTATTCATGCATGTTAATCACTGATGAATGCTTAAGAACAGTTATAATTAACACTCTTTGCAATTACCAAGTTTTCAGCATTTCTCTGTATGTCAGTAGTAAATAATTTAATAGGACATCTAAGGGATCAGTGGTAATATTTTGTGGTTAACTGACTCCCTCCCCCCCCTCTCAGTTATTACATATATATTTCCAACACCTTGGACACTACAAAGCCCAAATAAATTAGCTCT
This sequence comes from Chamaecyparis obtusa, assembly GCA_027943335.1. Lineage (NCBI taxonomy): Eukaryota > Viridiplantae > Streptophyta > Pinopsida > Cupressales > Cupressaceae > Chamaecyparis > Chamaecyparis obtusa. Next base: position 3,597,677 of record BSBK01003351.1, on the reverse strand, counting down.
TGCTGAATGAACTCATATTTTTCCAGATTGATGGCTAATTGCTCTTCATGTAGCTTCTTCATAACCAACCTTAAATTCTCAAGATGCTCTACTTTTTTTTTTCTATAGATGAGTATATCATCTAGATACACCACTACAAATCTTCCTATGAAGTCCTTCAAGACCTCATTCATTAACCTCATGAAAGTGCTTGGGGCATTAGTAAGCCCAAATGGCATTACAAGCCATTCATACAAACCATCTATGGTTTTAAAAGTGGTCTTCCACTCATCACCCTCCTTAACTCTAATTTGGTGATAACCACTCTTTAAATCTAGCTTGGTGAAATACATAACACCTCCTAAGCAATCCATCAAATCTTCTATTCTTGGAATTGGGAACCTATACCTAATAATGATCCTATTGATAGCCCTTGAGTCCATGAAAAGTTTCCATTTTCCTCCTTTCTTGGATGCTAAGACCATTGGGACTGCACATGGACTAATACTCTTCTTGATCAGCCCTTGATCCAATAACTCTTGCACTTGTCTTGCTACTTCCTTATTTTAATCTGGGGTAAGCTTGTAGGCTGCTTTATTAGGTAGAGATGCATGGGGTACAAAGTCAATTTGATGACTTATAGCTCTTCTTGGAGGTAAGGTGGTAGGGGTTCCATCACATACTATATCTCTGTATTCTTCCAACATTTTCTACACTTCTAATGGTAAATCTACCTGCAACTTCTTGTCCTCCTCCTTTGGTTTCACCATAATAGCACATCCTATGGTCTCCTCATCCTATAGAGCATGTAAGAACTCCTTACCACTACTAAGAAACACACTAGGTGTCTTAGAACTCTCTTCATTCTCTGTTATGGACTGAATTTTGAAAGTCCTTGCATCTTTCTTAAAAGAAATGGAGTTCTCCTCTCCATCATAGATCATCTTCCTATCAAATTTCCATGGTCTTCCCAAGAGAAGATGGCATGCATCCATGGGCAAGACATCACAGAGCACTTTTTCTTTATAGACTCCAATGAAAAAATCTCCCCATGTCTGCTCATTAACTAGCACACTTTGCTCCTGGTTCAACCAAGTCACCTTATAGGGATTTTCATGGGGAATCTTTGTGATTTTCAACTTCTTTGTTACTTCCTTTGCTATAATGTTATCAATAGACCCTGAATCTACTATAACTTTGCACACTTTGCCTTGTATCTTGCACCTAACTCTAAAAAGAGCCCTCCTTTGCTTTGGTTCACCTTGATTAGGCTGCCTTATAAGCACCCTCCTGAACATAAGGTTCTCCCCCATTTCTAATTCCAATTTTCTGACCTCATTAGTGCCTAAGCTATTGCTATCTTCTTGGGTATAGGCTACCCTCTTCTCATTATGTGAGGCTGCTAGATTATCAGGACACCTATAGGCAAGGTGTCCAAGCTGTCCACATTGATAGCACTTCATGGTGGCAAAGTAGGAGCTGCTCCTTCATGTTCCTCTTCCTTTGTTTCCTTGAGAACCTCTTCCTCTACCATAAGATCCTCTTTTACTAATTTCTAAACTTTGTTCCAAGAGTCTAATCTCACCTTGGCTTCTTGATTCACCACCTCTACTAGAACCTCCTCTTTGACCTCCTCTAGAGTCTCTACCTCTTCCCCTATTCTTGGAGTTAGGTTCTTTCTTTCTTCTTTGTTTATCTTCAAGTTTTTGTGCCATATGCTGACAACCAAGTACGATAGTGGGAGTGAACAAACTCATCTCCTTAGCTATACTCCATTTCAAGCCACTTAGATACCTTGCCACTTTAATGCTCTCTTCTTCTTTGATCTTGGATCTCAAGCTCAACTTGTGGAACTCCTCAATGTAGGTTGCTACATCCATCTCCTTTTGTCTAAGATTCAATCTCCTCCTATGCTACTAGATTTCATAATTTTATGGTAGGTATGCTTCCCTAACTTTATTTGCCATTGCTTTCCAATTAGAGATTGGATTCTTTCCCTCTTTCTCTCTTTCACCTTGCAAGTAATTCCACCAAGTTAAATCTTATCCTCTCAACCTAGATTTGGCCACTTTGACCTTCTATGCTTCTGAGATCTCTTCACACTTGAAGTGATTCTCCATGCCTTCAATCCATTGCATCACAAGCTCTGTATCCATCCTGCCAATGAGTAATGGGACACCTTCAAGTGCCTTGTCTATGATAGCCTTCAGGGCTTTGAGAAACTAATCATCTTGTGTTGGATGATCAGGTATAGGTACATCATCATCAAGAGTCTTCTCTTTCCCCTTAGCATCCTACTCCTCCATTCTAACATTCACCTTATCTTCTTTTTCTTGGACATCATCCAAGAGTTGCTCCATTTGCATCAATCTTTCCTACAGGAGTCTATTAGCTTCCTCTTGATCTTCCACCTTCTTGGTAAGCTTAGCATTGGTCACCATTTTCTTCTTTTGAGATGATCCAATTGATTCTTTTTGTGGTTGAAACATCCACCTTTCACTTCCCAAGCCTTAAGAGGCTCTGATACCAATCTAATGGGGAGGCTAGGATAGACTAGCTTAGTCTATGCCCCTAATCCACTCTAGGATCCAGGTGTTATTATAACACCCCTGATGGTCCATAGGCTTCCTTATCTCTCCAAGGACCCCCTAACCTACCTAACCTACCCACCAAGTCAAACTAGCTCAATCATCAACATACCAAGCTTTACACTCTAGCTGCCATCCCTTACATTGGCTCATAAGGGTCTATTTGCCTTCTAATTCCTTCCCAAGCTCCAAAAGTGAAAATGATGAGTTCCAAGGTCTTTTTAGTGCTATTTACACCTTTCCATACCATTAGCAAGGTTTTTGGATTACCCAATTTAGGAGTTTCTTTGTAAATTAGGGCTACAAGGAGGAGGCCTAATTAGCCCTCCTTCCGGTTTTATAGGGAATTTTATGCGCTTTCCTCAAAAATTCAACACCTCTGGTCTGAAGAGCATCTACTAGTATTGATCCCCTCTCAATGATTTTTGGGGTCTCAAACTTCCATCAGGCTGTACAACACCTATACCCAAAATGAGGGTTTTATGGCTTGTCAAGGTCATAGGGAAAACTAGTCTGCAACAACACCCCTCCAAGATTGTTTAGACTCCCTCCTTCTAAGAATTTAGTCTTAAATCATGTGCCTTGACTCCATCCAAAGGCCTAAGATTGGAACTCATTCCTCTGACTGCTGGAGCTCTTTTAGTGTTGACCGCTCCTAGCTGGACTAAGCCTTAGCTCACCTAGGGCTTTGTCAAACAAATGTTTTCACACATGCTCTAGGGCCCTGCTTCCATATTTATATAGGTAAGGGTCTATAATTTAGGTATCCAAGGTTTCATGGCTTAGCCATGATGGAAACTAAAGATACAGGCCCATTTACACAAATCTTTCCAAACTGGCAGAGAGCTGACTACAACAAGAAATGAACAAAGATGCTAATAAAACTTGGAAAAAAACATAATCTAATACACACACAAGAAGGCCTAAGGACACATAAACACTAGTATCCTTCAAATATTAAAAAAAAACCCACTGTCCTGACAAGAAATTAGTCATAACAGTGACTGTTCCACACAAATCCTACATTCAGTCTGGTGTTTCATACAGTAACCATACCAAATGACATCCAACCCCCATATTAGGGTTTGTCAAGCCTTTTATATCCTTCTCCTCAGTAGGTGTGTGAGGTTAGGGCTTATTACCCACTTAGTTTACTCTAGGTTATCACAATGAGAAAGTTGCTTAGCAATTTAAAAAGTTGCTGACAACTTTTATGCAACTTTTGTTGCACAAATTAACTTTGCTCCCATTCTTCAATGACCTCCACTATAGGCCTCTTAAAGCACTCCCATGTGCTCAAACTACAACCAAAACTAACCTAGGACTACTAACCTCCTATCAAGGCATTGATTTTAGGATGTCAACATTCTCTGAATCAGTGTGCCATAAATATAGGACAATCCAACTGAACATTAAGGACTTAGAGTAAACCTAAACACACAAACATGAGCTAAAGCTCTTATTTTAATTACATGCTTCTCTCAGGAAGACTAACACACCAAAATTGTGAAGGTGGGAGCCCTTAGAAGGGTGCTCTTGCACCACAAATGACTAATGAGTCATTGACTAGCAATGCTTGTTCCCTTTTAGAAGATGTTGATGTGATTTGTGATCAGCAAGATGTTTCCAATTTCATGCAATCAGATTTTTGTCTTGAGAATTTTTATATTATTTTGCAAAGCAAGGAGATAGAATGGGTTTATTATTTATTGCAAACTAATGATCAGTATGTTGATGTTTCTAGCCACGGGGTCGAGTTGGAGTGTTTTCTATATTAGCATGGCAGTGTGAATGAAGCTTGTGATGTTTTAATGTCACAAAATGATCAGTGTTCATGGTAGTTTGGTGACTTTCTATTATTGGATGGTGGTGAGTATATTGATCATTTTTTCCATGATATGCTGAAAATAGATCATACTTTGTTTTGTTGGCTGGATGAAAGATGTAACCTCAGTTTGCCTCTACTGAGTAGAGATGAAAATTATTTGTTTGATAGGGGTAAAAATTGACTAGAGTTATGGGGCTTTGATCCTTTTGTATATGTTGTACACTTTGTATACTGGTGTGTTTCTCTCTTCCTAGATTTGCCTTAGTTCGTAGGGTTTTTTCCTGTGCTCTTTGTGGTTGTTTTTTCAAGTAGTTGGTCTACTCAATCTAGAGATTGTAAATCCTTGCTATACCTGCAAGAGGCATACATCCCCAAATAGAGCCACTGTTAGCACCTAAAAGAATTTTATGTGGCTATAGAATTTTTCTCTGGCCTCTGCAATGTTCTTCCTTGCCCCTGGCCTCAAACCCTAGTTCATAAATTCAAGATTTCTAGCCGTTCGTGAAGAGAAACCCTAGACTATATTTACGCTATTCTAATTAAGCATTACTTTTGCAGTCACTAAAGTCCCAATTACCCATGTGTTAAATTGCCCCAGTTCATTGATGACCACTTTTACATGTTATATCATTAGGTTCTTATGTCGGGGCCCCCTTTTAATTTTTCTATCCAAGCCTAAGTCTCCCAAGTTTTATTTTCCTAGGTGTTGGCCTTTTAAATTATGTGGCTGTCATTATTTTGTAAGGTTTCCTATTGTCAGAGTTTTTGACATGCGGTATAGCAATGAGTGGACACCTATCTCAGTGGGCCCAATGTCTCAATCTATCTTTAATTCTATGGCGGGTGCATGATATCATGAAATCTTAGTAGGCTACAAGATCATGCGATGACCGTCAGATCTTCCAGGTAATATGGCATTTCTCAGTGGGTCCACTGCTAGGTGTGCACAAATGGCAGCTTTTCATTGGTCACTCTAGATGGTGAGTCAGATGATTTAGTGGGGCCAGACATTTAGCAAACATAAGATCTAACAGTTGGTGTAAAAGCACATGGAATATTCTTCCTCTATCAGATCATGTGCTAGCCATTGATTTGGTATTAGACCATAAGGGAGGGTAGTGAGACCATTTTCTAGGTGTTATAGAGTTGTTCTTTTCTGATTGGCTGAGCTTGGTGGTGATGTTACGGATGTCGGTGGGACCGGTGTTTTAAGTGTTCAAGGTTGTTAAACAAAATATTGATCATGTGGTTGTCATTATATTGTTGGGGTAAGTTGCATGATGTTTAAGAATCACGGTATAGCGATGACCATTTATTTTGTTTAAGAGATGGAACCATGTGGTGGGTCCTCTATTGTTGACTCATTATGACATGGGTGAGTGTTTTGATGGCACATGGATCTAGGTGGGCCTAATTTTTCTCTTCAATCATGTGGTCTCTAATTGTAACTGCGGTTAGAGATGAAGTCTGGCATTTTGGTGATTAAGGCATAAATGTAAACTAGGATTCCCACTAAGGTTAAATCTGAGATGCCCAAGAAAAGTGAGGATTTGATGGTCACATTTTAAAGTTGATCTTAGTTTGATTTATGACCATTGATGTGTTGTCTCATGCCCTGATGTAGCCATTTTCTTCTAGATTTGAATATTTTAAGGGTTTTTAACCACCAGAGGACTAAAATTCAATGTTGGAGTAGCTCGATCAGGTTGATTTTGATTTTGTTTGCTATTGTAGTGTGGTCCAGAGGCATGATGATTATTTACAGGGGGATTGTACCGTAAGGAATGGGTAATTTTTCTCGAGGCATGTTGTAGGTGGTTGATTAGACTAGTTAACATGGTGGATTCATGGTCCTCGATACAAATCAGGAGATTTCTCATTGATAAAGATCATTCTAGGATCTATTTTCTCCAGGTTTCTTGGTTTTTCTCCTATGTAGTAAATTTTAACTGTATTTGGTTGGTTTGGTGTGTGAAAACCCTAGCCCTTGCCTCAGTCATCCATAGCTTGTTGCATCTTGACTTTTTGGGATTTCAAGATGACTGGTGGTATATATTGTTGTAGTTTTGATTTTTTAGGGGTTCCAAGTCTTTTGGTCCCAAAGGTTGTTGTTGATGTTATGTTGAAAATCAATGTAAAAGACTAAACAAGGAGAGCATGGATTTTTGGGTTTGTTTCCTAGCATTTTGTTGTCTTGGTAATGTATAGATTCCGTAGATTTTAATGAGAATACACTTGAATTCCAATCTCAGATTTATGTTTGTCTTCTTGTTTTGATCTTAGGCTCATATATGTTAATGTCACAAAGTGAGTTAGCATATGGTAAACAAAGAGTATTGTGGAATTATCTTTGAGTTCCTAACAAAGTTAGGATTAAAGTCTTTAAGGTAATCTCAATGAGTTCATGGTTGGATAGGAATTTGATGATCAGGTTTGGGAGTGAGAGGGATAATAGGTAAAGCACTTATTATACGTTCAAGAGTGTTTGAGTTAAAATTTTTAGTTGATATATATTATTGAGTAACTGTATGCCCTAGGTTAAGGCACTAATCCATTCTCTAGAAGTATTCCATCATCATCAATCACACATTTAAATGATAAAATCTTTAAAACTAGTTTGTGAAGGGTATAGTTGTATAATATTTTGTGACTCCTTTGAAGAAGTGAGTCAAAGGTACACCTGCCTAAGCATCTAGGCTCAAAGTGTAGGAGGATCCTTTTTGATCCTTGTTAATTAGCCCTTTTCCTTGCAGGCTTTGGAGTGGTGATAGAGTCAGTGACATTAGTTTGTCAATCATGGTGTAAACTTGCAAGTTTGCTGGGGAAGAAGTAAAAGACAAAAAGCTTCCTTGCTTGGCTAGATCATCCTAGAGTTTTGGTTGAAAGATTACAGAGTCAAATAGAAAAAATAGATTTGTAAAATTTTCTCACTAAGTGTTGAGTGGTGACTCTAAGTCTCTGTTTGATCAGTGTTCTCTTAAAATAAAATATGATATCTTTTGTGATCCTGATAAGTAGTTATCCTACGTGGTTATGTTGTGATTATGGGTTTTGAAGAAGGTTCAGAGTTGAGAAAGGCTTTCAGCTGATCCAAATTTTTCCTCTAAGAGGAGGTGGCAACTCTACCAAAGATTGAAAGGTGGTTTGGAGGAGACTTCAAATCAATATTTTGTAGCATTCACAACATCTCCAGGTAATCCTATTTTATAAAGCAAGAATGGTCTCTAATTAGGTGAATGAGCCACTGATGAAAGGGAAATCAACTTTGAGGTTTGATGAAGTCAAATGGTTGCATGAATTTAGATAGAACTATTGTCATGAGAACAAGCTACATTGTTTTGTCAGTATATTAAAATGGAGTTTCCATCCTTGATAGGTCAAGATGATGTTTCTAGGTCTGAAAGTTCTCAGTCAAATGCTAGAAATGTTAATAGAGAAAGAAATATTTATTTTATAAGTCAGAAAATCTAGCAGACTTGCATAAAGATTCTAAGATGTGCAATAGGGGAAAGGAAAGAAGAGTCATCCCATTCATACTATAAGAAATTTCTTATAGCTTGTGATGAATTTCTTATGGGTGTTCAACTTCAAGATTTCCAATATGCTGATATGTTTTTATAGCTTGGTATGCCTAAATCAGTCAGTTGGACTGCCTCTTTTAGAAATGAAGCACTAGAAAATGTTAGAGAATGGATGGCTTCATTTTTGGATGATGAATCTTGTCTTACTGATGTTGATAATGGAACTTATGGTTATCAAGAAGTAGAAGATGAGTCTGCAGTTGATGATAGTTCCTACTATGACTAATTTGCACAAAATATTGTGAGACAAGAGTTTCTGGCCCTTGCTTCACATGAAGAGGATAATTGCAATATTAGCAGTGAGACCAAAGAGGTAAAATGTGAGATTCAGTGTTTACTAAGTAATGAGAAAATTTTAGAACTTTTGGAAACTAAATTTCAGAGGTACACTCCCAAATTTGTTTCTAAGATCCCATGCCCGGTAGATATAAGTTTTGATGGAGATGAAGCAAGTGATGGCATGATGTGTGAAATTTTTGTGGATTTCCTTTCTCTCATTTTTTATGTGCAAGAGGATAGTACACCTCATTGTAGTGAATTCGACAATGTCATATTTGATGAATATGATGTTGTGTGTACTAGTGTGGATTCAGTTTTTCAAGAGCCCAATGTCAATGGTTCTTATTTACATTTTGATGCTAGAGAATGTGGTAAGTCTAAATGTGTTTTCTTAGATTTAAAAATGACTAATGAGTCATTAACTGGAAATGCTTGTTCCCTTTTAGAAGATGTTGATGTGGTTTGTGATTAGCAAGATGTTTCCAATTTCATGCAATCAGATTTTTATCTTGAGAATTTTTATATTAGTTTGCAAAGCAAGGAGATAGAAAGGGTTTATTATTTATTGCAAACTAATGATTAGTATGCTGATGCTTCTAGCCATGGGGTCGAGTTGGAGTGTTTTCTTTTTCAACATGGCAGTGTGAATGAAGCTTGTGATGTTTTAATGTCACAAAATGATTAGTGTTCATGGTAGTTTGGTGACTTTCTATAATTGGATGGTGGTGAGTATATTGATCATTTTTCCCATGATATGCTGAAAATAGATGATACTATTTTCTGTTGGCTGGATGATAGATGTAACCTCAATTTGCTTCTACTGAGTAGAGATGAAAATTATTTGTTTGATAGGGGTAAAAATTGACTAGAGTTATGGGGCTTTGATCCTTTTGTATATGTTGTACACTTTGTATACTGGTGTGTTTATCTCTTCCTATTTTTGCCTTAGTTTGTAGGGTTTTGTCCTGTGCTCTCTGCGATTGTATTTTCTAGTAGGTGGTCTCCTCAACCCAAAGATTCTAAATCCTTGCTATGCCTACAAGAGGCATACATCCCTAGATAGAGCCACTATTAGCACCTAAAAGAATTTTATGTGGCTATGGAATTTTTCTCTGGCCTCTGCAATATTTTTCCTTGCCCCTGGCCTCAAACCCTAGTTCATTAATTCATAATTTCTAGCCGTTGGTGAAAAGAAACCCTAGACTATATTGACCCTACTCTAATTAAGCATTACTTTTGTGGTCACTAAAGTTAGAATTGCCCATGTGTTAAATTGCCCCATTTCATTGATGACCACTTTTACATGTTATATCATTAGGTTATTATGTCGGGGCCCCCTTTTAATTTTTCTATCCAAGCCTAAGTCTCACGAGTTTTATTTTCCTAGGTGTCAGCCTTTTAAATTGTGTGGCTGTCATTATTCCGCAAGGTTTCCTATTGTCAGAATTTCTGACATGTGATATAGCGATGAGTGGACACCTATCTTGGTGGGCTGAGTGGCTCAGTCTATCTCTAATCCTACGGTAGGTGCATGATCTCATGAAATCTTAGTAGGCTACAAGATCATGTGATGACCATCAGATCTTCTAGGTAATATGACATTTCTTAGTGGGTCAACTGCGAGGTGTGCACAAATGGTGGCTTTTCATTGGTTGCACTAGATGGTGAGTCAGATGATTTAGTGGGGCCTGACATTCAACAGACTTAAGATCTAACAGTTGGCATAAAAGCACATAGACTATTCTTCATCTATCAGATCATGTGCTAGCCGTTGATTTGGTATTAGACCATAAGGGAGGGTAGTGGGACCATTTGCTAGGTGTTGCAGAGTTGTTCTTTTCTGATTGGTCGAGCTCGATGGTCATGTGGCAAACATCAGTGGGACCTATGTTTTAAGTGTTCAAGGTTGTTAAATAGTAGATTGATCATGTGGTCATCATTATACCACTAGGGTAAGTTGCATGCTATTTAAGCATCGCGGTATAGCAATGGTCATTGATTTTGTTTAAGAGATGGAACCATGCGGTGTGTCCTCTATTGCTAACTCATTATGATATGGGCAAGTGTTTTGACAACACGTGGATCCAGGTGGGCCTAAGTTTTCTCTTCAGTCGTGTGGTCTCTGATTGTAACGGCGGTTAGAGAGGAAGTCTGGCATTTTCACGACTAAGGCATATATGTAAACTAGGATTCCCACTAAGGTTAAATCTGAGATGCCCGAGAAAATTGAGGATCTGACAATCATGTTTTAAAGTTAATCTTAGTTTGATTTATGATCGTTGATGTGCTATCTCGTGCCCTGATGTAGCCATTTTCTTCTAGATTTGAATATTTTAAGGGTTTTGAACCACCAGAGGACTGAAAGTCAATGCTAGAGTGGCTCGATCAGGTTGATTTTGATTTTGTTTGTTGTTGCAGTGTGGTCCAGAGGTGTGATGATTGTTTGCAGGGGGATTGTACCATAAGGAATGGGTAATGTTGCTCGAGGCATGTTGCAGGTGGTTGATTAGACTAGCTAACATGGTGGATTCATGGTGCTTGATACAAATCAGGAGATTTCTCATTGATAAAGATCATTCTAGGATTATTTTTCTCCAGGTTGCTTGGTTTTTCTCCCGTGTAGTAAATTTTGATTGTATTTGGTTGGTTTGGTGGGTGAAAACCCTAGCCCTTGCCTCAGTCATCCATAGCTTGTTGCATCCTAACTTTTTGGGATTCCAAGATGACTGGTGGTATATATTGTTGTAGTTTTGATTTTGTAGGGGTTCCAAGTCTTTTGGTCCCAAAGGTTGTTGTTGATGTTATGTTGAAAATCAATGTAAAAGACTGAACAAGGAGAGCTTGGATTTTTGGGTTTGTTTCCTAGCATTTTGTTGTCTTGGTAATGTATAGATTCCATAGATTTTAATGAGAATACACTTGAATTCCAATCTCATATTTATGTTTGTCTTCTTGTTTTGATCTTGGGCTCATATATGTTAATGTCACAAAGTGCGTTAGCATATGGTAAACAAAGAGTATTACATGGAATTATCTTTGAGTTCCTAACAAAGTTAGGATTAAAGTCTTTAAGGTAATCTCAGTGAGTTCATGGTTCGATAGGAATTTGATGATCAGGTTTGGGAGTGAGAGGGATAATAGGCAAAACACTTATTCTGAGTTCAAGAGTGTTTGAGTTAAAAAATTTAGTTGATATATATTGTTGAGTGCTCTATGCCCTAGGTTAAGGCACTGATCCATTCTCTAGAAGCAGTCCATCATCATCAATCACACATTTAAATGATAAAATATTTAAAACTAGTTTGTGAAGGGTGTAGTTGTATAATATTTTGGGACTCCTTTGAAGAAGTGAGTCAAAGGTACACCTGCCTGAGCATCTAGGCTCAAAGTGTAGGAGGATCCTTATTGATCCTTGTTAATTGGCCCTTTTCCTTGTAGAATTTGGAGTGGTGATAGAGTCAGTGACATTAGTTTGTCAATTATGGTGTAAACCTACAAGTAGAAAGAAAAGATCACCAATAGGGTTATCAAGCTAAGTGGGCTTAACTTTGGAGGAAACTCCATCTAAAGCACACTTGAGTTGGATGAATAGTCTTCATCCTCATCTAGGTGATGCTCATAGGGGGGAACCATCGGGCCTTCTCGGGAGGTCACCTATAAATTGTTATGTTGTATTGTTACTATCTTTTTGAAGGTAAATTTAATGTCTACTAAGTCATACATTGTTGTACAAAACATTACCCTTTGTGCAAATTAAACAGGAAAATAAAATTGAGCACTTCACAAAGAAAGGTCGTGACAATTAATAGAATTAGAAAGAAAAAGATAAATATATGGAAAAGTTATTATTTTGATTTTTAAAAAAATATTTTTATGATTTTTAAAATGTATTTACTATACACTGTATTCATTTAAGATCAGATTATAAAGACTTGGGTTGTGTTAAATCAGAGAAATTTGACTGAAAATAAAATTGGTTGCAGAGATTCATTAATGATCAAATTTTGAAGACTGGGGTTGTCTTATGCAATACATTAAAAATTAGACTTTTTAAGACTTGTGTTGTCTTAGATCGGAGAAACAATTAATAGAGAAGTAATTTAGGTGCAGAGGCTCCATTGAAAATTAGATTTTTGAGGACCTGGGTTGTCTTGTATGAGAGAAAAACTTATTAAAGAACCAAATTGGGTGTAGATAAACCATTAAGGAGTGAATTTTGAAGACTTGGATTGTCTTAAACCAAAACAAAATTTGAATACACAAGTAATTTTGAAGACTACAATGCAAGGAATTCTGTAAAACAATACAACTACTAAGAAAAAATGCCAGTATTATTTAATTCTAAATTTTGAAGTCAATTTAATGGAGCTGGAAATGACAGTTACAAGCCATCATACCAGTTAATTCTACCAATTTGATTGATTTCTAAAGAACTAGTATATGCAAATTTATCCAACCTGTGTGTTGGTGTCTACTTTAACAGGTTGCTAGTATGATCCAATGGCTAGCAATGATGCTCCACGTCCTCACTAGGAAGTTGATCTATTGTATCTATGATTGGGAGGTTTTTATTGGCATAGTTTCACCTTCAATTCTATCTGGTCAAACCTGCAATCACTCCTAGAACTCTCGATCTTCTACAACTAGAAATTTTCTCCTCTAAAACTCACCTGAGAATGCCTTTTTCTCCCATGTCACATAATAATTCTTATTTTTAGCCTTTCATCTGATTCTCTACGGCTTCTAGCATCATGGAGAATGGTTGATTTGACTTGATCGGTGTTTTGTTGGTGACAGATTATACTCGTTAGCTTAAAAACATCCAGAATATACATACCAACCTTAATGGATGGAACCCAAATCTAAATAAACCTCTAAATAAAGTGGTATCCACTACCCCACCAATCGCTATAATCCTAGGGCTACCCATCATCTCTATTTTTAGTTTTTTTCTTCTTTCTTCCCTTCCTAGCCCTCTCAATCCATATTTTTGGGATTTTTGAAAATTTTGGTCCTCCATTATCTACACTTTACAAAATCTAGACCAAGTGAATTGAAATAAAAAATCTGCATAAAACTAAAAAAAACTTGTCAGGATGAAGAGATTAAATTCATTACTCTGATTGACTCTCTGATCAAGTTTTGTTTTCAGACAACATGAGTTTAGAGAAGGTGAGGGCATCCCACTTACTTATCAAGCACTAGGGATCGAGGAGGCATGAATCATGGAGGGATCCAGATGGTGCGGCTAGGATCAAGAACACTACTAAAGAAGCTATTATTTCTCATCTCAGGGGGTTGAGCGAAGAAAATGTGTCAGGGAGATAACATTTTGGAGTCCTAGCATCACAATATTCTAATTGTAGTTCTACTAAAAGGCTTGAATATTTAGGTATTCCTATATTCTCTTTTCCTATTGAATGTTTTAATATGATTTAATTTAGATTGGGTTGTTTCTGTGTGAATTTTCTTGAATTGGGTCATATTAAATACTTAAGTAAGATGCATCAAGATGAGGGGCCTTTTACTCTATTTTAGTTTCATTTGGGTTATCTTTGTTTTCAATATTGTGGATTGGATCATGTTATACATGTAATATATATACTCAAATGCACCATTAGAAAATTATGAAACTCAAGAATCTAGGAGTGTTCTCATTTAAATCTGGTGTTCCATAGTAATAGGAAAATACAGAACCCTACATCCATGACATGTGTATACCTAAGAGTCTCATGGAATCCCTCATAGAACAAAGAAATATTCAAAGGTAAATCCACTGGCTTCAACTATATGGAAGGGTTTGAGTGCACAAAGATAAATATAAGAAGAAGAATACCCAAAGAGAAAATATATATGAAAAGGGTCTTATCATACAAAAGCTAAAGTACAAATGAAAAGCCTCTAGAATTTCCAGAATTGCAAAGAAGATACAAACATATATGCCCTTGTCTACTACAACCAGCAATGCATTTGGAAAAATTGTATCCACAAAAAAGTATATTTTTTCAAAACATATGTTCAAACAACACTGAAGAAGATAAATACCTATAGAATCTGCAAAGTCTTTGGTGAGATCTTTAAGAAAATAAATCAAAAACCTTTCAAAAAATTTGAGAGCCCTCATCCATGGCAGGAAAAGAGGAAAAATCCAAGTGAAATGGAAAATGAAATGGAGTTTGATGCCATAGTGCCCGCAAAGAAATAGTTTCTTTTGATTTTGTTTTAATTTTGTATAAAAATGATAATGTTGCGGGTGTGGTAATAATATGAAAGGCTTTTAAGCCTTAATATTATATTAAAAATGATATTTATTGTAATATATTAATATATATTAATTCTATTGCTTAGTAGATATAAATATAAAATATATCATAATTTTCTATTTTTGTCAATTAAAAATGAATGTGATTATCACTTATCATATGATGTATTATAAATCACATGATAAGTGTGAATTTTTTAAAAATGCAAAAAAGAAAATAGAAAAGAGGGGCTTTGGAGTTTTGTCCAGGAGTTTATATAGGCTCAAGAGGCAACTATTCTAAGTCTACTATTCTTTATAATGTATCTCAATCAGGCCAAGTTTTCTAATTATTTAAGATTGAATTTTGATTCTCTTTTTTAACTTTCTTTTATAATTTGATAAAGGAGATCTTTTAATATATCTTTGTAAGAATATGAGTGTCTTTATAGATTAGAATTATGCATTGGGGAATGAGTCACAGTCATTGATTATAGCTTGATCACTTCCAAGGTTGCAAAGGTATGTTTTAAATGCCTTGTATGGACATTGTATTTGTCATCTATGTTTGATCTAGACAATTATACAATCTCTTATGACATCTTTTGTGCATATAAGAGTGTAGATCATAGCTATGAAGATGCATAGCTTAGTCTTTGTTGCCCTCATTTTTATGTTCCAACTCTAAATCGCATATTCATTGCTTAGATGTTATTTGAGATTCAACTATGTAACTTGCCAATAGGATGAAGTCTCTAATTTCTTGTTTAATGACCTCTCATCACACCATTAATCATGGAGCAAACAATTTATTGTTTGAATATTTTTAGACATTATTGGTCATTAAATGGAACTTCTAAGTATATGATTCTATGCTATTATCAAATGTTATTATAAAGAAGTAATAATAATCATCCATTAATTTAGTCATTTTTGTTTGGGTGGCTAATTATTAGTGACTAATTATTTAATCATTTATTTGGTCATTTATTTAGTCATTTTTGTTTAGGTGACTAATTATTAGTGACTAATTGTTTAATCATTTAATTAGTCATTTATTTGGTCATAAATATTTAGTCATTTTATTTGTCTAACCTTGTGATTTTACCAGATGACTAAATTAGTCATTTATTTAGTCATTTATCCTTGTGAATTGCAAAAAAATAGTAGAATTTGATCATTTTTAGTCACGTGACTAAAATGTTTAGTCACGTAGTCATATATTTTCCAAAATCTACTAGTGATAGCAATGAAATAATCTAGTGCTTTCTCTTCATCCTCATCATCAAAATTACGATAAGTGTTCAAGAATTTATTACCATGTACTGAAGCTTTGAAGGTTGTCTCACTTTTAGGCTCTGTCTTCAATCTTGATATCTCAAATGCTGAAATCTTGCTGATTAAGGTCTCTCTTTTGAAGTCTTTTATGGACTACATAGTTTCATCAAGGATGTTTATCTTGCTGTCATATTCTGGTGTCAAGGTAGTCATCAACTTATCCATTATGTCTTCTTCTGAAATCTCTCCACCATTGTTTCTGATTCCTGCAACAACTTCATTAATCCTTTGATTGTAGGCTCTGATGTTCTCTTCAGATAGCATCTCCAATGTATTGTACTTTTTTCTTCCTTGTCTTTCTATGTGCATTCTTGGCTTGTATATCTCCTTCAAACATGTCTTATAGATACTTCCATATCCTATAGGCTTTATCTACTTTCTTGATCTCTAAAAACTCACTATTAAACAAGGTGCTAATAAGGGATTCTTTGGCAATAAAATTTTGATTGAACATCTTCTTTTTCTTAAGAGTTGCATCTTCCTTAGCAAAATCTGACAAAGAGGGAATCTGAACTTCTTTAGTAGCTACTTCAAAAATCTCAAAGGAAATGCACTGCAAATGTGTCATCATTTTGTTCTTCCAATCTAGATAGTTCTCTCCATCAAACTTAGGACTCCCTTTTCAAAATAATGTCATCTAATCAACCTCAAGTTGTTAAACTTTCTCTCTGAGGCACTTGGCTTTGATACCAATTATTAGGAATAGTCCAAAGAAATAATTGAGAGGGGGGGTGAATCAATTATATACAAGATTCAATTCTTTATTCAATTAAGTATAGAAGAACATTAAGCATAAACACAATATAAGAACACTTAACACAACACCACAATTTTGGTTACGGGGAAACCCAAATAGGTAAAAACCCCGCTGGGAATTAGCACCCACTATGAACTGCACTAGAGTATAATGATCTATGTTAGAAGATCTTACAACCCTATTAGGAGTTGATCTTTACAATGCATTAAGTATAGTGACCTGGTCAAAGGTCAGACCCTATTAGGAGTCTTTTATAATTAGCCCTATTAGGGGTGAGGACACGCTATTCGGGAGCACACTGCTCAAAGGGTTGAAGGTTGCAACCTTCTATTTAATAGATATACACTATATCTGGATCTTCGTGAACTGTGAGTTAGACCTACTATCTGGATCAGTTCCAATGAATAGAATACACTTCCTTCTTAATCACATAGACCTTATGCCAATAGCTCAATACTTTTCACCTTCTTCTCTACCCTCTTCTTTCAACTTTCTACCATACCTAGTGATCACAACTTGACCGACTATAAGTATCTTTCTGTAAATGATATAATCAAGTTGACCTATTAGAACTTCCTTGAAATTATATTAGAGAAACAATATAACACTTCAAAAATATCTCCAACAGCTAGAATAAGCACGCAACACAAATTAGGACCACGCAACTCCATATGAGTAGACGCATCACTTCACCCTGTTAGCTCTACCAAATTAAATGAATCTTTCTTCTCATGTTGAGATATGTTATGCACTCTTAACCAAACATCATTAACTCTTATCCAAACATAATACCAAGAACACATATCATAATGATAGGTGCAACTACTACAATAATATAAATAATATCAGCTCTATCAGATAAACTCAAGAAACTATAACTGACAACTGAAAACATCATAACTCAACCTATACTACACAACTGACTCTATGTCCATGAACATAGCTTCACTAACATGTATACAACATAAACATAAATGGGCAAGGCTCCATTACAACCATAGTACAAATCACATACTGAACTCTTCCTGGGACCTGTTAGGAACACTTACTGATACAAATAATTGTATTACTATCTTCACTCAGAATCAACATCTGCATCTATGATATCATGTTGATAACATATCTAGGAACCATATGCTCAAGGCTCTCTCCATCAAGCTTCCATGCATGCTTCTTAACATATGTTGTCATCAATGAAAAACATATAGTCAGGATTGGTTTGCTAGAAAATCTCCAACAATTCAAACATAGAAGTAGATAATAATTATATTAATAAATACATTTTATTCTGACCACTCACATGAAGATATATATTATGGGTGTATTATTTTTAAACCTAAGACTATATTTTAACATAATTTTATTTACTAAGTTTGATAGTACAAGTAAACTAAATTTAACAGAAGAAAGAGAAATATCTGAAGTTCTAAAACATTAGGGTTTGATTAAGAGGGATGTAGAAAAACCTCTTGATAAGGTGCTTTCAGAAAAATATATCTAGGTTTCATGTGTAGATTACCACTGTTAGAAATTTATTTTTTCCTTGTCATCGTCTGTCATTGTAGTGATTTCTACATGTATCTTGTCAAGATCTAAAGGACTAAGAAAATAAAAATCTCTTCTTATTTAGTCACAACATCTATTAATTTATGTTGCAACTCATTTCCTCCAAAAGCTTTGGTTGACCAAAAATTTTCATATCAATCCAAAATAGAGCACAAATGTTACTCTTGACATTAACCATCCTAATGTACATTTATCTCTCTAACCATTCCATATTTCATTATTTTTATTTGAGCATAGTAAACTTTATTTTAGATTGCTAAGCAGTCGTGCTCATTATTTTATTAGTTAGTCATAAATTCTACTATGGTAAGCGAACAATAATATTATATCTATGCATGTGAAGATTAATTAAATCACTTCAATCAGCTTGTATTCCTATAGTAATATAATGGTATTGCATATGATTAAGAACTTGAACCACTAATGTAGTATAAACATGGTGGAAAAATATATATGATTAAATGAAACTACTTTTAGAATGCTTACCTTTTGAAGTGCAACAGGACATGATTCTAAACCAACTAAGATGTAGAGGATAAATGAGAAAAGAGTGGATTGGAGATTGAAGTTGGAGGAGAAGGGGGTGGTGGGAGTAGCTAGCAAGTTTCTCCTATATATAAGGTGAAATCTGGTGATTAATCCCAAAGGCCACTGCGTTGCAATGCATGTTTCATTGACATGAAATAATGACATGTTTATTTACCCTGTGATAATGTTTTTCCCCTATATCACATGTGGAAATTTTTACCATGATCACAAGAAACATTTCCATTGTATTTTAGTTGATTTGATAAGACCGTGGTTCAATACCTCTAATGGAGATCTAGGCCTTCATAATTTGTAATGCAATGAATGATAGTCAATCTAAAGTTTAAATGTAGCTTCATATTGGCTTCAAATATCACAATTATCATCATACTCTTATTAGAAAGCATTTCAAGGATGATCCATTCGCAACATTTTTTCTTTAGCATATATTTTTTATTGACATTATTAAATCACATTAAGGGAATCATTATTACCTTGTCCTAATGATGATACACTGAATGGGATTAGAAATGTCCATAAAAAAAATACTCACATTTTAATAAAAAAAATTAGATTCAAATTTTTGAATTGTAAAAATTAGATTCAAATTTTTGAATTGTAAAAATTTAATTCCTTATGGATATCGATGAATAGTCTCATTGAAATTATGGAAGCTTGATGTTTGATCTGTACTGCAGGTTAAATTCCCAACTTGAAATCATGTGAATTTATGAGCTGAATTTCACCAAGCCTATATGATGTTATTCCAAAGATTATTTGCAAGAGATTTAAAAGTGTTTGTAAGCTTATGTAAATGAACATGGGAATATTATCCCATGGTAAAAGACCACCACACTATTTGCTGGAAAGGGAAAACACCTCAAATTATGATTTCTATAGTAAATATTGTCACACAAACTACCTTATTTCAAAAATGAATATTAAAGAATCAGAGTTGGTCTTTGATTAACAAACCTCATTCATTTTCATCATCTCTCTTCCACTCTTCACTATTGCATATTTCTTTGTAATGCCCCTTCCCAGATTTCTTTATGATTAGAACAATTTGGGACATAAACAACAATAATAACTAAGTAACATAAACACAATCTTCACTAAAGTATATCAAATAATAGTATTTAATTAAACTCAACCATACAAATGATTTGAGCACTAGTTGTAACTTTATTGTCAATTGTGTTGGGAGTTCCCTTTGATCTTCAACTTGTGAATTTATACTTTGATGGATAACTTTAATAAAAATTTGACTCTATCACCACTCCAAAGTCCACAAAGAAGAGGGCCAATTAATAAGTATCAAAAGAGATCCTCCTACACTTTGAGCCTTGATGCTCAGGAAGGTGTACCCTTGATTCACTTCTTCAAAGGAATCATAAAATGTTATACCAATATACTCTTTACTAACTGATTTAAAGATTTGATCATTTGAATTGGTGTGTTTGGTTGATAACATTGAAATGCCTCCACAGGATGGACCAGTGCCTTAACCTAGGGAAAAGAGTCACCCAATTACATACATCAACTGAAGATCTTAAATCAAACAATCCTAAGCTTAGGATAAGTGCTTTTCCTATTACCCCTCTCCCTCAAACACATGGACATCAGATTCTTACTTGGTTGTAAACTCACTGAACTCACCCAAAAGACTTTAATCCTAACTTTGTTAGGAACTCAGAGATGACTTCACAATACTCTTTGTTTACCATATGCTAATACAGTTTGTGACACTAACATCTATGAGCTCAGAACTGAAACAAGAAGACATACACAAATGCAAGATTGGAACTCAATAGCATTCTCATTAACATATTTAGGATCAATTTCAAATCAAAGTAACTCAAAGATAGGAAAAGACCCAAAATCTAGCTCCTCTCTCAGTATAATACTATCAACAACCAGGGACCAAAAAGTTTTGGAACCTGCACTAATTCAAAAATTCTGTAATATATACCACCACTAGTCACCTTGGGATCCTCAAAGAGGATGCATCAAGCTTCGGGTGACTAGGGCTAGGGCTTCAACCACCAAACCCATTAAAAATGGTCACAAAATTTATGCAGGGGAAGAAAACCAGGAAACTAGGAAAAAGAAAATCCTGGAGTGATTCCAATCATGACAAATCTCACTGAGAAGGTACTGAGAATCACAAAAACACCCAAAATGTCAACCCTTTCAGCCACTTGCAACACACCTCAAGCACAAAACCACAGGGTACAGATCTCTACAAATGATTAAAGAACACCTTGGACCACACTGCAATAGCAAACACCACCAAACAAATCAAATCCAACCATGAAAGCATTCAATTTTAGTCCTTCTAGTCGTAGGAAACCCTCTGCAAATTCAAATTTGAAAAATAATGGCTACTTTATGGTGCTTGCAGTAAATCGGTAGTCAAAATTTGAATCTCGATCAACTTTTAGTCCTGATCATTTGATCTTTCTTTTTCATAGTCTTTATGTTCTTAACTCAACTAGATACCCTGGGTTACCTCTAGCGACCACATGACAAGGCATTTCCTATTCGCGAGATGAAAACTTAACTCACGATTTAACTCTGTGACCTAGCGAACAAAGGGAAACATTTAACCTTAGTCCCCTAATTAGTGAACTGGTGACAGAAGGTTTTCACCAGTTCACTAAACACTTTTTACCTCTACCAAGTTAGTTAGTGATTATGTGAATTCTTGTTCACTGAATCGCCAGTCAAATTGGAGCACCGATATCCTTTTCCATGAATGAGAAAAACCTTCACAATTTGTTGGAGTCGTTAAGAACCTTGTCAGAATCACTAAACTCTCACCTGGGCCCACCTAGAAGATCAACAACTATCTCATCTTTGCATAGACCTCCAAGATTCCATCAGATTACATGCCAACCATCAGATGAAGAATCTCTCTCTACCCTGACAACCCTCTAACAAGAAATGAATTCAACAGTGGTCTTAAGATCACAAGTGTCAGAAAAAGCCCATCAGATTACATGCTGACCATTGATGCTCTGTCATTGTCAGAACCCACTAACAACATGCCCAGTCACACTACATGGACCAATCAAATATTGCCAATCATGCACACCTGTCAAAAGGTCCCACCTCTTTGAAATGTTGCATCATCAGGAAAGATCAATGATTGGCATAAGATCTCAAGCTTCTGACAAATCCTATAAGAACTTATGCTAATCATTGGATGGAGATGTTGTCAGAAGACCGGGCCCAAAAAATATTAAGCTGGAACATAGGAAAAATTAAACCCTGAGACCTAGGCTTTTAAGGAAAATTTAGGCAAAGAGGACTTAGGAAAATTAAAGGCCGCCAGGGTATAAAACCTTTAGTCACAAGATCACGTAACATGGGAAAAGTTCATGCCATCATGTGACAAAGGGGACAATGATTTAAGCACATGTGAATTAGGACCTTTAAGTTGCCAGAAAAAGTTAGCTTGAAAATAGAATAAGGCCAAGGTTTAAACAAAGGGTTTTCACACCAACGGCTAGTTTTCAAATTTTTGAGCTAAGGGTTTATGCCAGAGACACAAAAATGACTACAGAGACCAAAAGAAAGGACATGAAGCCATGAAATTTTTTTCATGTGCTAACAGTGGCTCTATCTGGGGATGTATGCCTCTTGCAGGCATAGCAAGGATCTAGAATCACTAGTTTAAAGTAGATCATCCCACTGGAAAAGACTAACAACAGAGAGAAATAGGACCAAAACCCTACAGACCAAGACAAAACAGGGTAGGGGCAAGCAACTTATTTATAGAATTTACAATTTGTACAGACCTAACTACTGTTCATGGAAAATAGAATTCCTTCAATTGAAGTATTTCTTCAAGAATTGTCCATGAACTGGCAATTCCTGAACTTCACCATTTAATTCTTTCACAATGTATGAATCTTTGCCCCATTTCTCATGAATTAGATATGAGCCTAGCTAGATGGGATCAAACTTACCATGTTTTCCTTTATCCTCCAGTCTAGCATTCCAAATTAACACCAAATCACTAGGCCCAAACTTCCTGTCAATAGTCTTCTTGTCATACAAATTTTTAACCTGCAACTGTAATCTGGCATTGCTTGCAACTGACTCTCTCCTAGTCTCATCCAACTTAATGAGGTCCTCAATCCTCAACTACATCTCATCATCTATGTCATCATCATATAATTGAACAAATTTATACATTTCCAACAAATTATTCTGAGGCATTCTTGCATGTATTCCATATACTAGGTCAAATGGTGCACAACCAATTGCCCTCTTCATAATTACCCTATCAGCCCAGAGAGCTAATGGTAGCTTTGAATTCCATTCTTTTTTATTCTTTTCAAGAATCCTCTTTAGTATTTTAATCAAACTATTATTAGTAGATTTTGCCTGACCATTTCCTTGTGGATGATAAGGTGAGGAATTGGAAACTTGAATTCCTAAACCTTTGCAGAATTCCTTGTATTCAGCAGACCTGAAGCACATTGCATTATCACTTACTATTCTCTCAAGGAAACCAAACCTTGTAACAATATTATTCAACAAAAAATCAATTACCACCTTACTAGTTGCATTTCTTGTAGGTATAGCCTCTACCCACTTTGTAAAGTAATCAATGGTAACTAAGATCCATGAGTGTCCTCCACTTGACTTGTTTGGTATCTCCCCTATGAAATCAATCCCCCATTGTTGGAAAGAAGCTTGTACTTCTACTGGTTTTAATGGCACATTGCTTGAAAATTTAAGCTTACCAGAGAACCTTTGACAAGCATCACACCTCCTCACCAACTACTCTACATCCTTGAAGATTGTGGGCCACCAAAAACCTGCTCTCAAGATTTTATGAGTAGTTGTTTTACCCATGTAATGCCCACCAAAAACTCCCTCATGCATTTCTCTCAACAATACTTCATCCTAATTTTCATCTACACATTTCAATAGTATGCAATCTAAATTCTTTCTATACAATTTACACTTCACAATTACATACTTGATGGCCTGTAACTTCAATGTCCTCCTCTGGTTTTCATTCATGTCATCTAGACATTTCATGTTTCTCAAGTAATAGATAATATCCTGATACCAGATACAATCATCCATATCACATGTATAATCAATTTCAGAATGATTTACCTGATTTGCATCAAGATTGGATTGGGCCATCAATTTTGCCAATCCCTATCCTCTAACCAATTTAGTAATTTGGATGTCAACATTGAATTCTTGGATCCTATTTATCCATCTGCATCTTCTCCCAGACACCTCTTGTTGTGAGAAAATATCCTTCACAGCTACACTTGGCACAAAAGAAATCACGACTGCCCTCATCAAGTAACACCTAAAAGCTTTGACTACCTTCGTAAGTGCATATGCTTGTTTTTCATTTATCTCATACTTCAATCCAGTAGCCTGTAAAGATTTATTGAAAAATGCAATAGGCTGCTCAAAACCATCCTTATTCTTTTGTAACAAAACTGTAGCAATAGTGTGAAAAGATGCAAAGGAAAAGATGTGCATTGGGACATTATAATCAGGTGCCTTAAGCACTGGTGCATCTTTGATAGTCTGCTTGATATTTTTGAAAGACTCATTAGGCTCACCCTCCCAATTGATTACAGATCCCTTCTTCAACATCTTAGAAATTGGTCTAGTAACCTCTGCAAAATTTGTCACAAACCTCCTTAAGAAATTGACCTGACCAAAGAAGGACTGAATCCCTTTAACATTCTTTGGTCTTTGAATTTTATCAATGGCTACTACCCTCTTAGGGTCAATTCTCACTCCTTGCTTCCCAACAAAGTGGCCAAGAAACCTACCTTCAATGACACCAAAAGCACATTTCCTTGGGTTTAATGAAATGCCATATTCCAAGGCCCTCACAAATATTTTCTCTAAATGAGTATTGTTAGCCAAATTTTCATATGCATTCAAATTTGGCTGAAAACCATACCCAAGCCTCTATTTTTACCATGTCTACCATCCCTAAAATTTTCATGAATTTATTCCATGTTCTCTGGTCTCTGCAAATTATTTTACTCCCTCGTCTGCAGTCGAGAAGTTTAAAAAAACTAGCTGTTGGTGTTTGAAAATCCAAAAATCCCTAAGCCTTGTTATATTTTCATGTTACCTTTTTTGGTGACATAAGTCATCCAATTTGCACATGCCTTTATTAATCCTTCAGTTGCCAAGTCTCTGATTCCTGGTGGTTAACCTCTTAACACTCAGTGATCCCGCGAGCGATTACCGTTTAAGTTGGCGGTCTTGGTTCAAGTGGCCAGGTCAAGATTCTCAATCTAACAACTATCACATGATCTCATAGGGCTAGAAGGTTCCTTGAGATCTTGCGATGATCATCAATTTCTTCTACCTACAGAGCCCAATGTGTCAGTGGGACCAGTGCCACCTCATCTTATTTGGTAGCTCTTGATTCATCGATGGTGTCTGATTCGGCAGCTTGTCAGTGGGTCCTGTGTCAGAGACAGATGCAATGTGGATCCATTTTGGTGGCTTATGATTAGCTGAGGTTGAATATAGGTGGAAGGTTTTCAGTGGGGCTGGTCCCTTTCAGTGGTTAGGAGGCTCTGACATCTGCAGAGGATCAACGGCCAACCTATCTTCGCAAGGGTTTGTGTCAGTGATCTTACGATAACTGCCAATCTTGGTTGGTGTAAGAACTTCCTTCGGTGGGTCCTTATGTGCTGACTTTCTTAAATTTGGTTGGTCCACATGGTGATGACTAGATTTTTCATGGGTCCATTTGTCTGAGGGGTCTTAGAAAGGCTAGGATATATGGTTGGCATAAAAGTGTAAGGAATATTCTGGGGCTATAAGATCATGTGCCCACCATTAGATCAGTATCTCAAGCAGTGGGTCTAATGTTAGAAAGTTACAATGTGTATCTGAGGGGGTGACATTTGATTGGTTGTTTGATGTGCAACATGGCTGATGTCAATGGGCCCATGGGGTCAAGGCTTTCTAAAGAAGGTAAAATGTGATCAGATCTCACAACTGTCATTACACCATAGGATCAAAGTGCTCGATTCTTACAATGGTGGTATAGCGATAGCCGTCCGATGGTGTTCTCAGGGACGTGGGTTTGGTGACTTGCCAGAGATACTAATTTTCTCATTTTCTATTGGTTACTGACTATCACGATGGTGGTTGACTTGTTAGAAAGGATTTTAAGTTGTTTTCTCGGTGCATCTGGGTCATTGATCTATCGGGAAGGTTATTCATCAATGGTCACATTTTAAAATATATTTGTTAGAAATATTTAGGAATTAACCGAGTTACTGAGAGGGGAGGGGTGAATTAGTAACTCCAAATTTTCTTACAATTACAGATGTATTAACATATAGATCACTTTTTCTTTATGCATATAGAAAGAATGAAACTTAAAAGCATTCACAACAATGACACATAGATTTGGTTACCCAGAAACCTTCCAAAAAGAAAGTAAAACTGGGGTGGGGATGAAACCCACAAAGCTTTAGTACTGTAGAATAAAGTTGGCCAGTTAAGGCTTACAATTTGATCACTTCTAATGATCTGCCCTACTAGGAGCAATAAGGATTGCTAAATCCACCATGTTAAAGGATTTACAAACATACAATGAAGTATGCACTTGGTAAAGAGATTTTACAAAAGACTCTTAAGTCTACCTGGTTAAAGGATTTTAGTACTAATTCACCTCTTAGGATGAAACAGTAGATCTCTTGCTTTGCAACTGGATTGCTGATTGAGATTTGCTGATGTACTGATCACCTTCTGTGATGAATTTGTCTTTGATGTTCCCTATATTGCTGTAGCCCTTTGTAATTTTCTTATCTCTGCCTTTCTTTCTTTTTCACATTCATACACATTTTATTACATCTTTACATTTTTACAACATTGTTTATATACAAGTCTAAACAATTAATTACAATTACAAAGTCAGCTTGACAAATAAACATAAGTGCCACTAAGTCGGCCCAAGTATGGTTACACGGTTCCTGCAAACTAACTCGGTGACTTTCTGATACTCGGCGTCCACTACATTACTCGGCATCGTCATGAACTCGGTAGAAGTGGAGGTACGGTTCATACTAACCACTCGGTAAGTTTTGAACTCGGTAAATACTGGTGACTTGGTAGACATAATGTTACTCGGTTTACACTGTCCTGCTCAGTTTGCACTATCTTGTTCAGTTTGTACTATCTTGCTCGGTTTGCATTGTCTTGCTTAGTTTGCACTGTCCTACTCGATTTGCACTATTCTACTCGGTTTGCACTGTTCTACTTGGTTTGCACTGTTTTACTCGGTTTGCACTGTTCTGCTCAGTTTGCACTGTTTTACTTAGTTTGCACTGTTCTGCTCAGTTTGCACTCAGAATGCAAATAAGTGTTGTCACTAGTGGCAATTCTGCTTAATGCCAACAATCTCCCCCTTTGGCATTAGTGACAAAAACACTTATTGCCCAAAACTTATATACATGAATCATGCTGAGATTTATTTTTGATTATTTTTTTTTCAAAATTTGTCTTTGTCATAGGGCTTTATACATTATCTCCCCCTTTCAATGTGCTAACTTTTTCTTCTATACAAATCTTCTTCTATACATATCTCCTTCTATACATATCTCCTTCTATACATATCTCCCCCTTTTTGACGATAATGCCAAAGGTGTATATACAAGTGATTTATAGAGAGAATCCAAAATTTGATAGAAAATCAGAATGTACCTTCATAATTAGTGCCAGGGTTCTATCCCAATTTTCTTGCAGAATCTTGCATGTTTGGATTGCAATTTGGACTTCTGCAGAGAGTTCAATCATGTGATCTGCTATAGAGAACTGATTGTCATGACTCAATGTTTTGGAATGTTCAATGTGCTTATACATTGTATTCATGATGGGAAGGATCATGTTCTGGATGTCTAGCAGTGTGGACTAGATCCTTGTGTCTTCTTTCAGTAGATCTGACTGCATATTTGATAGGTATGAGATTTTCATGTGATGAGCAGAGCTTGAACTTGGTTCAAGTTGCAGCTTCTGTATGCTAATCTTCATATCCTCATCCATTTTATTCATTTTATCCTTGACATCCTTTGTGAACTCGGCAATATTGCACAGTCTAGCCAAAAGAGAGGTGACATTAGAATAGGTAGATTCAATGTTTGACAAATCTGAAGACAATTTCACTTGATTAATAGCTATGTGTTGAGCAATGTGCTCAAGCACTTTATTGTTGAATCTCTTCTTGGCTCTTTCAACTAACTTTTTTGTCCCAGATGAATCCTCATTGTATTTATTTACTGCTTCAGCTAATTGTAGCAAAACATGTTGAGAGGAGTCTACTTTAATACCTAATGCATCAGACAAAATGTCTTTAGCATCTTTAATGATTTGATATTCCTTGTCTCTCTCTTCTTTAAGCTTCTTTTGCTTTTCTTTCCTTTGGAGGATTTCACCTATATTTTGCATTTGGTCCACTGATAGATTTGCAAAATCTAATGTTGGAATCTCTATTTCTTCATCTAGGTCTATATCCTCTACTATATTCTTACCCAAAAATTTTATACTCGGTTGAGCCTTAGGCTTATCTGTACTTAATGCCTTAGTAGTAGTGACAGTAGACATAGTAGGACTGGCTATAGAGACTGGCACACTATCTACTAGAGAACTTAAAATATTTACACTTGTAGAATCAAAAACTGGAATACTTACTGCTGGAAAACTTGATGAAGTGGGAGACTACAACTCGGTAGAAGAAATGGTGGTTGCTTCTGTTGTTGCTATAGGTGATTGGACAAAAGTTGAAGTTGTCACAACCATGCTTGAAGGTGTCTCTGGGCTAGATGTAGAAACTTTTACTGGAGAGGTAGGAAGTGATGTAATGACTTCTGCTGCTATCCTCATAGTATCATCTACCTCAGTGGCTTCTTCTTGTTCATCACTGTCATTTTCAATATCTTTTATTATTACTATTTCAATACTCGGTTGGTGAAGATGGTATATGTTCTTCCATGTGGCATTTGTAGCCTTCACAACCGATTCAATATTGTTGATCAGAATCAAACAAGTATTGAACTTTAGTGTCATCTTATTTTCATTTTCCTTTAATGCCTTCTTTATTTTATCATTTTTCAAGCTCGGCATTAACTGTCTCAGGGTTTGATCAAATATGTCTATTACAGTTTTCTTTGCATTGCTCCATCTCATTTTTATTAGATCTAATAAGACTGCTGGAACCTATGGGGCTAATTCATCAGGAGAGTATTTCCACTATCCCATCTTTTCAATAACAACATCTTCTATTTCCTTCTGTTCTGTTTCCGATCTGGTTTCATATTTAAAAGATTTTATGTTACTTACTCCAGATCTTGATCCTTCTCTAAAAAGTTTGATCCTTTCTTGAAAGTTTAGAGGAGGCCTTTTGAATACTATATCTTTGTCTGCCTTGTCTGCCTTACCTCTTGCACTTCTCCTTGTAAATACAGTAGTGGGAGGCTTAGGTGCCTTAGTGATGAATACCTTTCCTTTCTTCTTTGCAGGTTCTGGTTCCTCTATTTTCTCATCCTTTTCCTCTTCTTCTTCATCATTTTCTCTTTTATCATCGGTTAGCATTTGCATTTTGGCTATCCTCTTCTTTCCTTTGTTTACCACCTGTGGAAGCTTTATGCTTAACTCAATTCTCACCTTTGCATCATCATATGTTCCAAAATATGGAGCTTTGGGATTAACAGGCTGATTATGAAGGGCTTCAATGATATTCTTGGTTTCATCAATATTTACCTCATAAGGAAGAGGTTTTACATATACAATCCTCAGTTTAGCTACTTGAATATATACATTGTCACAGTCTACCATGAAACAAATGTCATCCTTATAATCTTCCACCAACTTCTGTGGAATCCAGAATCTATCATTCATTTTCTCTTTGAAAGACTCAAAATAACTATCCATGACGCTTTCAAAATTTTCACCCATTTCTGAGATGTATTCATTTATCTCATAAAGGACTGGCACATCTTTTCTCCATACAACTTTTCCTTTGGAAGGGAAGAATTTCTGAACATAGAAGAATAAACAGACCAGTAGAGATCCAAACTTACATGGATTGTTTTTGGAAGTTTGAATGCTTTCCATGTTCTTGTTAAACTGTTTTAACAATAAATCTGCAAGGTCAAATGATAAGTTATTCTTGACCACTTTGTATGCTAGGTCAATAGCTTCATAGGAGACACTATTCTGTCGACTTGAACTGTATATTTTATGGGCAATTATGTGTGTACCAAACTTTAGTTCAGCATCGGTAATGCTGCTAACTTTCATGCCTCTACCATCCCACTCGGCTAGGGTTTTCTTCTCCAGTTCCGACCGACCTAGGGTTTTGGTAGTTTTTGCTTTGTTCAACATGGGAAGACTGGTGATTTGAAGAATCATCTTCTTGGTGATCTCTATGGGTTGCTCAAGCCAAATCTTGCCATCATGTATACGGTTGAGAATGTATCTAACCCATTTCTCCTGAAAGTTTCGAGGTAAATGTGCAATGTGAACTAATCCCTTATCTTCCAGATGTTTGTGCTCAGGTTTTAGAATACCATCCACACACAGTTCCTCACGCACAATATCTAGCTCTAGGTTTCCCATTTCTTGAATTGCATAGTTGAAATGATTACGAATATCGTTAATAAGTAGTACCTTAGGAGGAATCTGATATTGAGCTCTGTTCGGGTCTAGGGCTGCTGCAATTACGGGCATGATCTTGAAATCTAGTGCTCTCCATTCCCCTTGGACTAACATTTCTAATCCTTTCTTCACTGAAGTGTTGGATGATGCCATGGTAGCTCACAGAAAATTCTTTTCGCAAAAGTATTAGAATCGCTGGATTGCTCTTGAAATTTTCTGCTCTCAAAGTGCTAAAGGTCGTGGTGAGGAATGAGTTCAATTTCTTGCCTTTTGTTTACAACTCTATCATTAATGCTCAGTACAAATTAGGGTATGAATTCTGACAAACTGTCACCCACTAAGAATTAATTGCTTGGTAAAGACTTCGCAACTTGGTGAACTCGAGAATTCATATTGCTCTGACCTCACTCGGTAAAGACCGGTACCAACCTTGCTCAGTGAAAACTAATACCTACCTTGCTTGGTAAAGACTGATACCGACCTTCCTATGATCTTACTACATCTTGTATGTTGATTTAGATCTTTCTTTTAATTCAGTTCTGGAACTGCTTGAAGTTTGTCTATGAGAATAAAGTTCCAGTGCTTTCTTGGAAATTTAGTTTGAGTCGGTAGAGCCACCGATTCCATTACTTGGATTGGTTTTCTCGGTAGATTTAGGAATCCACTTTTGTCTCACCTGTTTCCTGACCTTAGTTGCTTCATTCTTCTTTCCATCTTCAACTTCACTAGCATTCATGCAGTTTCTGGCTATGTGATCGAGTTTAGTGCATTTGAAGCATCTTACGGTAGTATCTCTTTTCCTTAGATGATGTTTTATGCAGTTCATGCCAATGTGTCCATATTCTCCACAGTAATGACATCTACACCAGGTGTTGTAGTCCCATCCAAACATTGCTTTCATAATTTGTTCTACTGGATTGAATGTTTTGGATCTGCACTCGGATACTTTGTGACCTTGTTTGTTGCATTTGTGACAATTACCTCTAAATCTTGGTTTTTCCCTGCATTCATTTGCTTTGTGACAATGTTGATTGCAGGTTTAGCATTTTCCATTGAATTCTACTTTTTCATTGCTCCAACATTTATTTGAAGTATGTCCTATTTTACCACAATGATTACAAGTAGGTTTCTAATTTCTTTGAGTACCTTGCTTAGAAGATTCACCTTCTCCTTTGTATCCAAGTCCTGCTTTTCCTTTCTGCCTATGAAGATTTCGCTTATACAGCTGATTCAAGTCTTCTTGTCTTTTCAGCATTCCTTCATTGATTTGTTTTTCAGCATTTAGGTCATCTACCAATCTTAGATTGATTTCCTTTTCAGATCTTATTTCTTCTCTTGTGCTTTCTATTTTTGATCTTAGAGTCAAAATTTCCTCATTTGTATGGGAGAGCTGATCAATTAGGTTTTCTAGCTGAAGGGTTTTATTTTGGACTTCATTATTCCTTCCATCTAATTCATCTTTCAACTTGTTTCTTTGTTCTAAGATCTCACAAAATCTTGTTGAGTGTAGCTCTTGTTCTCTTTTTAATTTTCTCACTTCTTCCTGCAGAGACCCATTCTTTTCTAGGAGTTCTTTGACAACATTGTTTTCTTCATCTGAGCTATTTGAGGGAAAAAGATCTTCAATCTTTTCTTCAATGTAATTCTGATCATTCATCTGATTTGCAAGTTCCTTCCTTCTTCTTAGGGATTGGGAAAGATGTTCTTTTTCTTCCTTAATTTTAGCTATGGCCATTTCTAGATCTAGCTTTTCATTTTCAATCACCTTGTTCAGTTTGAATACCTCCATTGTCCTAGATCTTTGCTCAAGCTAGTTAAGCTTTATCTTGAGAACCAACTCTGCTCTGATACCAATTGTTGGAAATATTCAGGAATTAACTGAGTTACTGAGAGGGGAGGGGTGAATCAGTAACTCCAAATTTTCTTACAATTACAGATGTATTCACATATAGTTCACTTTTTCTTTATGCATATAGAAAGCATGAAACTTAAAAGCATTCACAACAATGACACATAGATTTGGTTACCCAGAAACCTTCCAAAAAGAAAGTAAAACTGGGGTGGGGATGAAACCCACAAAGCTTTAGTACTACAGAATAAAGTTGGCCGGTTAAGACTTACAATTTGATCACTTCTGATGATCTGCCTTGCTAGGAGCAATAAGGATCGCTAAATCCACCCTGTTAAAGGATTTACAAACATACAATGAAGTATGCACTCGGTAAAGAGATTTTACAAAAGACTGTTAAGTCTACTTGGTTAAAGGATTTTAGTACTGATTCACCTCTTAGGATGAAATAGTAGATCTCTTGCTTTGCAATTGGATTGTTGATTGAGATTCGCTGATGTACTGATCACCTTCTATGATGAATTTGTCTTTGCTATTCCCTATACTGCTGTAGCCCTTTGTAATTCACTTATCTCTGCCTTTCTTTCTTTTTCACATTCATACTCATTTTATTACATCTTGACATTTTTACAACATTGTTTATATACAAGTCTAAACAATTAATTACAATCACAAAGTCAGCTTGACAAATAAACATAAGTGCCACTAAGTCAGCCCAAGTATGGTTACACGGTTCCTGCAAACTAACTCGGTGACTTTTTGATAGTCCACGTCCACTGCATTACTCGGCATCGTCATGCACTTAGTAGAAGTGGAGGCATGGTTCATACTAACCACTCGGTAGGTTTTGAACTCGGTAAATACTGGTGACTCGGTAGACATAATGTTACTCGGTTTACACTGTCCTTCTCGGTTTGCACTATCTTGTTTGGTTTGCACTATCTTGCTCGGTTTGCACTGTCTTGCTCGGTTTGCACTGTTCTACTCGGTTTGCACTGTTCTGCTTGGTTTGCACTATTCTACTCAGTTTGCACTTTTCTGCTCAGTTTGCACTGTTCTGCTCGGTTTGCATTGTTCTTCTTGGTTTGCACTCAGAATGCAAATAAGTGTTGTCACTAGTGGCAATTCTGCTTAATGCCAACAACATTTGCTAGCTGTTAATATTCAAATTTAAATATTTTTCTATGAAAGCTTTGCTAGGGTTTGCATTTTGTAGACATGCATGACAACTGGGTAGCTGGAATTGAATTCCTCAAGATAGGGATGGTTGAGAAGATGATAAGTAGACAATTTGATCATCAGTGCCATGGATTTCATAGGCAACCACATCTTGTTGAAGCTTTAATGAGCTTGGTGCCACCTTTGCAGGGTTAATCATTTTAAACCTAGGTATCATACCATGATCAGATTTGAAGCCTTCATGGCTTAGTGGAGTTGCAGGTGGGTAGATGGATCGAGGTTGTTGTGTCTATAGGAGGGCTCAGTACAAAATCAACATGCAAAGATGAATATCTGATCGGTGGAGATATTTGTAGAGTTACATTGATGATTAGAAGGACACCTAGGGTTTGATATTTTTATTGTGGATTTGTAACCCTAGTTATGTTAAATTTGACTCCTGCCTACATGCAGTTGAGTATGTATATATTGTTTTGGAGCCTTTAGTGCAAGGAGTTGGACAATTTGTAGAAGAAAATTCATCTTTTCTTAAAGGCCATTTGTGGTATCATTTCTACCCTCTAGCTTATATAGTTGTATTTCTCCCATTGATGATTCAAATATTACAGAGGCATTTTGTGACAATCCTTCATGTCCCTATGCTTCCTTGTTCGGATTATCTCTTATTGGATTAAAGTATCTGCATGTTTTTAGTGATTATTTTAGGGTTCCTGATCCCTCTTTCTTTTTGCAATTTTGTGTGTTACTCTGTTTGATTTGATTTAGATGTTCTTGTGGGTATACCTCAACCCCCTTAATGGTCTTGTCTCAATCCTACACTCAGTTGTAGAAGTGAATGTCTATTTGTAGGTCATAAGTTGTGTCTTATTCTCAGGCCCTCTTATGAAATACTTATGCAAGCCTATTCAGTAAGTTGTGACCTACTAGACCTGAGCTTTTCATTGATTTCATTCCTACATACTGAGATCCAAACCCTAGTTTCAGTTCATCACCTAGTAGGTAGTTTGCTTTCAATTCATTTCCCTTACAACCATTCCTTTTATCCCTTTCCCTTTGAAAATTTACTTTCATGTTTAGAAGAAAATTAGGGTGATTATCCAAGAGGAACTAGCCTAGAACCTAGAGGTTTCATCTCAGTTCGTAAAGGTCCCACAACCTGGAGATGATTCCCATGTTATACTAAGTTATCAAGACCAAGAGAGCTTGAGACAAAGGCACAAACTTAGTGTATAACAATTCTGGCATGCCCGGTGGGACTAGTGAAAGATCAGATTAATGTTCAAAGGTGTTCTTTTTGGCTCATCTGCAAAGGGATTAAAGAATTTCAGTACATAAGAAATATTAGTATAGGCTTAAGCTCAAGGATTCCTCACCTTGGTGCTAGTGTATAACAATTCTGGCACACCCGGTGGGACAAAATAAGAAGTTTATTATTTGAAAGATATGTTATCTCTGATATAAAAACTGGATGAAATAGGCTTTTAGAAGTCATTTTACCAAGTATACCTGGTGACTCCACTGATTTCAAGGATCCAGGCTACCTTTTTCAAGTTTTATGAGAAAGATTGAGACTAGGAGCTCAAAGCCTACCCAATTTTTAGAGTTTCCCTCAAGAAGAAGTCATAAAGGCAGGTCAACTCAAAGAATATCCCTTACAAGGAGAGTTCAATCAACACCTCTTGATACTTCAGAAAGGAGACCTTTTCCCTATCATTCCAAGAGAAGAGGTAGATCTCTAACCAAAGATCTAGAAGAAGATTCAAATCAAGTAGCAAATACAACTCATATAGTTGTCAATCTCCATATTCCAGCACCTACAATGGCAAGACAGTTTTCTTTTGTACCATTCAACCAAGGTAGCCCATTAGCCTTTGCTCAACATCATGATGTGCCTTTGGTGGCAATTAAGAGTATACCTGATTTCATAGGTGAGGGGTAGACAACTACTTTTGAGCACATAAGAGATGTGACCACCATATGCAGCATACACAACATTACTCAAGAAGATGTGGCCATAAAGTTATTAGTAGCCTCTTTAAAAGGTAAGGCTCTAGAATGGTTTAGAACTCTAACTATTGGTTCTATTACTTCTTGGGATGAGTTAGGGGATGCATTAAGTAAGCATTTTGAGGATAAATCCAATAATTTGTCTCTAGTTGAATAGTTAACAACTATTAAAAGAGACCCTCAAGAGCAAATGATAGATTACAATAGTAGATTCCTTAAAACATGGAATAGAATCCCAGTCTCAGTGAGACCATCAGCTGACCATGCCTTCCTATACTATTTACAAAGTCTAAATGGTCAAATTTCTTTCATGATCTAGTCTATGGGTGGTACTTCTCTACCCCAAGCGTTTGACATAGATGTCAGGGCTGAAAATTGTTTAACCCAAGCAAGCGTTATTGCTAGAAGGCCTCCAATGCCCATTTTCCCTAGCCTTCAGCCCATTGCACCTACCCAAGTACCCCCATTTACCCCTATTCCCACCATTTTGGCACCTTAAGCTAGTACTAGTGGCCAAGAGTTAACAACTAGCTTCTCTCAAGAGCTACAAGAGATAAAGAGTAGTCAGCAACAAATGACTAATTTGTTGCAAACCTTGACTAAGGAGGTCACAAATTTGAAGAAGCAAGGTCAAGGAATCAGACCACCATTTCAATCACAAGGCCAAGGTCCTAATCAGCAATATCAAAATCAAGGACAGCCTTATCAATAAAATAGGCCACCATACCAAGGAGGCTATCAAGGACAAAGACAAAGTTTTAATCAGAGACCATTTCAACCATATAACCCTACACCTCTAAATTCTACTAATCCAGTGAGGGATATGGTTCCTAGTCAAAATAATATGGCTATGGATAATGAATGGTGTTTTCCTTGTAATCAACCTCATAATCAGGCTACATGTTCAAATGGATGGATGAACCAAGCTCTAATGGTTCAAAATGTCTCACAAGCTCAATCAGAGGTTTCATCCAGTGGATCAACTCCTCAACAAGAATCACAAGAGAATGAGACTGCTCTCTTTAATTGGGAGCAACCAAACTTCAATGGAGTCAATGATGAAGTTGCTTTTGTTGCCTTTACAAGAGCAAAAAGAAGAGCTCAAGACATGGAGAGAGTGGATTCCAACTCCAAAGCTACTACATCTACAGAGCCACTGTAGCAAGCTAATCCCATCACACCTAAGGAGACTACTGTGATTGCAAGCAAAGCTGGCCAGGCTCTCAAGGAGGCAGAGCCCATCATGCCAAAGACACAACAAAGAGTACACATTGTGACACCATTTAATATCATAGACAACATGAAGAAGGTGAATGTCACCATGTCCATGTGGGACTCTTTGGCTCTTCTAGGACAGCCTAAAATCTTGAAGAAGGCCATGACAGAGGTAGCAACTCCTCAACCTACAAAAGAAGCTACAAGGGCAGTGTTGGTTAACACTAATCAAGAAAAGGAGGCTCCAAGTAGAAACTCCAAGGCTAATGCCATTCAAGGTAGGAACTCAAAGACACCTCCCTTTTATGTATCTTTAATCATTGGAAAATATTTAGTACATAATTGTATGGTAGATAGTGGAGCTACTAGCACCATAATGCCCAAGAAAGTAGCTAACTAGTTAGGACTAAAATATGAACCCTTCCAAAAGAAGGTTACCCAACTAGATGGATCCTCAGTCAATACTATAGGTGTGGCTAAGGATACCAATCTAATCCTGCATGCTAGTCCTAATTTCTCCATCCTCCTTGATATATATATTATAGATCTCCCTGCATTATTTGCTATATGTCTTTCAAGGGAGTTTACAGCCAAGATAGGAGGCTATCTATCTTCTGATTGTTCTCACATGTTATTTCATACAAGGTATGGGACCAAGGTCACCATTAAGTCAGAACCATTAGCACCACACCATATAGAGCCATATGCATCCAATGCCATCAATGTAAACTACCCTATATTTGATAGCAGTGACTTCCAAACCATTAATGAAGCAAGCACAAAGATAGAAAGTATCCCTGATATTCTTCTAGATGAAAGAGCTTCGGAGGTCCAAGAAAATATTGTTTGGGATTTTGGTTTGGGAATTTATTTGATACAAGAAAATGATGCTATAGAGCTAAGCCTTCTCAAAGAGGATACTGATTCAATGGATCAGAACACTCAGGTTTGGGAACTATTTTTTGATGGAGCTAGAAGTAGACATGGTTCTGGTGGTGGTGCTATGTTAGTGTCCCCAAAAGGAGAAAGGTATTATACTACCTTTAGATTTAGTTTCTCCTGCACTAGTAATACTACAAAGTATGAAAGCCTAGTCAATGGACTAGAATGGGCTAGAAAAAGAGGGCTTAAGGCCTTAAAAGTTTATGGTGACAGTGAGTTAGTTGTCAGCCAAGTAAGAGAGATAAGTGCAACCAAAAATGATACCATGAAAGCATACAAACATAGAGTTTGGGATGTAATTGAAGATTTCCATGCTTTCAATATTGTTGCTATCCCTAGGAAATTAAATCAAAATGTAGATAGGTTAGCTACTATTGGATCCCAATATGAAATCCCAAATAGCATTTCAAAAGAAATAGATCAACAACATATCAAAGTGATTGTCAGACCATCAATCCTAGATAATGATGTCAATTGGAAAGTGTTTGACAATGATGACCAAATTCTACATTTCTTGTTCGAAGAAGATGTTTTTTCAAAACATAATCAAGATAGGCTATCACAAAGCTATGGTGATCAAGTGATACAACTCAAGTCTAATAAGATTCCTAGAGGTCTTGTCACTTTGGAGACTATCTTCAACAAGGATGATGAAGTCAAGAAAAGAAAAGCTGGCCTAGTAGTCTAACAAGAACATTGTGTTGAATTAGAGTTGGAACCAGGTAAGATCCTACAATTTGGAAAGGTAAATACTGAATTTGAAAAGCAAGCTTATACTCAATTATTCAGAGAATTCAGTGATGTTTTTGCATGGCAATATGAGGATCTTAAAGGTTTTGATCCTTCCCTTGCTCAACACACTGTTGAATTAGAACCTAATGCCAAACCAGTGAGGCAAAAGCAAAGGCCTATTAATCCTAAGCTTGAGCCACTTATGCATAAAGAAGTGCTCAAATTGATAGAGAGTGGTATCATCTACCCCATTAAGCATACTAGCTGGTTTTCCAACCTTGTTCCTATCAGGAAGAAGAATGGGGAGGTAAGGTTATGTATTGACTTTAGGGATCTTAACAGAGCCTCATTTAAGGACTGCCATCCACTACCCTCTATGGAAAAAATCTTACAATGTGTCTCTGGATTTGAGAGATTTTCATTATTGGATGGCTTTTCAGGATACAATCAGATCTTGGTGAATGAAGAGGATCAATATAAGACTGCATTTACAACCAAGTGGGGAACCATGGCTTATCAAAAGATGCCCTTTGGTTTGTCAAATGTAGGAGCTACATTTCAAAAGGCAATGGATATGGCCTTTAAGAGCCTAATGTACAAGTTTGTGTTGGTCTACTTGGATGATATAAATATCTATTCAAAACATGTAGTAGACCACATCAAACATCTGAGGAAGATTTTTGAAAGGTGTAGAGAATTTGAGACATCTCTTAATCCCAAGAAATGTGTGTTTGCAGTTCATGGAGAAAAATTGTTAGGATATGTAGTATCCAAAGAAGGAATTATAGTGGATCCTAAGAGAATTGCAACTATCCTAGAGCTACCCCTACCACATCACAAGAAAAGTCTCCAATCTTTCATAGGAAAGATTAATTTTGTTAGGAGATTCTTGCCTAACATTGCAGATTTACTCAAGCCTTTGACAACCATGTTAAGGAAGAGTTCAATTTTTGGTTGGACCAAAGAAGGGAAAGTCAATTTCTAGGCTATCAAAGAGGCCCTAACAGAAGCCCCTGCTCTCTTAAATGCAAATTTTAGTAAGGATTTCATCCTTTATGCTTATGGAGGTCATGATGATATATTTGCAATATTGACTCAAGAAAATTCAGATGGATTGGAGCAGCCTATTGCTTTCTTTAGCAAAGGTTTGGAAGAGTATGAACAGAGATACTCTTTTGTAGAAAAGAATGTACTTGTTGTGGTAAAAGGCCTTAAAAATTTCAGATATCTATTGACCCACAACAAGGTACATTTAAAGGTTACTCATCCTAGTGTCAAGGAATTTTTTCTTTCTAAGGACTTGAATGAAAAAAGAGCTGGTTGGATCACCAAGGTGATGGAATATGACATTGATATTCAAACTACCAAGCTGGTTAGAGGAAGAGGTCTTTGTGAGCATTTGGTAGAGGATGAAAGTTCAAAGAAATCAGAGCAAATGGATGCATCTCTGGTGGTGCACTCTATAGAAGAACAAGCCAAGGCAACAAGTTGGTTGCCTAATATGATCAATTATTTGAAGATAGGACAATGTCCTACAGGCCTAGATTTAGCAAAAAGAAGGTATTATAGGTTACAATCTATTCCTTTTGTGCTAATTGATAATGTTCTTTTAAAAAAGGATCACAATGGTGTCCTTTTAAGATGCATTAATTCAGAAAAGATTGCCAATGTCCTATTTGAATTTCATGATGGACCTTCTGGAGGTCACTTTTCTCCTAGGACTACTGCTTTTAAAATCATGAGGGCTAGATACTATTGGCCATCTATCTTTAAGGACAGTCATGATTATGTTAGGAAATGCATCAAGTGTGCCATGTTTGTAGGAAAATAAAGTCTTGCAGCCTTGCCCCTACAACCAGTCAAAATAGATCAGCCCTTCATGAGGTGGGGTATAGATTTCATAGGAATGATCAATCCTCCATCTAGTGCAGGACATAAGTGGATAATTACTGCAACTGACTACTTCACTAGATGGATAGAAGCAATTGCATTGAAAGAATCCAATGAGAGTGTTGTCCTAAGCTTTTATGATGATATAATCCATAGGTTTGGCACTCCTGATTCCATCATTTCAAATAATGCCTTGGCATTCATAGGCCTCAAAGTCTCAGAGTGGGCAGTCAAGAATGGCATCTATCTGAATACTAGTTCAAATTATTACCCCCAAGGCAATGGCTTGGTAGAGTCCACCAATAAGAACTTGATTAGGATAATCAAGAAGACTCTTCAAGAGAATTAGAGAAATTGGCACACAAAGCTCAAATCTACCTTGTGGTTAGATAGAATTACCCCAAAGAAAATCATTAGTAATTCTCCTTACATGTTAGTGTATGGAAAAGAGGCTAAGTTGTCCATTTAAACTGAATTGCTAGCTCTAGACTTAGCTACTCCATATGCCCTGTTTGATGAAGAAGATCCCTTACAGATTAGATATGCTCAACTGATGGAATTAGAAGAACTC
Source organism: Chamaecyparis obtusa (assembly GCA_027943335.1). Taxonomy (NCBI): domain Eukaryota; kingdom Viridiplantae; phylum Streptophyta; class Pinopsida; order Cupressales; family Cupressaceae; genus Chamaecyparis; species Chamaecyparis obtusa. The sequence goes on along the minus strand of BSBK01003351.1, from coordinate 3,556,931 downwards.
AGAAGAAATTCAATGCAAGATGTGGAATTCCATCAAATTCAGAGAAAGAAGAATTTTGATAAAAGAGCTAGAGCCAAGGATTTTAAGGTTGGGGATGTAGTCCTCAAGTGGGATGAGTTCAGATCCAGACCTGGCAGGTACACAAAATTTGACTCCTTTTCAGGTGTGCCATTTGTTATAACAGAGTGCAGGGGAACCAATGCTTTTTAGCTTTCAACTCTAGAAGGAGATGCCCTACCAATTTTGGTCAATGGATTCAACTTGAAACCTTGTTTTGAGGTTAATCCCTCTCTGTAACCTTTTGTATATAAGTTTCCTTGCTTGCTTTCTTGCTTTCTAGTTTAATTTCTTGCTTTTCAAGAAGTGCTCTGAGCACAGTTCCAGTTTTGCCTCTCTAAGAGAATTTTGAGTTTTTATGTTCAGAATGACCCCATGCCCAATGGATTGTTAAGGTCACTGGTTTCCTATGTCTAGTAGGCTGACATCCAGCAAAAATCACCAAAATGTTACCCAAATTTTCATATGTATTCAAATTTGGCTAAAAACCATACCTAGGCCTCTATTTTTACCATGTCTACCATCCCTAAAATTTTCATGAATTTATTCCATGTTCTTTGGTCTTTGTAAATTATTTTACTCCCTGGTCTGCAGTTGAAAAGTTTAAAAAAACTAGCCATTGGTGTTTGAAAATCCAAAAATCCCTAAGCCTTGTTATATTTTCATGTTACCTTTTTTTGTGACTTAAGTCATCCAATTTGCACATGCCTTTATTAATCCTTCAATCTCCAAGTCTCTGATTCCTGGTGGTTAACCTCTTAACACTCGGTGATCCTATGAGTGGTTACCATTTAAGTTGGCGGTCTTGGTTCAAGCGGCCAGGTCAAGATTCTCAATCTGACGGCTATCGCATGATCTCATAGGGTTGGAAGATTCCTTGAGATCTTGCGATGATTATCAATTTCTTCTACCTGTAGATCCCAATGTGTCAGTGGGACTGGTGCCACCTCATCTTATTTGGCAGCTCCTGATTTGTTGGTTGTGTCTGATTCGGTAGCTTGTCAGTGGGTCTTGTGTCAGAGACAGATGCAATGTGGATCCATTTTCATGGCTTATGATTGGTTGAGGTTGAATATAGGTGGAAGGTTATTAGTGACACTGGGCCCTTTCAGCAGTTAGGAGGCTCTAACATCTGCAGAGGATCGACAACCAGTGTATCTTCACAAGGGTTTGTGTCAGGGCTCGTGATCTTACGACAACCGCTGATCTTGGTTGGTGTCAAAAATTCCTTCAATGGGTCCTTATGTGCTGACTTTCTTGAATTTGCTTGGTCCACGTGGTGATGACTAGATTTTTCATGGGTTCATTTTTCAGAGGGGTCTCAGAAAGGCTAGGATCTATGATTGGTGTAAAAGTGTAAGGAATATTCTAGGGCTATAAGATCATGTACCTGCCGTTAGATTGGTATCTCAAGTAGTGGGTCTGATGTCAAAAAGTTACTACATGTATCTAAGGGGGTGGAATTTGATTGGGTGTTTGATGTACAATGTAGCTAATGTCAGTGGGCCTATGGGGTCAAGGCTTTCTAAAGAAGGTAAAACATGATCAGATCTCATGACTATCATTACACCGCAAGCTCAAAGTGCTCAATTGTTATGATGGTAGTATAGCGACAACCGTTTGATGGTGTTCTCAGGGATGTGGGTCTGGTGACTTGCCAGAAATACTAATTTACTCATTTTCTATTGGTTGCTAATTGCCACAGTGGTGGTTGACTTGTTAGAAAGGATTTTAAGTTGTTTTCTCAGTGCATCTAGGTCGTTCATCTACTGGGAAGGTTATTCATTGACGTTCATGTTTTAAAATATATCTGCTAGTCATTAATATTCAAATTTAAATATTTTTCTATGAAAGCTTTGCTAGGGTTTGCATTTTGCAGCCATGCACAACAAATGGGTAGCTAGAATTGAATTCCTCAGGACAGGGATGGTTGAGAAGATGATAAGTAGACAATCTAATTGTCGGCACTAGGGATTTCACAAGGTACCATGTCTTGTTGAAGCTTTAATAAGCTTAGCGCCACCTTTGTAGGGTTAATCATTTTAAACCTAGGTATCATACTAGGATCAAATTTGAACCCTTCATGGCTTAGTGGAGTTGTAGGTGGGTAGATGGATCAAGGTTGTTGTGTCTATAGGAGGGCTCAATACAAAATCAACACGCAAAGATGAATATTTGATCGGTGGAGATATTTGTAGAGTTACATTGATGATCAAAAGGACACCTAGGGTTTGATATTTTTATTGTGGATCTGTAACCATAGTTAGGTTAAATTTGATTCTTGTCTGCATGTAGTTGAGTATGTATATATTGTTTTGGAGACATTAGTGCAAGGAGTTGGACAATTTGTAGAATAAAATTCATCTTTTCTTAAAGGCCATCTATGGTATCATTTCTACCCTCTGGCTTATACAATTGTATTTCTCCCATTGATGATTCAAATATTGTAGAGGCATTTTGTGACAATCCTTCATGTCCCTATGCTTCCTTGTTCAGATTATCTCTTATTGGATCAAAGTATCTACATGTTTTTAGTGATTATTTTAGGGTTCCTGATCCCTCTTGCTTTCTGTAATTTTGTGTGTTACTGTGTTTGATTTGATTTAGATGTTCTTATGGGTATACCTCAACCCCCTTAACGGTCTTTTCTTAATCCTACACGGAGTTCTAGAATTGAATGTCTATTTGCAGGTCATAAGTTGTATCTTATTCTCAGGCCCTCTTATGAAATACTTATGCAAGCCTATTCAATAAGTTGTGACCTACTAGGCCTGAGCTTTTCATTGATTTCATTCCTACATACTGAGATCCAAACCCTATTTTTGGTACATCACCTAGTAGGTAGTTTTCTTTCAAGTCATTTCCCTTGCAACCATTCCTTCTATCCCTTTCCCTTCAAAATTTTACTTTCATGTCTATAAGTAAATTAGGGTGATTATCCAAGAGGAACCAGCCTAGAACTTGGAGGTTTCATCTCAGTCAGCAAAGGTCCCACAACCTGGAGATGATTCCCATGTTATACTAAGTTATCAAGACCAAGAGATGTTGAGACAAAAGTGAAACTTAGTGTATAACAAGTATAATGGTCCTCTTCCTTCTTGGAATAGGTAGTTAAATCATCTTGATATATAACAAGGATATCATTGATAAAATCTAAAAAGGAAACATCCATTGCCCTCTAAAAAGTAGCACCAGCATTTGTGAGGCCAAAGGGCATTCTCCCATAAACATATGTCCCCCAAGGTGTAGTAAAAGCTATCTTGAATTGCTCTGATTCTTTTCCAATTACCTGATTGTAACTAGAGAAACCATCCATCATTGACATCAATTATGATTCGGTTACTCTCTACAACATAGCTTCCATATTGGGCAGACAATAGTTATGCTTTAATGAGCTGATGTTCAAATTCTTGAAATCCACACAAAGCCTGATGTCACCATTCTTTTTTCTCATAGGAACAAGGTTTGAAACCCAAGAAGAGTGCCTTATAGGCTTGATAATTCTAGCATCTCTCAACTTCATTAACTCTTCTTGCATCTTGGGTGCCAAAGTAGGATTAATAGGCCTTTGTTTTTGCCAGAAAGGTTTAGCATCTTCTTTCAATGGAATAATATGCTGAAACAAATCCTCTCTATAAACCTTTAGGTCATCATATGACCATGCAAAAACATGCCTAAATTTTCTCAATAATTCAATCAAAGATTTCTTTACCTTTTGAGATATATCTCTACCAACGTATACTTTCTTAGGTGCTTCATGTGTTCCAAGATTTATCTCCTCTAGATCAGCATTACCTTTTCTTTTGATATTCTTTTGAACTCTATCCTAGTTATCAAATACATTCTCTAAAACAACAAGCCCCTTGGGCACCTTGTTAGTTCTAAGCTGAATGACCTCATTGCCAAAGACAACCTCCCTTCCTTCAACTGACTCAACCAAGGCTGAACAATCAAATTCCTGACCATGATACTGATCTTCACAACTCATAAACTTCAAGATATCCTTATCATCATAAAAAATTTTCCAATTTTCAATATTGTCTAGTATACTAGGCCTAGCTTGAATTTCAACTTTAGAAATACTAGTAAAAGTAATATCAGTGGGATTGATTGCAATATTGGCTAACAAGTCAGCCATCTTATTGTTACTCCTATCTTTCCACTCAATATTGAAGGCATCAAAATGTTCAATCAAATCCCAAACTGCATTCCTATATTGTTTCAACCTCTTATTCTTGGAAGCATATACTGACCTAACTTGGGACACCATCAACTTAGAATCACCAAAAACACTTATGCATTTAATACCATGCTTTTGTGCCAACCTCAGTCCTAACAACAATGCCTCATATTCTACTATATTGTTGGTACAAAAGAAATTCAATGTGAAAGAAAATTTGTAGGTACTTCCATCAAGAGAAATAAGTAGAATACCTACTCCTGATCCATCTTTGCAATTTTCACCATCAAAGTACATTACGCACAAATCACCCTTCATAGAATTAACACTTACCTCAATAGAGATAGGTGACAAAATAGGTTCATTTTCAAATACAAGGATCTCTTCCCTAAAAGCATTAATATCAGTATCCACAAAACATGTAGTTTCATTATCAATATTACTTTCAATCATGTGGCATACTCTTGGCTCTTGCTCAATCTTGACAAACTGATCATCAATATTGAAAGTGGCATAAGACAGATCACACTGTAGACTTCCACCCATGGCAGCACTCCACCTTCTAGATAGTAGGATCCCATAATGAGGAGGGATTTCCACCACCAAAACACTCATTGTCAACTCTTTCTCTGGATATGCTACTAGCCTATAAGGCATTGCATTGATAGTCCCAATAATTGGTACCTCCCTCTGATCCATTGCACAACATCTTTCTTGAACTGTATCAACTTTTAGGCCCAAATTCTCCATGATTTTGAAAGGCATGATAGTATTAGAGGCACCACTATCAATCATACAATTTCTTAGCTTAATTCCATTCACAAGAACACTTAAAAAGAATCAATCAATGTTTTCAAGGCTGGCATTGATAGAACTGTCCAAATATATAGGAGGAATTTGAGACACAATTCCCTGAGCAACAACACTTTTCAAATCTTTATCCTGAGATCCATTGCATGAAACATCATTGTTATGAACATTATCTACCCATGCAATAGCTCTATCTTTGTGTTCAAGGATCCTCAACAATTCTGACAATGGAACCTTAACTGTAATTTGGGACAATACAACTAATATATCAATAGGAGCAGAGGAAGGAATCTCAATCTGCACTGCCTTAGCATCTCTTTGCTTATTTGATACATTAGGTGCATTGGCCACCCTCATTTTTTCAACCTTAGCCATTGTGTTAACTGGCTTCTCAATCTCACTAGAAAATCTTTCAACTCCAACTCCCTTAGGCTCACAATTCTTACCTTTTACATTCTTGAATTTCACCATGTGATCACCTTTTAATTTGTTCTCATTAAGCTCTCTAGAGTTGGTACTCTTTATAAACATTCCCACACCTTTCTCATTTGTATCCCTTGCCACCATGCCTCTAGTTTTCACTTGGGCAATCATTTCTATAGTAATCCTATCCATCTCTTCTCTAGAAGGTCTTCTTAAATTTACTAGCTCATAAGAGGAGTTCATGTTACATGTCTTCTTATCAATGTCGTCACCATCAGAAAAAACCTCTTGATGAAAAAGGGCCTAATTGTGTCTCTTCACATTTACATCCGCCTCTTCATCAAAATCAGAATCATCCTCATATCCTAGATATGAAGTAGCCATGTTGCATCCAACATCACTTGATCTTCTTCTTGATCTATCTCCTCATTGCCACAATCTTGATTTGCAGCCATAGAATGTGCAACTACACAATGCTCTGTAGAATGAGGGGACTGGCATGCAACACACCAAGGTATGTCCTCCATGACATTTATTGAAGCTTTTCATAGAGGTTCAGGGACACCTTTGTCATTGTTACCTCTTGCAATAGGGACAATAGGCTTGACATCCTTTCATTGGGTGTTGTAGGGGTAGTTCTACAATCTATTCTGCTTATTGAAATTGTTATTGAACTGAGGCCTCTCATTGGTAGGAGCACTAATGTTCCTATTTGCAGGTGCCTCCAAGTCTTTCAATGCATTGAGCACCTTATCCAATTTATCTTCTTCTTGCCTCCTAGCTCCAACATTCTTATCACTTTCCTTTTTGTATTTCTTGTCCCCAAATAACTTTGGATCATCTCTCTTCCCACCCAACTTTCCTGATATTTTCATATTATTCTCAATATTGAGAGCAATCATAAAAGAATCTCTAAGAGTTCTTGGTTCTTTGTCCCTCAAAAAGTATCCCATCTTTCCATCAAATGCATTGAAGTATGTAGTTAGACAAACATTGTCATCTAACTGCATAACTTGGAACAACTTATGCATACCCTTCTAAAATCTCATGTTGAATTCAGCTGTAGAATCATTCTAATTTTTTCTTATGGTATTGAATTCATTCAACATGAAGCTAGCATTAGGCCTATCACCATACTACTCTTTAAAAAATCTCTCAAAAGAATCCCAAGTATCAATACATTTATCAGGAAGTCTCTTAAACCAATCTCTAGCATCCTCCATTAGAGATTGAACAAACAATTTCATGACTACATCCTCATGCTCTGCCTCATAATCATTAAGCATATCAACAAATAACCTAAGATGCTCCTCACAACTAATAGTGTTATTACCAAAAAACTTAGGTACCTTATCTCTTATATCATTTAGAAAAGCATTCGGGTAGCCAGGAATTCCATCAAAACTAATTTGCCTATAGCCTTCTAGTTGCATAGGTCTTCTTTGAAAACTTGAACTAGTGTTAACCCTAGGATTAACATTTGCATTTTCATTTCCATCTACTTATGCATTTGACTGCTACCTAGGATCAACACCTATCCTAGGAGATGAAGAAGGAATTGAACTAGTAGCATTACTAAGTGGAATAGTAGTAGTCATAGATGGCATACCTAGTTCAGTAGTAGATGGGCCAAGAGCATTAGCTGATGAAGCCTTCAAGAACTAGATCTTTCTTCTCTTTTCTATAATGGAAGCTTCAATTTCAGCCCTCTCTAATTCTCTTGCAAGGTCCTCATCTTCTTTTCTTCTTCTTTCTATCTCTGTATCCTTATTTGAATTGGGTGGTGGGACCCCTGGTATTGTCAATGATCTACTTGTTTGTTTTCCCACCATCTTCTGCTTTCCTTTCTCACTAGCGGCAACAGCAGGCCTAGTGATCTCATGTCCATCTTTATCTTTAAACAAAGGAACATAACTTTGCACCTGTCTAACCACAAGGCCCTCCTGATCAAATTCATGATCTTGCAGTAAGTGCTCTTGCTCACTCCTCAAAGCCTCAAGATCACCAAAAACATCATGTTGCAAAGTCTTAGGAGTTGAACCAAGCATCTTGTTTCTCTCCTTCATTTTATTAATCTTTCTAAGGAGAGACTATCTTTCTATTAGAGCATTTACCTTTTCATCTTCTCTCTCCTCTTGTAACCTCTTATGTATGACATCCTGCTCTGCCAACTGTAACCTTAGTGCATTTAAATCATCTGGGTCTACCATAATGTCATCAAAACCTGATGACACATCTATATTAGTAAGATTTTGATATGGGAAGTGGAATTTCCTTGGTCTCATGGGTTCCCTCCTAAAATTATCTTCATCAAGATCTAAATCAATCTCCAAACCCATGTCTCTAGCTTGTTCATCCTGACCTATAGGCAATGGACCCTTGTCTTGAAAGATAGCCTCTAGAGTATCATAAAATCTATCCTCAGAGTGACCAACATCTGATCTAGAAACTCTATCTTGTGAACCTTCCTCACTTGAGGAAACATGTGGTGCTCTTCCTCTGCTATTTCTTTGTTCTCTCATGGGAGCACTAGTAGACTCACCATTCCTTCTGATCCAACTCTTCTCCTGTCCAGGCAATTGCTCCAGAGTGACCTCTGGATTCTTTCTGACAAAGGACCTAGTATTCCTCCTCTTATCCATGATTTACAATATGACACTGGTTCTAACCTCTTGAGTCGCCACCCACCTAGATGGGAAATCTTTAACTGAATACAATAGGAAAACAAGAGTGCACTTTGAAAATATTTTATATCTAGACTCTCCCCAACAGAGTCACCATTTTGTTGGTGACTCGGATGGGTAAATCAATCTGGTCAACAAAATATTTTGAATATTACAATATAGGCCCAACTAGAGATCCTAACACATATACTGCTTCATTGTTGTTCTCCCCAGTAGAGTCACGATTTTGTTGGGAGCTCCCTTTGATCTTCAACTTATGAATTTATACTTTGATGGATAACTTTAATAAAACTTTGACTCTATCACCACTCCAAAGTCCATAAGGAAGAGGACCAATTAAAAAGGATCAAAAGAGATCCTCCTACACTTTGAGCCTTGATGCTTAGGCAGGTGTACCCTTGATTCAATTCTTCAAAGGAATCATAAAATGTTATACCAATATACTCTTTACTAACTGATTTAAAGATTTGATCATTTGAATTTGTGTGTGTGGGGTTGATAACAATGAAATGCCTCCAGAGGATGGACCAGTGCCTTAACCTAGGGCAAAGAGTCACCCAATTACATACATCAACTGAAGATCTTAAATCAAACACTCTTGGGCTTAGGATAAGTTCTTTTCCTATTACCCCTCTCCCTCAAACACATAAACATCAGATTCTTACTTGGTTGTAAACTCACTGTACTCACCCAAAAGACTTTAATCCTAACTTTGTTAGGAACTCAGAGATGACTTCACAATACTCTTTGTTTACCATATGATAATACACTTTGTGACACTAACATGTATGAGCTCAGAACTGAAATAAGAAGACATACACAAATGCAAGATTGGAACTCAGTAGCATTCTCATTAACATATTCAGGATCAATATACAATCAGAGCAACACAAAGATAGGAAAAGACTCAAAATACAATTCCTCTCTCAGTATAATACTATCAACAACCAAGGACCAAATTTTTTTGGAACCTGCACTAAGTCAAAAAATTTGCAATATATACCACCACTAGTCACCTTGGGATCCTCAAAGAGGATGCATCAAGCTTCGGGTGACTAGCGTTAGGGTTTCAACCACCAAACCCATTGGAAATGGTCACAAAATTTATGCAGGGGAAGAAAACCAAGAAATCAAGAGAAAAAAATCCTAGAGTGATTCCAATCATGAAAAATCTCACTGAGAAGGTACTGAGAATCATAAAAATGCCCAAAATGTCAACCCTTTCAGCCACCTGCAACACACCTCGAGCACAAAACCACATGGTACAGATCTCTATAGACAATCAAAGAACACCCTAGACCACACTGCAACAACAAATGCCACCAAAAAAATCAAATCCGACCACGAAAGCATTTAATTTTAGTCCTTCTGGTCATAGGAAACCCTCTGAAAATTCAAATTTGAAAAATAATGGCTACTTTATGGTGCTTGCAGTAAATCAGTGGTCAAAATTTGAATCTCGATCAACTTTAAGTCCTGATCATCTGATCTTTCTTTTTCACGGTCTTTATGTTAACTCAACCAGATACCCTAGGTTACCTCTAGTGACCACGCGACAAGGCATTTCTTTTTCACGAGATGAAAACTTAACTCACCATTTAACTCCGTGACCTAGCGAACAAAGGGAAACATTTAACCTCGGTCCCCTAATTAGCGAACTGGCGACAAAAGGTTTCCACCAGTTCACAAAACACTTTTTACTTTTTCCAAGTTAGTTAGTGATTACGCGAATGCTTGTTCACTGAATTGCTAGTCAGATTGGAGCACCACTATCCTTTTTCATGAATGAGCAAAACCTTTGCAATTTGTTGAAGCCGCTAAGAACCTTGTCAGAATCACTAAACTCTTGCCTAGGTCCACCTAGAAGATCAACGGTCATCTCATCTTCGCATAGACCTCCAAGATTCCATCAAATTACATGCTAATTGTCGGATGAAGAATCTCTCCCTGCCCTGACAACCCTCTGATAGGAAATGAAATCAATGGTGGTCTTAAGATCGCAAGTGTCAGAGAAAGCCCATCAGATTACACGTTGACCGTTGATGCTCTTTTATTGTTAGAACCCACTTACGCACCCAAAAACTAGGTCCCACTTACAACATGCCTAGTCATGCTACATGGACCAATCAAATACTACCAATCGTGCACACCTATCAAAAGGTCCCACCTCTTTGAAATGTTGCATCATCAGGAAAGATCAATGATCGGCGTAAGATCTCAAGCTTCTAACAAATCCTATAAGAACTTACGCTAACCATTGGATGGAGATGTTGTCAGAAGACCAGGCCTAGAAAATATTAAGCTGGAACATAGGAAAAATTAAACATTGAGACCTAGGCTTTTAAGGAAAATTTAGGCGCAGAGGACTTAGGAAAATTAAAGGCCACCGGGGTATAAAACCTTTAGTCGCAAGATCACATAACATGGGAAAAGTTCACATGATCATGAAACAAAGGGGACAATGATTTAAGCACATGTGAATTAGGACCTTTAAGTTGCCTGAAAAAATTAACTTGAAAATAGAACAAGGCCAGGGTTTAAACAAAGGGTTTTCACACCAACGGCTAGTTTTCAAATTTTTAAGCTAAGGGTTTATGCCAGAGACACAAAAATGACTACAGAGACCAAAAGAAAGGACATGAAGCCATGAAATTTTTTGCACGTGCTAACAACTTGGACCTCTCAAACTCTTATAAATGGTAGAAAGATTGTATGGGCAATCATTCTCATGGTATATTCACAACCTCGCATATAATAAAATTGGTGCCCCAGGTTTAGGCTTGGCTACTTGGAATATTGCTAGAGGGCCCATTTTTTGGCTATCTTGTAAACTAATAGCATATTAAAAATTTGTAGCCAAATGGCTAAATTTGATTGCATTTTACATTCACAAAATATGTTTCCATTTTTATTTTTATCTGGATTACTTTTGACATGAAATATATTAGTTTTCACCTTTTCCTTGCACCGCTTCCACTTTTCCGGCATACAATACTATTGGATTGTCTTAAAATTCTGACGGGCATCTCCCCAGGAGAAAGCCCATCGACTTAATAAAGTAAAACATAGTTTTACAATCCCTTTCTAAGATTATCGATCTTGAAACTAAATTTTTATATTACCGATTTAAAGATACTCTAGAAGCCCGTAAGGTACAACCTTTCTTCTACCTAAAGTCTACTCTTGAGTCTACTTAACACTCATAATTACAAAAGATAATCTTAAAATTTCTTCATACTCAAAGAAATATACTTGTCCAATTTGTCACGAAGTTCCTTCAAATTCTTTTAAGAAAATAAAGTAGCTTCATTATCATTTGGTAAAAAAAAAGCTCAAGTGTTTTTTTCATCCTTGCTATTCAATGATGAAATTCAAATCCAACCATAAAAGTCAACATTTTAGAATGAAGGATGGAGGTTGAGAAGACATTGATTTCCAAAATTTATTCATTTTAATTCTCTCTTTTTAATATACATGAGATATATTAAATTTATAAATTATGATTTTTTTAAAAGGGATATGTTAAAGATATGTAGAGGTTTAATTATTATCATTTTTTATGTACATTTGTGTAGTACTTATCATCAAGTGGTAGGTCAATTGGCAAATAATATTATTTTAATAATAAATATCTCAATCAAGAAGAGAAAGCTTCAAATCATTTGTATATATACTTATAGAGAGCCAACCATTACTAAGATAAATTAAGATGGATAGAGGGATAGAGATGGAGAGACATGGAGGGATAGAGGGATAAGAAGAGAAAGCTTCAAATTATTTGTGTATCTACTTATACAGAGGGATATAGATGGAGAGACATAAAGACATGGATAAAGATAAGAAGTGATATAGAGAGAGAGGTACAGAGGGAAAGACATGTAGGGATAGAGTGAGATGGAGAGATAAACAAAGGGAGGGAGGGGGACACCTTGGATAACTTTAAGAAACCCCCTCCTAGGAAAAACTGTAAAATCCTAGTGAATCCTACATTATTTTAGGGGGAAATTTTTCTTAATGAAGGAGAATTTTATTTTTAAATCCGTGAATTTTCATAGTTTGTATTGGTGATTTTTTCCCTACCAAATGAAATTTCCATAAATGCTTAGCGAATTATATGGTCATGTGGGGGAAAATATATATTGAATTAGGCAAATTTTATTCTTTTGAAGTAAAAAAATTATAATATATGAGGCGAATGATTTTATTTTGAAGGGAAAAAAATTTAATTGTATTAGCAATTTTTATGTACCATTTGAAATTTTATTTTTTTATTGGCTAATCATTCGTTAATTATGGAAAAAAAATATTTTATTGGCAATTTTCAAAAGATGGGACATAACATGGATAGTCACATCGACACGTAACCTAACAGTAACATCCATTACTTTATAATGTTAAATCTATAATTTGAGACCGTCTAATGATCCAAGATCAAGGGCTGAAGTTTAATTTCAGGCCCAATTTCTTGAAGGAAACAAAGTTCTCCAGCAAGTCACCAAAATGTGTACACATCAAATTAGGGTTGTCAACTTGTCTGCAGAATCAACATGCTGGTATCGATAAGCATGACTAGGCACATCAACACGTAACCTAACATCCATTATTTTTTAATGTTAAATCTATAATTTGAGACCGTGTGATAATCCAAGATCATTGGATGACGTTTGATTTTGGGCCCAATTTCTTGAAGGAAATAGAGTTCTCTAGGAAGTCATTGGAATGTTGACATGTATCAAATTATTTTGCACTATAACCATGATCTAATTAATGCAACATCAAATCAAGAGAATAATTCCTTGATTAGTTACCAACTTGTATGCATGACTCTGCACATCTTATTGAATAATGCCTTAATTAGTACACATATAACAATGATCTAATTAATGCACATATCAATTCTTACAATTGGTCAGTACTAGTAGGTTGTGTGGATGGTTGATAATGTATCACAATTGTAGTTAATAAAAGAAATGTCAGATCACTAACATTAAATTGGGTAATGTTACCTATCATGACACTTTTTCCAATTTTACATGCTCATGAATATAATATGAAAGATTTACAGAATTTTGAAGGAAAAATGAATTAATAAGGTTAGAGAAATAATTCAAGGCTATTTAGAATCCACACATACCTAATATCAATCATTCCACCATTTTAAATGTATTACATGTATCAAGTCTTACAAGTCGACGATTGATAATGTACCGAATGTTGTAGTTAACAAAAGAAATATCTTATCATTGACAATAAATTTGGTAATGTTACCTCTCGTGACATTTTTTCCAATTTCACACACTCATGCATTTAATATGAAAGATTTACATAATTTTGAAGGAAAAATTAATTAATAAGGTTAGAGAAAGAATTGAGGTGCATGGCTATTTATACAAAATCTATGCTTCTTTCTTCTTCAATTCCACCTCTGCTAAGTGCTTGAAAGTTTGCCTCTAGTTTAGGTCTTTAGGCTGTATCATTTTATCACATTCTAATTTATGATATTCTATTAGTGGGTTTCTAAAGATGGAAACACCTCTCTGTTAGATAAGCACATCTGAGGAGGATGGAATGGCATTTTTGGGCCTAGTCTCAGACCAAACACTGTAATTAGTTTGCAATGAGAATGGTTCCTTTACAAATGAGGCTATGAGGATGTTTTTGGGCCATGAATTTCTTGATAATATTGATAGATATTGAGTTAACAAAAACATTACATCTCATTTTTTGGCATCTCTTCTAGACATAGAAGGAGAGAAGGTGGATGTGCTCCTTCTGTTAAGGAGGGTATTCAAACAAGAATTACTGGCTGACAATGTTCAGATTACCATTTTTGCACAAAGAGGGGTTGGGATCCCTTAGGAAATTAATTTACCCAAGCTTCTCTAGCCAGGCTAAAATGTGGCAAGGCAACCTTTTCTTTTGAACTTGAATGTTGAGTAGTTGACGGGCCATAGGAAATGGGCGCAGACTGGTAGGGATTTTATTTGAAAGTGGTTTCTCTTGGATGAATTTGTGGACTATAGATGGTTGTATGAATTGTTAGAGCTTATCATCTCTGAAGAGTTCTACTTAGACAAAGGGGAAAATCCTTAGTTTTTTGCTACCTAGGACCCTATGGCCTAGAATTTTGAAATCAAACGGTTTCTTTATTTTGTTTTTTTTTACTATAGATTATAGTAGGTGTTCTTTTTTCCACTACCTCACAAGTCACAACCTCCATCATTTTATCTTTAAATTTTTAGAGGGAGTCAGGGACTCCAAGTCCAAATATTGTAAATTTGTACAAAATATTAATGATAAATTTGCAACTTCATTTCAGTTTGTTTTTTATGCATTGGATAATGGATACTCTATAATAGTAGTAGTTTAGTTTTTTGGAAAATTTTGGAGGAAATACAATAGTTGTAAATTTTTAGAACATATTAATGGAAATTTCACAAGTTCGCTAAAATTTGCAAGTTTCTATTTTTAACAATCCAGACTCCAGAGACAAAGCAACAATTTTATTATTGTTTACTACTTAATTTAGTTTAATTATATGCATTGCTAATTGCCAAATTTCCCAATGTGCCACTACAGTTTGCCATACCAAAGTGTAATAATGTAATTTCAATTATAATACAAATAGAAATAATTCAATTCAATTCAATGTTAAAGTCTGAGTTAAACATTAAAATTTATAATCTTGAAAAAAAATAATCAATAATTAATTTGAATCTTGATATTCTTTTTAAACGTAAAAGTTATAATCAAACATCATCTATGTTGTTCTTTCCATCCAATGTGATAGATCTTTTACCAATGATAGGTTTAGGAGTGTTATCTCCAAATCTAACCATGCCACCTTTGTATTTGTCTAGATGAACAAATATGTCTTTATCACCTATCATGTGATGTGAATAACCACTATCTATAATCCAATATGTCCTTATGTTTTCTTGTGAAATCAATGCTATCTCTTGTTCCTTTTTATTATCTTCATGATCCATCTCATCAAACATCTTCTCCATAATAGAAATGAATTCAATGAAAATTATCATTTTAACTATACTATATACCTCTTTAATAATATTAGTACTCAACTAATTCACGATAGTGAATGCAAACTACCATTGAATGAGCACACATCGATGATGTATGGTGGATTTTAGGATGAAAGGGAAAAGAAACCCCATTTTTGCAAACCTTTTTTGGATTCATGACACGTGTCCACTCGCACGGTCAACCAACAATGTCATTCGATGATGACGTGTGACTTGTGAGGTGACTTTGAGATTACTAGTTAATGGGACCCACAAGGCCACAACACCAAATAGTGACTAACAATGACTGTTGGATGATTATAGATCAACAATCAAATTTGTATTTTGGGTTGAAAGGGAAAATAAAACCCATTTTTGCAAACCCATTCTGGAATCATGACATGTGTCCACTCACACGGTCAGTGATAAGTGTCATTCGATGATGACATGTGACTCATGAGGTGACTAGGTGACAACTACTAGTACTAACAAGGTAAAAGTTAATGGGACCCACGAGGCCATGACACATGATAGAGACTAATAATGATAGTTAGATGAGCATAGATCAACAGACCGAAGGTTTATTTTGGGGTGATTTGGGGAACAATCAAGTTTATTTGCAAATGTCCCATAGAAATAAGGCACGTGTCATGAATTAACCCTCAACTAAGTATAATTAAAATCTAAATTGGAGTAAACTACATAATGGATTATTTTAAAAATGTTGTAATTTTGGGTGTTTGACTAAAGTTGTAGTTTCAAATGATTAAGTGACACATGCCCTTTAGGTGTTCAATCTAAGTTTTTTAGTTCTAACTACTATTTACTATAGGAGATCTAGAAATGGGTTATGGCTTCTAGGTTGACAATTGAGGTTTGAGGAATGTAATAGAGTCTCTTAGCTCTCTTCCCACACATAGTCTTCACAAATTGAAATTACAAGTAACTACTAAAGTCTTGAGCACCTATGTCCCACATTTTAAATTTTACAAATCTCACGGTTTACAACTTTACTGTTTATATTGTAGAAAAAGAATTAGCCTATTAGGGTTTAATTTTGAATCACCCCTATAAAAAGAATTATCCTATTAGGGTTTAATATTTTAATTTTCCTATGAGTAAATAGTGTATCTACCAATTACCAACTTACCACGATGGGCAAAAAACATATCAAGATTAGGATTAAAAGCACAAGTCAGATAATAGACTTCCACAATCTACTTAAAACACAAAGTTTCAGTGATGAATTCCATGATATTTATGATCATGTTATCCATGGAAATAAGGGAATAATGGAAATTAGATTTGCACTTGAAAATAAGTGGAACGATCCAAATAATTTTTTTTTCATTTAACAACATGATAAAGGAAACAAAAAATAAAATTGCATCGTGGGTTATTGGGTCGGTATGCATGGCATTACCTCAAGTATTTCCTTGCCCAGAAATTGTCATGGTCTGCACCAAAATTATGATGTAAATATAAAAGTAATTGAGAACAAAAATACTCAGGAGGAAAGTTTGTCCATAACCGAGAGTGAATTTGCTAGTTTGTTGGACCTAGGGTTTCAACAACTAAACTCAAACATGCACATTGACCTAGGAAAGCTCATAGAGGATTATGAAAAAATAGATGCAACATAGAGAGATTCATCTATCAGAAGATTAACAAGCGGTTCTAGTCTGAATCCAGATCATAAGCCTCCTTATGATTATGATACTTTTGTGCAATGGGCTCAAGAAAGTATTTCCTTGGCAGCATTTTTTTGGGTATTGGATAGTAACAAAGAAGTGGGCACCATCATTCTTGAATTGCTTTTTCATATTCATTTTGAAAATGAACTAGTAAAATATTATTGTATTGAGCACATTGTTCATTGCATGCAAGAATAATTAATAATGATTAAAAGAGGTTCACAGAAGACATTCAGATTCACAACCTACTTGTGCTATCTTCTCTTAGCAAAGCATCGTGCAATATTTCAAACAAAAAAGATTTGTAGTTAGGGCCAAAATCCAATATATGAATGGACACCTCAGATAAGGATGATTGATAATAGAAGGAAATACAACAATTTTGTAGACTTATTTTTGGCACCAATTGTAATACCCCAGCAGGGAACCCAAGAGAACTTAACCTAAACATGATTCTAAGTTTGCAAAATAATTTTTTTTTAAAGTTAACATACAAGATAAACAACAATGCGGAAGCAATTATGATTTACTCACAACAAGACAATAACCAACATAGGTTACAACTCTCAAGGGTTCCTCGATGAAGTTTACATTAATATTAATAAATTAATTTAGATTAGGATCAATTACCAAACTCATATAAACAATGAAAGATAAAAGCAACATCACATCAAAGATTACATAAATACAACTAGTACCATAGGGTAATCCATAAACCTACATCTATTGCACATGTCATAGGGTATGTAATACAATAACTAAAAGAAGTACACATGATATCTCTGAAGAACTGATACAATGGTACATGATCACAAGAAGAAGAAGAAGAAGAAGAGGTAAGAATGCAACTTCAACAATGAAGATCAAGAGGAACAACTACTACAGGGATCTGTTGGAAATATAAATGGGAAGGTAATACTGAGAGGGGGGGGTGAATCAAATATCACCTACTTTAACCTCTTATACTGATAAAAATTTATGCATGACATAAACAAAACTTAAGCATTATTAGTAGCTTAACATGTTGAGCAGCATACATGAAATCACTCATAACACAATAATTTTGGCAACCCAAAAACCCTTGAAAGGTACACCTGGGGTGGGGATGACACCCACAAATCTTCACTACTGTAGTAATAAGTTTTTCCTGTTAAGGCTTACAAAATGTGATCAATTTATGATCTACCCTATGAAAGGTCTTCTCTATTAAAAGCTAAAAGACTTATACAGTCTACCTTGTTAAAGGATTTAAAACTTACAACAAAGTAAGCACTCAGTAAAGAGATTACACAAATTCTATTAAGACTACTCGGTTAAGAGATTTACCCTAATACACTGATTAAAATGTCTTAGTACCTGATCTTTCAGTTTGCACTTATATGCAAATTATAGATCTCCTCTTTACTGTATGTTAGTGATCTCTTCTATCTGATCTTTCTCAATTCTATCCTTTCACTGCTTAACTCGGTCACTGAGCTCTATCTCTATATGCTTCCCTTTTTTGAATCATACCATTTTTCTTACACCCTTCACATTCATTGTCCCTTGATACTACTTTTTTGGGTTTAGATCTTGACCTTATATAATAACCAAAACATCTTAACGATTCAAGATCTATAGTTCAGATTTATTCCTATTGCTGCTTAAGCTATATAATTTTCTGATTGGCTCTAGGTATTACATAGGGATCAATGATTACAAGATGAATGCATAATTACCTCTATAATTACGTCAACAAACAAAATACAAAACACCACTATCACCAAAAAATGGTTTACCTCGATCATTGTGCCATTCCAAACTTATATGTCATTCCTGGCTAACTCGGCAAATGTTATTCCTGCTACTTGGTATTCACTGTACTCAGTATCTGTTAAACTCTCTATCACTCGGTAATCATCGCATATGTAACTCAGCAAAAACTATACTCGGCATAATACAAACATGTAGTGACCATGACTTTACTCGGTAATACTACTATACGGTAAGTATACAATACATAACTTGGCCTTTACAAAGTGACTCAGTCACAGTGATGACTAACCATCATTGCTTAGATATATGACTAAGTGTGAAGCACTAATGGTCAACAAAACTATAGAGATCTACAATCTCCCCCTTTGACATTAGTGGCAAAAACACTTTGTCATGACATTTTTACTTACAATTACAAAAGTATGTTGTACTAGCCTAATACTCCCCCTGAGATATATATACATTCAAAATTGCATTACCCATCCTTAATAATGTCATGATGATTCCTCCTTATTTTTGACATGACGAATCTCTTCATTAGTAGGGAGATCCCAAAAATTTTCTAGAAATGGTCTATGCAACACTATGACCATGTGTAGTGCAGTTAAAACAATGTCCAATAAACTTAGGTTTAAGAACAGACTTACCATGTTTGCTTCTTCATATGTTGGCTATATGTCCTGGCTTTCCATAGTGATGACATGTGGGCTTGGTGTTCTTTGGTTTAACAATCTTCTATTCTTCACTCATTGATGATTCTCCTTCTTCAGTAGATGATGAATGTTCATTCAGTCCAAGTCTAGCTCTATCACTAGATCTTCTAGGTGATCTCAATAGCTCTTCAAAATACTTTGCAGCTTCATTGGGTTTGTTCATCCTTTCATTGATTTCTTTTTTCAGTTCTCAATTCATGTTTCAGCTGATCATTTTCAGACCTTAGTTGATTGATTTCCATGTCTTTCCTGCCTAATTCTTGATTAGCCAGCAGTAGTTGATTTACCATATCTAGTTGATTATTAGTCAACCTTTGCATGTCTCTTGTTCTTTCATCTAGCCTAGTTACAATTTGTCTTTTATCTTCTTCATCCATTGCCTTATCATCTTCAGCTTTCTTTTTCTGTTCCACTACTTCACAAAGTTTGATAGATTAAATTTCCTATTCTCTCTTTAGAGTTCTGATGTCATCATTTAGTATGGTATTTTTCTCCAGTAGTTCTTTTATAGCTTTATCACTTTCTGCAGAGTTACCATTATCAAATAGTCCAAAGATTTCTTCTTCTTTGTACTGTGGCTCATTTTGTTGAATAGAAATTTCTCTTCTTTTTCTCAAAGATTTCTTTGATTCCCCTCTGGTTGCTTCCAATTGTAATGTTGGTTGTACATCAATCTTTTGATTCTCTATGATCTTCCCTAGTTTATAAGCTTCCATCTTAAGATATTTTTCTTCAAGTGGTTAGACTTTCTGATGCAGGAGCATCCTGGGTGTAAGAGCAATCTTGCATCACCCAAAAATATTTCTGTTTTTGAATTCAATAAGGGCTATCCTGTGCAGAGCCGCTATTTATGGAAAGTTACTATTTTTTTGGTAATTTTTGTATGTGCTCAGAATGATCTGATTTCTTTCTTGGAGGTTCATTTTGGTCATATAAGTCTGCCAGTAAAATTTCATTGCCAGATCAAGTGTATATTGGAAGATATTGAAGATTTTCGGTATTGGTAGCAGGGTACAGAAACTTTGAACTCAGTTTTGAAGGCTTTAGAGGCCCCGAATGAGGTCGAAAATTTGGGTGACAGGCGCTTGAGCCAGTCAAGCCTGTAGAGCGCTTTGTGGCGTTTCTGAAATGGGGTTATAATAGCCGATCGGGTCAACTGGTGATGACTTATGGTCTTCGGAAGTTGGGCGACCTGAAATGGTGAAAAATAATTTTCTTCAAAATTTCTGTTTGGGTTTCAAAGGTTATCTTGAGCCGACTATGATGTAATGAAATGTAAAATAAAATAATTCTAAGTTTGGTCGGCTTTATTGGCTAAAATTCTGGAACCTTCCCAGGCGGTGGAAAATTGCCTATATAAGGAAGGTTGTATTATTGTCTTAGGCAGTTCAGAATAGTTCTGGGTAGTAGATCTGGGTAATAGTTCGGGGCTTTGTCCTACAGAATATTGTAAGGGAATGCCCATGTGGCTTTGCATGTTGTAATTCTGAAAATTTGTAATTCCACATTTGTGGAGATAATAAGAAGCCAATTTTCTGTTCTTGCATATTATTGTTGTTGTTTCTCTATGTCTGTTATGTGTTTGTGGTATTAAGGGGAGCACCCTTCATCAGGTGGTATCAGAGCAGATTTTCTTGAGTGTGTAAACAGATCGCTGACTGTGAGGCAGTTTGCACCAGGACCGTGGTTAGGGTTTTAGCGCGCATCACAAAAATGCCTCCATGAAGAGAACGTGGCGGAAGAGCTGGTGCTGTGACACCTGAGGTTAGAGAGCTGCAGAGACAAGTGTGAGCATTGCAAGAAGAGATTCATAGAGGAATGAATCTTAATGTCAGAGATGAAAGCGAGGATGAAGCTGAAGAAGAATATCAAGAAGGAGAAGTTGAAATTGTGAACCAGGAGGAAGAAAGACTTTTTCGGGTGATTTCCAAGATTGGGAAAAGACCTAAGATTGAGGTTCCTACATTTTCTGGAAATCTTAACCCAGAGGAATTGATCGACTGGATCAATGAATGTGAAGAATATTTTGAGTATGAAGATGTCGAGGATCTTGATAGGGTCAAATTTGCGAAGGCCAGACTGAAAGGTCATGCGAAGATATGGTGGCAAGAGATTCAGTTGGAGCGAAATAGAAGGGGAAAGGAGAAAATCACGAGATGGGATCAGATGGTGGATAAATTAAAGTGACAGTTCATTCCTGTTGATTATGAGCTTGACCTACTGAAGAAAATGCAGAGTTTGAAGCAAGTAGGAAGATCTGTTCAGGAGTATATAGAGGAGTTCTATCGACTTCTCATCAGAACAGGCCATGCAGAAGCTGATAAGGAGAAAGTTGTAAGATACCTTAATGGGTTAAGGCCAAGCATTCAGGAGGAGCTGAATCTGGTTCGAATGAATAGTATTGAAGAGGCATACCAGTTTGCCCTAAAAGTAGAGGAAAAGCTGAACAAGAAGTTTGAGAGCAGACAAAATGGAAGAGGTCGCGGTGGACGATCTGGTGGATGGTCATATGGTGGCCGAAATGAAGATCCGAAAAAGAAGGATGAGGCCAGTAGCAGTCAGAATCAGAGAGGAAATAATTCCAATCGCTTCCAGGATCAGAATAATAGAGATCAAAGAGGAAGGGGAAGAGGACAAGGATCTAGAAGAGGTGGCTTCCGTGGAACATATTTTCGCTGTGGAGAAGAAGGTCATAGGGCATTTGAATGTCCTCAGCGCCAAGGCAGAATAGACAGGAGAAATGAAGGCCAGGCCAGAGTTGCACATGTAGATGAAGATGCCAGATCATCAAATTCTGAAGATGCTGAAAGAGGAGAAACGTTGATTAACAGAAGAGTCTTGTTGAATGGTGAGAATGAACCTGAGCAAAGGAGGAGCCTATTTCGCACCAGGTGCAAGTGTGAAGGTAAATGTTGTGATGTGATCATCGATAGTGGAAGCACTGACAATTTGGTGTCAGAAGAGATGGTGACAAAGTTGAAGCTCAAGAGACAGAAACACCCACATCCATATCGGATTGCCTGGGTGCAGGATGACCACAAGGTCATGGTCAGTGAACAATGCTTGGTAAAGTTTAAGATCGGCGGGTACCAAGATGAGGTACTATGTGATATCATCTCTATGGATGCATGTCATATGTTATTGGGTAGACCGTGGTAGTTTGACAGATGTGCTGTACATGATGGTCATGCGAATACCTATTCCCTGACAAAGGATGGAGTGCGACATAAGCTAAAGCCATTGAAGGAGACCGAAGAAAAGGTATGTGGAAATGCAAGAATAACATTTGTTGATGGAAGGAAATTTCTAGATGGTATGAGGCATGAGCATGTGTGTTTTGCTTTAATTCCAAAAGCTCGTAAAGAAGAAGTAGAGGATGTACCTGTAGAGGTTGTAGATTTTTTGAATGAGTTTCAGGATATTGTATCTGATAATGTACCTGATGGATTACCACCGGTAAGGAAGATCAGTCATCAGATGGATTTGATTCTAGGAGCCAGTTTGCCAAACAAGGCAGCACACAGAATGACACCAGCAGAAAGTGAAGAGTTGAACAGACAAGTACATGAGTTATTGCAGAAAGGGTTGATTCGAGAGAGTCTGAGTCCCTGTGCTGTACCAACGGTATTAGCACCAAAGAAAAATGAAGAGTGGAGGATGTGTACAGATTCCAGAGCAATAAACAAGATCACAATCAAGTATAGGTTTCCATTGCCATGAATGGATGATATTATGGATTGTTTGAGTGGAGCTGTGTAATTCTCAAAGATAGATCTGAAGAGTGGATATCACCAGATTCGGATCAGAGAAGGAGATGAATGGAAGACTACCTTCAAGACAAAGGAAGGACTATATGAGTGGTTAGTTATGCCTTTTGGGCTAACCAATGCACCGAGCACTTTCATGCGGCTCATGAACGAGGTTCTGAAAGAATTTCTGGGTAAGTTTGTCATTGTTTACCTAGATGATATTTTGATTTTTAGCAAGACATTGGAGGAACATATGATTCATATTCGTATGGTGTTTGAGAAGTTGAGAGAAGAGAAATTGTTGATTAATTTGAAGAAGTGCAGTTTTGTGAAGAAAGAGTTAGTGTATTTGGGATTTGTAGTTTCAGCAGAAGGTCTAAAAATGGACCCAGAGAAGGTACAGGCTATCCTTGAATGGCCTACTCCAAGGAGTGCTACTGAGGTAAGATCTTTTCATGGTCTAGCTAGCTTTTACAGAAAGTTTATCAAAAATTTTAGTAGTATTTGTGGACCCTTGACTGAAACAATGAGAGGGGATAGAAAAGAGTTTAAGTGGACTAAAGGAGCAGAAAAGAGTTTTCAATTCTTGAAACAAAAAGTTACAGAACAACCTATTTTAGCACTTTCAGATTTCAATAAGGTGTTTCAAGTAGATTGTGATGCTAGTGGTACTGCAATAGGAGCTGTTATGAGCCAAGAAGGTAAACCTGTTGCTTATTTCAGTGAGAAGTTAAATGATGCCAAGAGGAAATATTCTGTTTATGATCAAGAATTTTATGCTATAGTTCAGGCATTAAAGAAGTGGAGACATTATCTACTTCCTAAGGAGTTTGTTTTGTATACTGATCATCAAGCTTTGCAATATTTGAATAGTCAAGGAAAATTGAATCAAAGGCATTTGAAATGGGTTGAGTTTTTGCAGAGTTATACATTTGTTTTGAAACACAGGAGTGGAAAGTCTAATAGGGTTGCAGATGCTCTTAGCAGAAGGCAACTATTGCTGATAGAAATGCAGATTGAAGTGGTTGGGTTCAAGGAATTCAAGAATTTATATCCAGAGGATCCTGATTTTGGTGAAGCTTGGAAAGCTTGTACAGAACCTGTTACTCTAGACAGGATGAAATGGTTGGATTTTATCATCCAATATGATATGCTATTCAGAGGGAGTCAGTTGTGCATTCCATGAAGTTCTATGAGGGAGAATCTCATCAAGGAGAAGCATAGCGGAGGATTAGCTGGACATTTTGGTTGTGATAAAACCCTTGGTTTGGTTAGTGAGAATTATTATTGGCCACAGTTACAGCAAGATGTGAAGAAGTTTGTACAGAGTTGCAAAGTGTGTCAGATGGCGAAAGGAGTGAAGCAGAATACAGGGTTGTATCAGCCACTACCTGTACCAAAGAAGCCTTGAGAGGATATCGGTATGGAATTTGTTCTTGGTTTACCGAGGACTCAGCGGGGACATGATTCAATTTTTGTGGTGGTTGATAGATTTTCAAAGATGGCACATTTTATTCCCTGCAAGAAGACTAATGATGCTGTTCATGTAGCAGAATTGTTTTTCAGAGAAGTAGTGAGACTTCATGGTTTGCCAAAGACCATAGTTTCAGATCGGGACACTAAGTTTGTTGGATATTTCTGACGTACATTATGGAAGAAGTTGAAGAAAGATTTGAAGTTTAGTTTATCACATCATCCACAGACTGATGGACAGACAGAGGTGGTGAATAGGAGTTTGGGAAATTTGCTGAGATGTTTGGTTGGAGATAAGCCAACAGGATGGGATTTGATTTTACCATAGGCAGAATTTGCGTACAATAATTCTGTCAATAGAAGCACTGGTAAATCACCATTCCAGATTGTATATGGAAGTAGTCCAAGAAATGCATCTGAATTGAGGAAGATAGATAAAGGAGAAATAAGTAGTGCTGAAGCTGAGGATTTTGCAGAACATTTGAAGAACATCCATGAGGAGGTGAGGAAGCATATTGCCAAGATGAATGCATAGTATAAGGCTAAGGCAGATGTGAAAAGGAGGTATAAGGAATTTTAGGTTGGTGATGAAGTCATGGTTCATTTGCGGAAGGAGCGATTTCCAGTTGGTACATATAACAAGCTGAAAATGAAGAAGTTTCGACCATGTAAGATACTGAAGAAACATGATTCAGGAAATGCATATGAGGTAGAATTTCCTACTGAGCTGAATATTTCACCAGTGTTTAACATTTTAGATTTGATGGAGTATCATGAAGGAGGTGTTGAAGATGAGATCACAGCAGCACAGTGGAGTATTCCAGCAACTAGTTCAGACACTAAGGAGATCGAAGATATACTGGACAGTCGTGTTGGCAGAAGCACAAGGAACAGGACATATGAAGAATATCTGGTCAAATGGAAAGGATGACCTGTTGAAGATTCATCATGGCTAACAAAGGAGGAGGTTAACCGTCTTGGTTTTCCTCTGCACACCTGAGTCGTGACAGGGTCACTTCTCAAATTACCCTGGGTGTCTGATGCAGGAGCATCCTGGGTGTAAGAGCAATCTTGCATCACCCAAAAATATTTCTATTTTTGAATTCAATAAGGGCTATCCTGTGCAGAGCCGCTATTTATGGAAAGTTACTATTTTTTTGGTAATTTTCGTATGTGCTCAGAATGATCTGATTTCTTTCTTGGAGGTTCATTTTGGTCATATAAGCCTGCCAGTAAAATTTCATTGCCAGATCAAGTGTATATTGGAAGATATTGAAGATTTTCAGTATTGGCAGCAGGGTACAGAAACTTTGAGCTCAGTTTTGAAGGCTTTAGAGGCCCCAGATGAGGTCAAAAATTTGTGTGATGGGCGCTTGCGTGGATCAAGCCTGTAGAGCGCTTGGTGGCATTTCCGAAATGGGGTTATAATAGCCGATCGGGTCAACTGGTGATGACTTATGGTCTTCGGAAGTTGGGCCACCTGAAATGGTGAAAAATAATTTTCTTCAAAATTTCTGTTCGGGTTTCAAAGGTTATCTTGAGCTGACTATGATGTAATGAAATGTAAAATAAAATAATTCTAAGTTTGGTCGGCCTTATTGGCTAAAATTCTGGAACCTTCCCAGGCGGTGGAAAATTGCCTATATAAGGAAGGCTGTATTATTGTCTTAGGTAGTTCAGAATAGTTCTAGGTAGTAGATCTGGGTAATAGTTCGGGGCTTTGTCCTACAGAATATTGTAAGGGAATGCCCATGTGGCTTTGCATGTTGTAATTCTAAAAATTTGTAATTCCACATTTGTGGAGATAATAAGAAGCCAATTTTCTGTTCTTGCATATTATTGTTGTTGTTTCTCTATGTCTGTTATGTGTTTGTGGTATTAAGGGGAGCACCCTTCATCACTTTCTTATAAGAAACCTTCTAGCTCTGATACCAATTGTTGTAAATATAAATGGGAAGGTAATACTGAGAGGGGGGGGTGAATCAGATATCACCTGCTTTAACATCTTATACTGATAAAACTTTATGCATGACATAAACAAAACTTGATCATTCTAAGTAACTTAACATGTTGAGCAGCATACATGAAATCACTCATAATAAAATAATTTTGGTAATCCAAAAACCCTTGAAAGGTAAAACTGGGGTGGGGATGACACCCACAAATCTTCATTACTGCAATAATAAGTTTTGCCTGTTAAGGCTTACAAAATGTGACCAATTCATGATCTACCCTGTGAAAGGTCTGCTCTGTTAAAAGCTAAAAGACTTATATAGTCTACCTTGCTAAAGGATTTAAAACTTACAACAAAGTAAGCACTTGGTAAAGAGATTACACAAAGTCTATTAAGACTACTCGGTTAAGAGATTTACCCTAATACATTGATTAAAATGTCTCAGTGCCTGATCTTTCAATTTGCACTTATATGTAGATTACAGATCTCCTCTTTATTGTATGTTAGTGATCTCTTCTATCTGATCTTTCTCAATTTTGTCCTTTCACTGCTCAGCTCGGTCACTAAGCTCTATCTCTGTATGCTTCCCTTTTTTGAATCATGCCATTCTGCTTACACCCTTCACATTTTTTGTCCCTTGCTACTACTTTTTAGGGTTTAGATCTTGACCTTATATAATAACCAAAACATCTTAATGATTCAAGATCTATAGTTCAGATTTATTCCTATTGCCGCTTAAGCTATACAATTTTCTAATTGGCTCTAGGTATTACATAGGGATCAATGATTACAAGATGAATGTGTAATTACCTCAACAAAAAAATACAAAACACCACTATCAACAAAAAATGGTTTACCTCGATCATTGTGCCATTCCAAACTTATATGTCATTCCTAGCTAACTCAGCAAATGTTATTCCTGGTACTCGGTATTCACTATACTTGGCATCTGTTAAACTCTCTATCGCTAGGTAATCATTGCATATGTAACTTGGCAAAAACTATACTCGGCATAATACAAACATGTAGTGACCATGACTTTACTCGGCAGTACAACTACTTGGTAAGTATACAATACATAACTCGGTCTTTACAAAATGACTCAATCATAGTGATGTCCGACCATCATTGCCTAGATATATGACTAAGTGTGAAGCACTAATGGTCAACAAAACTATAGTGATCTACAGGATCATCCATCACTGGTACACGAATGTCAAAATCTCAAATGGTAAAAGAATCACTATCACCCGACCTCGTGAACCTAAATGGTTCACTCCCACTGTGCTGAGGAGTTAACAATAGATCTCACTCAGATAAAAAACATCAAACTGATCAAGCTAAGGAAGGGATCCTAAAAGCTCTCTAATTCAAGGTGAATAAGACAGTGATAGGTAATAATCACTATTTTAGAGGCATCTGATACATGCAAAACAACTATGGAGGAGGCTTAGGCTACATACTATGGGAGTGTCATCACATGAATGACTACTTGAGTTACCCTGGATTGGTCTCTCTGGACCCTGGACCCTCAAGTGTCTATCAAGTTGAGTTACCCTGGACTGGCCACTCTAGACCCCAAACCCTTAACATAATCCATGCGGAACCAGAATATCAATCTTGTATTTAATGTTATTTCCCAAGTTTTATTATTAGGTTATCACTTATTAAATTAACTTATGATAGGTTACCCTGGTAGTGGCCCCTTTTGTGCCTCGGACCCCTATTGTAAGCCACTCCCCTAAGATGCATCTATTTAACCTCTCCTAGGCTCACAAATCTCGCATAGAACAATCAAGTATACAACCAGGTAATCCCAGATCCAGTTTCACACACAAGAAACCAAATTGATTACATAGATACCATAAACCAAAATACAAAGCAACATGAGCCCATATGATCAAGTCAGGTGATGATCAAAATACACACACACATCAAAACATAATGCTAAAATCATGTACAACAAACACCCACCCAACCTCTGTATTCCCCCTAGGTCTTCTAGTACCCGATAACACATAATGAAAAAGAAGACATAGCAGGAATGAAGAATACAACACTCATGCCATAAAGAGCTAAAAACTGAACCATAATTATACACAATTCCATATTCATCATAATTGAATCCAAAGTAGAAACACATAAAATTGCTAAGAGAATCTTATTCATAATCGTCACAATAATGTCATAAATAAAGAATATTCTCTCATGTTGTCCTGCGGATTTAACAAGATAAAAAGCCCAATTGCAGTAAAAACATATCACTTGCAAAATACATGTTTGTCAAAAGGATCAAATTTGAACCTATTTCATTCCTGGATCGAAAGCAAACAAATCATAAAATTAATCTATGCTATTAAAATAAATTTAAAAGATAATATTAGAAACTCATATTTCTCAATGATCATTTATTTAAATAGCAAAAAAAACATTTAAATAAAATTTATTCAAATAATTAGTAAACTTAGATTACCAATAACAATTTAAAAATACATTCTAAATTAAATTAAAAATTACATTAATTTACAAATTAAATTAAATTACAATTTAAAAATAAAGTAACTAATATTTAAATTAAAATTTAATTTAAACTAAATCTAAATTAAATTAAAAAGAAATTAAATTTTTTTTTTTAAAAAATTACCAATGATTTGGGGGGATGTGGCAGTCCCACCGTCCCCCCCTCTTACCTCATGACCATGCGCAGGCAGGGTACCCTACACAGGCAGCAGGGGGTAAGGACAAGGTGGTCCCCCCCTTAAAAACTTAACTATTATTTTTTTTATAATTTTTTTAAAAAAAACTCCTTTTTTTTAAAAGTAATTTTAATATTTTTTTTAAAATCAAATATAATTTATTAATTGCCAAAATTATTATTATATATATATTTTACACCAGCATATAAGTTATATATATATATATATTTTTATATCTCTTTCTATAATCATAGAATGAATTTATTAACATGCATATATACTTCTAAACAACATATAGAATTTATACAAAACTAAAATGAGGTAAAAGTATATAAACATTCTAAGACAATCACATGCATTCCAATAAAATCAGTCTTTTCCAGATTTTGGTATTTAATCATTTTGATTGTGTAAATCTTTTAACTAGAGGTTATTATTATTTTTTCAAATGGACATGTCATTTTCTAGAAGGAATATTCCTAAACCATACCAAAATACATATGAATTTGAACCTATTAAATTGTCTGGTGCAATTTTTAATTTCTAAAGTAGAAAGAAACAGAGAAGAACTCTTTTATTTCCAAGATGAATATTTCTTCCCAGATTGGTTTTTTTTTTTTAACACAATTTGATTTTTTCTTCAAAGATAAATTTATTTCTTCAAACCCTATAGTTATACTATTGCCCAAATTTAATATTTCATTTTGTAGGAAATCTATAAACAATCATTTAACAAAATTTTACCAAAGTAATGGTATGATGTTAAATAATAATAAAATATAAGAATCAACTATACTAGGGTTTCTAAATATGCAAATCTAAGATAATCACAGATTAACCAAATATAAAATACATAGAAATTCACACAAGGAGATAAAGACAAATAACTATGAAAACAGAGCCAACAGACAAAATTCAATGCCTACCTCAGATCCAAAGCTAAAAAACTGAATTGAAATCCCCTTGAAGATCTGAAAGTGGAATTTCTTCCTCAATTCAATCCAACCTACAGATCTGAAACTGTGTAGAAAACATGCACCCAATCCAGATGTACAATGAAGCCAAACCAACAAGCAACCACAACAATCCAAAAATCCCCAAAATTCCAAGCACACAAGCTCTCCCAAAAATCTTCACCAAAACTTGTCTAATCTCTAGAAATGAATGCAATTCACCCTATTAGGGATTCATTTCCCCATTTAATGCAAATAGCAGAGATGACTCAATAGTTAACCTCTAATCAAACTCCAATTACAATTTTGAAGGAAAATCCTAATTAATAATTAAAATATCTTTATTTTGCACAACTCAACTTTGACTTTTGAAAACAAGTTGATTACTTTTGAAAAAAAATCACTTTTCAATTATGCACATGTTAAAAATTAAAATCCATATTAAATAGATTAAATATTTAAAGCATCCTAGAACATGCAATTAAATATTTAATTATTTAATAATACACTCAAGCATAATTAAATCTAATTTCAATTGAATAATCAATTAATTCCAAGTAATTAAATAATTGACTTTAGATTAATTTTCTCAATTAAACTTAGGCACATAGTTAATATTAAATTCAACTATAATCAATAAATTAATAATCACATAAAATCACCCACATAAATAATAAATCAACTGAAATCAAAATGACACAAAACCAAACAATCTCAAGAGAAGGGATCCATGAATTCATGTCAACCAGACGTATTTGGATAGGGTAGTTAGACCGATACTTGTCCAATCCTAGGAGAATTAGGCTTGGGTTAGGGTTTTGGATCTGTGTATTATCTCCCCTCTCTTACCATTTGAGATATTGCGATAGGGCACGCTCATCTTGACAATTCAGAGAAGTTGATGCCTGGTACCTGCAAACTTGCATACAACACCTGCATGTACATACATATATAAATATGTGATAGAAAATGGCGCAAAGTGGCCGATCATGTGGATCTCACAAGAAAGTAACTACGACTTCATCCCTCAACCACATTAGGCACGTCAAATAGAAATATAAGACAAACACATCAACCATACACATGCCAGTATGGGGTCAGTAAAACCATAAGCATCAATAATTTCTTAACATATAATCTATCATCCTAAAGTAATCATAACATTTATAAAATCGGACTAGGGGTGGGGTACTACATCCACCCCCCCTAGGATTAGGCTTACTCATGGAAGCCTACAAACAAATAAGGATATATATCCTCCAAACATGAAGCATTTACTAAAAATAAAACATAACATTTGAAAACAAGCCATAACATAAGAACATGATATATAGTCATTAAGGATAATATAATACTGGTTAGGAAGAACAGAAATTCAAACATATATGATACACAACTATTCTAATCTCACATAGCAACCATAGTACCATCTCCTCAATGTCCTCCCTTATACATACTATCAAGGGTTCATGATGAACATGATAGAAACAACACTTATCACAGAATAGGCCCAACAATACCAAACATTCAGAGTAGCCACCACAAAACTCAAACAAGGTAAAACCCAAGTGGGGGAATCGTAAGTCCAACATTAAATCATAAGAGTGCTCAATTTTCAATAATAAATTAAGTGCGACTAGCATCACAAAATAGATAATGAAAAGAGAGCTAGGTGACTAATCTAATTCATAAGAAAGTTCAAATTTTCAATGCTAGTCCATACACAACACAAACATTTCATCAATCAACCAAAAATAAATCATCAATAATAAAACATCCACATAACAAAGTGACTAGTGCTAGCAACACTCAAGGGAGTAATTGTTTCACGACATCCAAAGGTACTTCACCCTAGATGTATTTGAGAAGGTAACCATACACAATAGATAGTCAATCACTTATGACAATCACTAGGCAAGTGATATCTCAAACACCTTTAAGAGAAGCAAGATCATAAATGTTTAGATGTAATTTAATGGTTATCAAACACAAGAGTTATATGTCTATGTTTTGTTTTCAAGTTTAAATAGTGGGCACACAACTTCCTAGAGTTCCTAGTGTAGAACCCGGTGCTCTGATACCAAGTGTAATGCCCAGCTAGGGAACCCAGGAGAACTTAACCTAAGCTTAACCTAACCATAAAATTATAGGCACTCCAATGCCTAGATTTCATGTTACTTGTAGAGATTGCATTCAAATGGGAAGTACAATACAATTGGAAAATTTGTACTTCATGGAAGAATACACTGTGTTAAGGTTTTACAGTTCAATGGTAGAACCCTTAAAACTTCCAATACATGTGATAGAGAGGGTATTTGCATTGAAATATGTACGGTAGGGAGAGAGCAAAAATGTACTCTTTAAGGGTTAGTAAAATAAAATGATATTTCCTTCCTTGCCTTTCTCATTTGGAGGGCTCAGAATTGAGAGAAGAGGATTCAAAGTGGCACATGCCTTTTTTTAATTTTTCACTTTGATATTGTCATTCACTGGCAGATGATCCACTCAACATAAATGGAACAAAGCTTAGAGAGAATGGGAAATCTACAAGAAAATTTCAACATGAGAGTATGCCATTGATATAAAATTTTAAAAACATGGAGTCCCGGGACAAGGTCAAAAAAGAGATGGAGAAATATGCCACTGAAAATAATATTTCAATACAGGAATTGTCATCACAAATTATGGCATCACACAAATAGAAAGGATAAGTGAAACCCACAACATCATACAATTTCTACTAGAAAGCTACTCAACCATCTAGAAAATCTATTCCAAAAGACCTAGTCGATGATTGTCTGGATGCTAATTAGACTTGAACAAAAATTTCCAATTTTTAGGAAATGAGGAAGAATCTCAGCGAGTCAAAGACCTTTGCAGATCTTTATGAAGTGGAAGAGGATAAAATGTTTAGAAAATTGTGGAATAAGGAGCATCTAGATGAAGCATATCACGATGATGATGATCATCGAGATAATGAGTATGATAATGCCAAAATATGTAATGATTTTGTCTGTTGTGTCAAATTGTCCTAATTAATAAAATAAGGGTCATAGGAAGATGTATATTAATTGGTTCTTTACATGGTTTCTATTTATTTTGAATTGGTTCATGGAATATGTACATTAATGTCTAAAAATAGATTGTATTATAGGAAGGATCATTTAATGGATGGTTGATGTCGGGGGAAAGGTGCTTAAACCACTTCTATCCTAGGTTGAGTCCTTTCGCCAATAGGCACCTCACAAGACACCTATTACTAAATCATTCCAACTAGACTTGAACTAATATTGGACTTTTCTATATCCCTCTCCTAGGACTCTTTCCAAGATAAAACATAACCCCACTTGATGAGTACCCTCATCTACACTTGCATATCCACAACCTAGATTTTGTTTCATGTACTCTACCCTTAGTAAAATAGGATCTTAACTTCCACAAGATCACTATAGGACAAAGACATGTCCCACAGAATTCTTATGTTCTAACCACACCATTTAGACCTTTGGTATAGTCCTAGAAACCCCACACCATGAATTCCTTAGTTAGGCCTAGTAGAGACCTAATGCTTTTAGCCCTCTTAATCGAGTAAATTGAGTTGAAGACAAAATTATTCCAAATAATCACAACAAAAAAATTTGGATTAAAATTCCTTTTTTAGAGGCCTGTAAGATTTCAAATTTATGTTTATAGATTCCACCAATTGAGCACTTTACCCAAAAGCCCTAGATTTTAGGCTTTTAAGCCTAATTCCATGCATTTACAAAGGAATGGTATCACATCCACTTGTTCCAATCAAACCAATTCTTCAAAGGGGTCCTAATTTATGATAATACTCACAACCCATCACTTTTTTGGGCATTTATTTGCATACAACCTCACTGTAGTTTAATTCCATTCCAAATTTGACTAGTCACATAGGGAAGGGTACTATTGTAATACCCAAAAAATGGGCTATAGGTTCATTAACCTCTTAAATCAACAAATCGAATGAAATTGACACAAAAGTCCTAACTTAAGGCACATCTACACAAATGAAATGAAATTGAAAGGTCATACGAGTCACAGAGGACAGTCGTACGAGCTTTCATGCTTGCGAGATTTCAAAATTAAAAACTTATGAAAAATGACCTAAACATGCTACAAACATGCAAAAATTGAATTTTTAGAGAGGCATAGAGGTCCAACTACTAGATGTCCATACTATTGAGGTCTCTAATGTCTGCGGTTGCACTCAAATTGATGGGAACTGACAGGTACCTTCATTTTTTCCATTTTCTCACTCAAAGGGCTCCTTAAGGTTTCAAAAGTCAATGGTGAACAATGAATTTAAAATGACCCTTCCGGCCTTTATATAGCTTTTGACCTAATTTTCAAAAGTTCTCCATTTTTCACAAAAAATGCACCCATGGCTAATTTTGACGTTCTGAACCCATTTTCAAGATCAAAATTGAAATCTAATTTATTGATTTGAGTCTTTTTCATCTCATGTCAAAACCTTGTCAAAATTATCTTCAAATTCAGTCTTCTTACTAAAATGGCTAAGTGTTGCAAGCTCATGCCCACCATCTATTGGGCGTCTACCATAACTACTATGGCACAATATCCTTCATTTCGTCTGATCTAATCTTCCATCAATTCAATCATGACAAGGTTGCATCATTTGAGCGTCTTGAATCAGGTCATTCTTTAGTTGTCTTCATCTTGCTTTCTTTCTTCACCCAAGGTTAATGGTGGAAACTAGAGCTTCCTCACATAATAAATCTAGAGAATCACTCAACACCATACCTTTGACTACTCACAAGGGTCCAACTCTTGAGAAACTCTACAATTTTGGTCTTTATGAAGATGACAGTCTTGGCAAATTTTGATTGAAAATTGGTTATATACCCCCTCCATCAACTCACAGAGGTAATCAAAAAAATCCTCCTCACACTATCCCAAGGATTCCTAAAACTCCTAACATGTCTCATGGAGGAACCTAACATGGGTCCCAAGGGCCTCATTCTCAACATGGTGTGGATCAAGAACCTAAAACTTTTGAAATTGCTTGATATCAAAATGATGATGACTTCAAGAAAATGATGAGGCATTTCTTGGAAGCAGATAGAGAGGCATATTTTCTAGAGTTAGCTCATCAAGGGGCTAAAATTCCTCCAAACTTTAATGTTGAAGATAAAATCACACATGAGGAAGAAACCCCTATCATGGCTATGATGAAATAGATGCATGCCATGCAATTCAAACTTAAAAAACTTGAGAAAGAAAAGGAACCTAAGGAGTTCTCCATGGAGGCCCTATGCCCTTTTCCATTTGATAAAGACTTGTATATGCCACCAATCCCTAAAAGGGTGGAGATGCCTAAATATGATAAGTATGATGGAAAATCTGATCCTCAAGATCATGTTAGAGAATTATGTACTCAATCCATGGAGTTCATGCACAAACCAACTTACTTAATGGGTCTTTTCCCTCGATCTCTAGGAGGGTCAACCATTCATTGGTTCTCTAGAATTCCTCCTACTATCAAAACTTTTGAGTTAATCAAACTATTTTATCAACAATACTCCTACAATATTCAACATTCGGTCACCATGATCAGCATCTGCAATCTAAAACAATATTCAGGTGAACCATTCCTGACATTTCTCAAGAGATGGAGGAAGAAAGTTTCTCTATATGCTAGACCCATTCCAGAAACTGAGAAGCTATAAATCTTCATCAATAATCTTGTTCCAGAAATCAACTACCCTTTACAAATGCAAAATCATACATCTTTTGATAAGATGGTAGATAATGCAATCAAAATTTAGAAAGTACTTGTGAAAAAAGGAGACATCACACTTCAAAAGGACAAGTATGAATCTAGATCTAGTTCTAAGGACAAGAAAAAAAATGGGAATAAGAATAAAGGCATTGTCATAGATGGCATTGTTGATAATATCTGTGCCCCATCTAAGGCACCCGCTTTCAATCTGACTATTGGAACCCAAGCCATCAAAGCTTGTGAAGCTAAAACAACAAAGTCCAACAAAATGTCATCTGATTACAAACCTTGGGCTACATATCCTAACCACAAATTCACTCCTCTTAGAGAATCCTTGGAATCTTCCATGAAAACTCTATTGGAAAACAAAATCATCTACTTTCCTGAGATAAAATTCTTTGATCCTAAACCTAAACTAAAATGGTGGAGAGAGAATGATTTCTGTGAATTCCATCACAATAAAGGTCATAAGACTAATAAATGTGTTCACTTTAAACACATCATACAAGATAAAATTGATAATGGAGAAATCATGATTGACAATCATAAGAGCAATAATGATCATACAACATTCAAAGAACCATTTGCTAAATATGGTAAAGAAGATTCTTCTTCTCAACCTAATATGGGTGCTAAAGTCAATTATGCCTACTCTGGAAACAATGCTATGATCAATATTGTTGAACCATATCTATCTAAGCATTGCAATGTCATCACAATTGTAAGAAAAGATAGAGAAAATCAATCAACTAATGCAATTACTCGATCACAAGCTTAGGCACACCTACAAGGACAAATACCAGATTCATCCAATGTTCCTAAGGTGCCTTTCAATCTTTCATCTGCTTCTAAACATAAGGATACATCTAAATCTTCAAATCCTAAAGACACAAGGCCTACTTCATATAGTATTGTCCAACAACTCCAACATACAAATGCAAAAATCTCCATGTTTGAGTTGATTCAGATATCTCTAGCTCATAGAACCATTCTAGACAAAGCTCTGCTCAGATCCAATGTTCCTAACAACCTTGATTTCAATAGATTCCAGACTATGGTTGGTCATCTTATGTCTCCATAGTATATTTCCTTTTCAGAGGAAGATGATAACTCCCTGAGTCATCCACATAACCAGCCGTTTTATATTGAAGTCTTGATCCAAAACCATCATGTCAAAGGTGTGTTGATAGATGGGGGCACTGGTCTAAACATTTTTCTCTCAGCTTGATTACATAATTGGGATTTTTAGAAATGGCCATTCATCCTAGAAAGAAGATAACTATCAAAGCATATGATGAGCAAGGAAGATCTTCCAAAGGAGCAATTGTCTTACCTATCAGAGTAGGTCCTATCATCAGAGATACTATATGTCAAGTTCTTGATCTACCTTTGGCTTACAACATCCTTCTAGGGAGACCCTGGATACATGAAATGAAAGCTATTCCTTCTACGTACCATCAGTGTTTGAAATTTCCTTATGAAGGATTAGAGGTGATGATTCCAACTAATCGATATACAACTTGCAATGCATTGAAAGAGAGTGTTGATAAACTTGTTCCTAATAACAGAGAATTTTCCACTAAGCAGCTAGACATTGCTTCAACATCCAAGATGGAAGACATTGCTAAAGTGGTTAAGATCAAAGAAACTGGTATGGGAAAATATACTATAGAGCTAGTCTTATCTTTTACATCTCTCCCTATCTCTCCTAAGTCCTATGGACAAACTCTAAAACAATCCAAACTAGAGTCTAAAGAACCTCTTGAGGCATATAAAGGAAATTTTGTTGCAGA
The DNA here is from genome assembly GCA_027943335.1 of Chamaecyparis obtusa. Classification (NCBI taxonomy): domain Eukaryota; kingdom Viridiplantae; phylum Streptophyta; class Pinopsida; order Cupressales; family Cupressaceae; genus Chamaecyparis; species Chamaecyparis obtusa. The sequence continues at coordinate 3,519,208 of BSBK01003351.1, read as the reverse complement.
ACAAGTATCTAAACAAGAATTTGAAGAAGATGAAGCTGTTCTTGCATGGCTATACAAAGATGAACCTAAATCTCAAGTTGTTAAAAAATGTAAGGCTAAAATACCGAATATCCATTCTAAGTCATATAGCCCAAGAGATAAACTAATCAAAAAAATGGGATATAAAGGAAAAGGACCCCCAGGACTATAGGATAAAGGTCTTCTATCACCTCTTGATCATCGTGGCCAAGTGAACAAGAACACAACAGGTCTAGGATATAAGAAGAATCCTTTCTATCTTAGCAAGAACTCCCCACATGTCTTAGAATAGGTTGAGGCATCCACAAAAAATAAACTAAAGGGAGAAACAACAGAACAATCTGATAGTGATGATTTAGACACCACTGAAGATCTCATTCCCTATGAGTGTTTTCCTAAAGAAATAAATGACCTCCTTGAAGCTGAAGATGATCCAATAAAAAGAATTAATGTAGTAGAAACACAAGAACCTACTATAGAGAAAGAGATAGTTTCAACACAAGAACCAACTAATCTCGAAGACAATCAAATAGAAAAAGAGGAAGGTGGTAGTTATTCTAAGATAGATTCCCATGAGTATGAATTCAAATCAGAATATGAGGGTAACCCTTCTTGGGGTATTCATCCTGACTTTACTCATGTTCTTAGATTTCCTAGAGGTGTAGATGAAGAATCTAATGACTATGAAAGGGAGCCATTCCAGAAGAGGATGAACTTATCACAAAAAAAACATATTAATGTTATTCACCAATATGCACCTAAACCCAATGTAAGTCTAGAGAAAAATGATGAACTTATCGAGTTTGATCCACCGATGGCTTAAGTGGACTTCCATAATGACATTGAGCCTATTCATGAATTGAACATCTTAAGTTGTAATATCACCTTTGAACTTGAGCGTCAGGTTAGGACTAATGATGATAGATCCATATCCGTAAACACTATCTCCCAATTTTTTCCCACTTTGACTAGCCAACATCCTAACCTTCTTGACCAAACTTCCAAGAATCTGAGCCAAGGTATCTATACTTTTCCAAATGACTATGCCCTTTCTTGCTACCTCAATGTAGTTGAGCCTATGAGGACTTCCATCAGTGAATCGAGCATTAGCATGATGGAGTTGGACATCAAGTATCTTAGTCAGAAAAATAAGAATAAAAATAAAAATAAAAGGAGTTATGAGGGTGAAAACTGCTTTGTGGCAGTCTCAGAACCTACAAAAGTAAAAATAAAAGATGTATCCGAAGGTAAAAACCTCTTTGAGGCACCTAAGGATGAGATATTTGATGTCCTTCTGAGTCATTTATAGGATAGATCTCCAGTTCTAATTGAGCCCACTCAATCTATCAACTTGGGAAGAACAAAAGAACCACAGTTTATCCATGTAGCACAATCCTTATCAGAAGAAGAGAATAAAAAATTTACAACATTCCTAATAGAAGAGAAGATCAATTTTTCCTAGAAATATTCAGATATGCTAGGGTTGAATCCTGATCTTATAGTGCACCATTTGTCTATACCTCCAAATGTCAAACCTGTTAAGCAAAAATTGAGAAAGATGCATCCTCATGTTGCACTCTTGGTAAAAGCTGAATTAGAGATGCTACTAAAAGATGGATGCATCCATGTTATTGACTATGCTAAATGGATCTCAAATATTGTACCTATTTCAAAACTAGACAAATCAATAAGAGTATACACATATTTTAGAGATGTAAACAAAGGATGCCCCAAGGATGATTTTCCATTACCTAACATTGATATGATAGTGGACATGACTGCGAGTTTTGAGATGTATTCTTTAATGGATGGTTTTTCTAGATATAATCAAATAAAAATTTCTCCAAAGGATCAAAAGAAAACTGCTTTTACATGTGCATGGGGTACCTTCTGCTAAAATGTCATGCCATTTGGGCTTAAAAATGCTAGTGCTACATATCAGAGAGCTATGACATCTATTTTTAATGACATGATGCATCAAACTATGGAGGATTATGTTGATGATACTTTAGCAAAATCTATGATTAGAGTTGAACATCTAAATAACTTGAGCAAGATACTAGGCAGAATGGAAAAATTTAGTCTCAACCTAAATCCTAAGAAGTGTGCTTTTGGTGTCACTTCTAGAAAGCTCTTAGGATACATAGTTTCAAAGAAGGGCATTGAAGTTGATCCAGCTAAAGTAAAGGCTATAATGGAGATGCAACCCCCGAAGAACATCAGTCAAATGAGAACATTACAAGGGAGAGTACAATCTATCAGGCATTTCATATCATAGCTTGCAGACATATCACAACCTTTTACAAAGACATTACACAAAGGTGTGATCTTTGCATGGAATGAGGAATGTGAAAATAAATTTAATCATATCAATAAATATCTATCAAATCCTCCTATCTTGATGCATCCTATTCAAGGGAGGCCTTTGATCTTATATGTCTCCACTACAGATACATCACTAGGGGCATTTCTTGCACAACATGATGCAAACAAAAAGGAAAGAGCTATATACTATATCAGTAGAACATTGGTGGCATACAAAAATAATTATTCTATGATTGAAAAGAGTTTTCTAGATATGATCTTTGCATCAAAGAAACTGAGACATTATATTTTGGCTCATACCATGCATTTGGTAGCTAAGATTGATCCACTAAAATACCTACTAAGAAAAGTTGCCCTCACAGGTAGATTAGCCAAATGGGTCATGCTCTTAAGTGAATTTGACATTGAATATGTTGAAATAAAAGCTATTAAAGGCCAAGTTATTGATGATGAGTTAGAAAATGCACCTTTGTTTGATGACACACCAATGCAAATGGAATTTCTAGATTCCTCTATCATGAATCTTTCTTCTAGACAATGGAAATTGTTCTTTGATGGCTCCTATACACAAAATGGATCTGAAGCAGGCATTTTGTTTATCACTCCTTAGGGATACTCCATTCCTAAGGCATTCAGAATCAAATTTCCTTGTACAAACAATATTGCTAAATATGAAGCCCTTTTAAATGGTATGAAAATAGCAATTGAGTGGAGAGTGATAGAGATACATGTTCATGGAGACTCCCAACTTGTTATCCATCAATTCAATGATGTGTATCAAATGAAGGATGAAAAGCTCATTCCATATAAGATAATGGTAGATGATCTAAAGAAATATTTCATATCTATCACATTTGAGCAAATACCTAGAACAGAGAATAAGGATGTTGATGCAATGGTAACACTATCTACTCTATTATAGCAGCCTAAACAGGAGCTATGCTATGAGTTCCTGGTGGAAGCACTATCTTATCTTGCATATGATTCCCTCAAAACCCACATGATCTGCATTTTTGTTGGTCATGATTCATCTTGATACAAAAACCTATTCTCCTATCTCAAAGACAAAATCATTCCCAATACCTTTAACCACTGTGAAAATAGATACCTTATCCACAATGCCTCTCGATATGTCATCATTGGTCACAATCCATACAAACGAGGTCTAGATGGTATGCTACTTAGATGTTTAGAATGGGAAGAGTCTCAACATGTGTTAGAGGAAGTCGATGATGGTATTTGTGGGTCACACTCAAATGGTTTAACACTAGCCCGAAAAATTATTAGGGGTGGGTACTATTGGTAAAAAATGGAGAAATAGTCTACCAAGTTTGCTAAGAAATGTCAAAAGTGCCAAGTGCATGGTAATTTAATTCATGCTCTAGGGAGAGATCTAATTCCCTTTACTACACAATGGCCTTTTCACCAATGGGCATTTGATCTTATGGATCCATACATCCTCATTCTTCTAATGGACATACTCATATAATCACAGCTATAGATTATTTTACAAAATGGGTAGAAGCAGTTACTTTAACTCAAGTGACTAGAAAACAAATATCTATGTTCATCTTGAACTACATCATATGTCGGTATGGTATTCCACATTCTATAGTCAAAGATAATGGTGGAAAATTTAAAAACAAAGATCTAGGTGATTTATGTGCTAAATTCAAGATTACACAACATTGGTCATCTATCTACTATCCTCAAGGGAATGGATAACAAGAGGCTTCTAACAAGAATCTATTGAAAATCTTGCACCATACAGTTAATAAATAGGAAGAGACTAGCATCTCATGATCAATCCAGCTCTCTAGGCTTACAGAACAAGTATCAGAACACCTACTGGGGCTACACCTTTCTCTTTAGTTTATGGGTCTGAAGGGGTACTGCCTATTGAGGTTGAAATCCCATCACTAAGAATCAGAATGCATGGTCTAGTAACTGATGATGACTACAAAGTGTCTAGGTTGCAAGAACTTGAACTACTAGATGAGCATAGACAAGGAGCGTATGATCATCTCAGAGTGTATCAGAAAAGAATGTCTAGAGGTTACAACAAGAAAGTCAGACACCAAGAATTTCAAGTTGGTGATCTAGTCTTGAAAGAGAATCCTAAAAATCAATCACATAGAGAGCGCAAGGAGAAGTTTGAACCCAACTGGCCAGGTGCTTTTGTTATCACTGCTACTTTTGGCTCTAGTGCCTATCAAATCTCAATGAATGAAGGAGAATAGCTTTGAGAACCAATCAACATTCTCCATCTGAAGAAATTCTATGCCTAAGGCATTCAGTATTCAAAAATGTCCTGAAAAAATCATAAAAATCAGAAAATGTCCTTAAAAAATGAACATCTTGGTGAAAACCTAGCAATGTGCACCTTGATGATTCACAAAAAAATAAAAAAATATCAAAAGTACAAAAAAACTAAAAAAATGAAAAATACAAAAAAAATGAGAAAAAGAAAAAACTGGCTTGGTGAAAACCTGGAAATAAGTGCCTTGGTAGCAAAAATAGAATCTCTACCAAGATGGTGAACACCTAACAAATGGGTGCCACTTGTTCAAAATGCTCCATCTATCAATGCAATCTTGGTCTTTCCCAACTTTCAGTCTTACTTTAGTTTGTACATACCTCCTAGTTTGTTTCTACATTCTTGTTTTCAATAAAGTTAGTCTGTGCACCAATCAGCTCAAGTGTCGGTATCCTATCAATGCTTAACACTCGGGGGCAATCAATGTCATATCCTATGGTCTCTAGTATACCTCAAACAAGTCATATCCAGTCAGAGTCTTTTGAAGCTTCATCCGAGTCAGTTAGTCTGTCTCCTCTCCAAAAAGGATTTTGCATCTACAACAACGCAATCAAACATCAAACTGAAAATAATCTATGCTTTTACATGCTTTTATCTCCTTGTATGCTTACTGATTCACATTGAGATTTTTTCATATTATGTCCTTTTGAGCTCCTCAATGATGTCCTTTACTTGATTTAGATGGTGATGACTGGGGGGCATAATCTTTTATTTGTTTTCTGCTTGTATGTGAAAATCTAACTTTGGAAATTCTGGATTGAAATGGTGTCCGTCTATAAGAGCCTCTATCTCGTATTGGATGGCCATGCATACCTCAACTATTGATACCTAGAAAATTCAAGGAAGTTTGATCTAACTATTGTCTTTTTGAGAAATTTCTTCTTCCTACTGTGAAATGGGATCTTACCTAAGGATGTGAATGATAAAGGGTCACTACGGGTAATTCACACTGGATTTAGAATGATCTCTTGACTGCTTGATATGTTTGTTTTGCAAGGTGTATTCTGGTCATCATGACATCTATGTTTTGATTCTTATACAAATTTCTATATCAAAATGGACATGATATTCAGGTCATCCTGATGTTTATGCCTTGGTGCTTGTATCTAATCCAACATTCTGAAAAAAAAATCAATATTCATATGTTCACGGTTATATGACCAGTGGGCATTGTATTGATTCTTGAACATACAAATCAATATACATATGTCTATGGTTTCATAACTAGTGGAAATTCTATTGATTTATTTGGTTACCTAAAAAGTTCAATGATGATAACAAATCGACGCATGATCAGTGACTAGGTCCTAGGTCTTAGGTTTGCATCTCATTTTGCATTTCATTTTGCACTTTGCATGATTACATGATCTCACAAATTGCTTGAAACTTTTAAAAATTCTTCTAACCTATACTTAAACTAAAAATGAAGAGTTGAATCTCACATGAATTTTTCCTCATAGAATCGCAAGCAATCACCATCCTGGGTTAAACATCCTTTTTGACATAAGACTGAGTACTTGTCTTCATCAATACTTGCAAAATATGTCATGTGTATCATTGCATTTACATTACATATTCATAATCATTCATTCCATCTATTGCATTACATACATTTTCATATATAAAATTTCCATAATCAATCACATTTGCATAACATTCATACATTCTAAAGAAACCATTACATTGCATAAATCCATACATACATTCTACTCTACTCATGGCTTTTACATCACATGATATCATCATAAATCAAAAATATGACAAGTACACATGAAGTCACAACCAAAAATCTTGATCTCATATCATATAAACTCGAACTAGTTAGGGGTGCACTACTACCACATTGTACAAAAGAATGAGCTCATGTGAGCTATCAGAAGTTAGGACAATATCAAAATCAAAAGAGTAAAAATATCAAAACATATCATGATAGTTTAGTTGTTTTCCTGATCCTCTACATCTGGTGGAGGAGGTGGTCATCCATCTGGTACTACCTCAGCTCTGGGTGTCCTGGCTCCCTCTAATGCTATCATATATTGAGAGTACGTAGGAACTCTCTGAGCAACTAGGAAAACAACATAGTATGTGAAAACATAATAGGTAGCTCATGAGCTCTGATGTGTCACCTCTGTCTATAATCTACGAACCTCCTCACGAAGCTCAAACTACTATCTATCTACCTCAAGAAATCTTTCCTCTGAGCAAGCACTCTGTACCTTCAGGTCCCTAACTTGTAATATGAGTCTCCTAATGATCTCCTATGAATTAAGTGGTACACTAGGATTAGTATTAACTGTCGGCATCTTAGTATCTACTACTGGCTACTCTATGGTCTCTACTCTCTATGCCTTATGACATCTCACCTTAGCACCTAAATCAAAATCAGTGTCACCCTATAATGGATCAGGACCATCACCACCTACAACCTGCTCAGCTGCAAGTACATCATCTACTATGCCCACACTACCCAAAGTGCCACTCTCTCCTCTAGTGTATCTCCTAGAAGTACCTGTTGGTCTGACTACTAAAGAACTAGTCGGATGAGGAGGTGGTCTAGTATATCCAGCTAGTCTTTGTGGTGTCACCACTGCTCTCAGCCTAGGAGGTGTAGGCTGGGGTATTTGTGCCTATTCACACCTATGTCCTCGACCTGCTGGGGCACCTATAACATCCATGGCCTCCTCCATGGAAGGAATCAACTCTATCAAATTTGAGAACCTATATATTGGGTTCTCTACAAGCCATGCAATAAAACCATCTATGACACCAGCATCTGCCACATCTGCTCTATAATCCCAGTCTCTATCAACTATACCACTATACTCATGTGTACATAGAGCATATGATAGCTGAGGGCCCCATCCTAATCCAAGCTCTCTCAAAATCTGTGCATAGGCAGCTTGCTCCTGTGGTGCATCCTAGATGATGTCATACTGCCTCCATACCTTGGTAATAAGGAAGCGCTCTATAATAGCTGTGGATCACCCAATCAATACATGGCTCTGACAAAAATAACTGAACTACTCTTTGGTAGTGGGCCAGGCCTCTATAAGAAGGTATTGTCTCCATACTACAAAATTCACATCATCTAGGCACCACCTAAAGTACTCTATGTGACCCATGCGGACCTGTGTAACATAACCTAAATAAGTATAAATCACTGGCTCTAGTGGCTGGTGTTGTGACTGACACACTAGTCTACAAACTGGGATGTGCTCCCAAGCCCATATCTGAAGAACTAAAGCACCAGAGATAAATGATTTTCTCTCCTGATACACAATCTCATGCATCTTAGAGAACATATGTGCTAACATATACTGACCCCAAGCCAACTCAAAAGGAGTAGCCATTAACCATGCCACCATCAGGGCTCATCCCATCAATAGACTATTCTGCTTATGGTCAGACATAATGATGCCTCCTATCATCCCAGAAATAAGGCACTCTAGTCTATGGGTCTTCCCATAGAGCTCTACCAAGGTCTCCCAAGAAATAGAAGCAGTCAGCTATGTATCATCCCTGAAAAGATGTCTAAATGCTAGTAGACCTGAGTTCCCTGAACTCATGTAATTAGGACACTGACCATGGAATGGTATATGCAGAATCCTATACACATCCTTGGGTGTGATAGTGATCTCTCCAGTCAGCAAGTGGAAAGCCTAGGTCTCAGAATGAAACCTCTCTATTAGAGTAGTCAATAGTCCATGTTTTGCCCTAATCTTAGGTAATTAGATCACATACTCAAACTTGCAAGAAGCAAGATGTACCCACATAGGGTCAGGTAGTGATACACAAAGTCTCTGAGTAGCAAGATGAGAAATGCACACATGAACATTGGGATATCTGACCTACATAGTATAGAAATAGGGAATCCTATCAGTAATTTGGTTGAAAAATAGGCTAACAGTATAGAAATTGAACAGTTCACTATCTCAAAAGGTACATTCAAAGCTCAACAATTGGCCTAAGAAATCAGAAAATCAAAAAAATTGACCTAAGATGGAGTTTTAAGCTCACTATTTCTCATACAATAATTTAGACTGGCACTGAAACTCATACAAGTTTCTGTAGGGTATCATATGACAAAGCATAGTGATACAAGTTTCTAAGGCTTCCCGTACAACAGAGGAGGGACCTGACAAAATGTCTTACGACTCTTGGGTCCCTCTCATATGAGTCTTGGGGGGTTCTCATATGACAAATGAAATGAAATTGAAAAGTCATATGAGTCATGAAGGACTGTCATACGATCTTTCATGCATGCGAGATTTCAAAATTAAAAACGTATGAAAAATGACCTAAACATGCTACAAACATGCAAAAATTGAATTTTTAGAGAGGCACAGAGGTCCACCTACTGGATGTCCATACTGTCAAGGTCTCTAGTGTCTTCAATTGTGCTCAAATTGTTGGGAACTGACAGGTACCTTCATTTCTACCATTTTTCACTCAGAGGGCTCCATAAGGTTTCAAAAGTCAACGATGAATAATGAATTGAAAATGACCCTTCCAGCCTTTATATAGATTTTGACCTAATTTTCAAAAGTGCTCCATTTTTCACAAAAATTGCACCCCTAGCTAATTTTGACATTTTGAACCCATTTTTGGGATCAAAATTGAAATCTGAGATCATTTACTATGTCAAAATCATGAATTAAAATTTTTTGGACCTAGGACAGTCTACTGCTTGCATAATCAACCTTCAATCATCATAGAAATCTAGAATTTAACTTAATTGATTATCTTCCATCAAACTATCAAAATTTCAACTTGGTCAACTCATGGTTTAACCTAGTCAAACTTGGTCTCTAGGACCTCTAAATGATGTAGAATGCATTCTTGAATGTGTATAACCACTTCTCAAATCAATTAACATGCTTCTAAACTATAACATTGACTTTTCTTGTCAGATTTCAATTTTAATCCCGAAGGGGGCATGGTATTGCATATCATTCAAGTCTGTAAATCTAAATCTATAATCAATCTTTCCTCAGTAATCAAGACAACAACCACATCTAGTTACCAATTAATCTAAAGTCCTCATCACTTGGGGAAAATCTATTATCTCTTGGGGCATATCAGATTCATCGAGATCCATATAAATCTAGTATCCTAAATCTATCTTGTAAACTATATCAGATTTTTGTAACCATCGGTTCATTAGTTTTATTTCCTTAGTTCTTCGTAACTCATGGGTTCAGGATGTGATACCAATATGATTCATAAAAGGACATTTAGGTCTGGAATTGGTCACTCACTTCTTCACAATCATAAGGTTTAGAATTAGGCATTTTGGCACTTTTTCATAATCACCAGTTCATTTTTGTTGTAGTTAACATTATCTCTAGTCATTTAGGACCTAACATCTTCAAATCTTTCAATTGGTTTCTATCTCAGAATCGGTTCATCTTTCAAATTAGTCTCATACATCTTTATCATACACAGATTATTCTTTGAACCACTACGCTTTCCACAGTGATTCAAAGAGGGGCAAAATGTAATACCCCAAAAATGGGCTATAGGTTCGTTAACCTCTTTAATCAACAAATTGAATGAAATCGACACAAAAGTCCTAACTTAAAGCACATCTGCACATTATTGGATCCTAATTGATTTTATCTTAATTCTACATTAGGGAATATGCCAAGCAATATTCCTATTTATCCTAATTATCTTTAATTTAATAATTATTTGGCGATAAATCTTATTTATCTTAAAGTTTGATTAATTGAATGTTCTGAATATTTAATTAATTAGATCTAATACTGCCACTTAATTATCTAATTACATTTAATTATATTTATTCCTAAATTGTATTATTTTATTTTGACAATAAATCTAAAATCTCGTGACTAATTGATTAAATTCTTATTTAATTAATTAAAGTCAATTGTCAATATTTAATAATATGGTTTTTGAATAAAGTTTCATTTAATAATTGATTAATCCATAAATCAATTGTTTTATTTCAAAAATCAGTTAAGCTGAGAATAAATCACTTTATTTTTAAATTAATTTATAAATAAATCATGCAAAATCACAAAAGCAGTCAACCAGAAATTAACAATCAATTTTAAAATTAAAATTCAACATCTGATAATGAGTTGAAATTTGATCTAAACTCTATTTTGAGTTAAACAGTGCTTTTGCACGATTTTTGTAAGTTAATTATTCTTAATTTCCTGATAACTCAAAAATCAACCTGAGTTTATCAAAAGTGATTTATGGCTTTTCTCTTGCATCCCCAAAGTCCTGGATTTCTATAAAATCAAGGCTTAGCTCTTCATAATTAAAAACACTTGAATTTGCACAATTACTCTGGTGAATTGGCGATTGAAGGATTAAGCACTTGCGATAGGCGATTTGTGAAATCTTTCATAGTTGATCATAGTTTTTGCATAGTTTTGTATCATAGTGTTCATATTCATTCATATCATTCTTAGATTAAATTTGCATATCAATTTCATTCATATAGCTTAGATTCATACAGTTTCTCATATTATTGCACAGAAAATCCAAAAATATAGAATAATCTAAATTCATATAGTCTTTCATACTTTGCATTCAAATCCTTCATTTAGGTGTTGCATTGCCATTGATCTTGATTCCAATCCGAGAACATCATACTCGCACCTACTAGAAGGCAGTAAATTGCCTAGTTGGCTTAGTTTCAATTATTTGCAAGATTTTGATTTTGGCTAACCTCTAATGTTTTACTGAAGTGTTGTGTCTACAGCTAGGTACAAAAATCACACACACAACTATAACATGGTCCTATAGAACATAATGATTTTTTGATAGCTCACATGAGCTCTGAGATATTCCCAAAAAAATATTTTTGTCCAATGTTGCTTAGTGACTCTTAGGGACACTTTGGTCTAGTGTGGTCACGAACATTTGAGGGACTCCATGAGTGAAATGGTGTTGTCACTAACATTGACCCATCCAACAAGAGATAATGGAGTCGATTATTTGATCCCACAGAGAACGGATTGAAAGATAACCAATGTTTCTCATTTCAATTCAAAAAAATTGTAACTTTTGACATAAACCAAGATAGGGATGCCAAATTAAAATGAACGAGAATCTCCCATAACTAAGATGGGTAATTTTAGGTCTCTATAATATGTTCTTGTAGAATTTGATTATTCTTCGATACCTCACATGAGCTCCAAAATATGTCCCAACAAAGATCACTACCCAATGTTTCTTAGTGACCCTTAGGGACACTTTGGTCTAGTATTCTCATGAATGTTCAAGGGACTCTATGGTAGAAATGGGGTTTTCACTAGTGTTTACCCAATCAAATAGAGATAATGGAGATGACAATTCAATCCCATAGTGAACAAATTGAAAGATACCCAATGTTTCTCATTTCAATTGAGCAACATTGAAACTTTTGATGTAAACTGAGATAGGGATGGAAAATTAAAATGAAGGGGAATCTTCCAAAATTGATATGGGTAATTGTAGGCCTCCATAACACAATCTTATACCACCTAAAAAAAATTGATATCTCACACGGGCTCTGAGATATGTCCCAACAAAAATCATTGCCCAATGTTTCTTACTAACCCTTAGGGATACTTTGGTCTTGTGCTCTCACAAATGTTTGAGGGAATCTATGGGTGAAATGGAGTTTTCACTAGTGTTTACCCAGCCAACCAAAGCTCAGGGAGCAAATGATTTTATCTGATGTTGAACGGATTGAAAGATACCCAATGTTACTCATTTCAATTGAGAAACAATGCAAATTTTGACATAAACTGAGATAGGGATGGTAAATTAAAATGAGGGATAATCTACCAAAATTGAGATGGGTAACTGTAGGCCTCCATAACATGGTTTGGGGCACCTGGCAATTTTTCAATACCTTTCACAATCTCTAAGATATTCCCCAAAAAATATTGTTTCCCAATGTCAAGGTTGTTACCAGTGTTTACCCACCCAACCGAAGCTAATGGAGTACACTATTTGATCCCATTGTGAATGGCTTAAAAGATATGAAACATGATATATCTGGCCATTCTTTGAACTAGGTTCAGAAATCTTGAAGTGGGCATTGGCTTGTTGGACCTCCATGATTCATTGGGTGATCCTACACTAATAGTCTGCATAACAATATATAGCCATTAAATCAATTCCAATAATGACATTTTCAATCTTATCAGTTTAATGCATTCCATTTCTACATATGACATGATATTTTATTGTCATGATCATGTTATGGCATTTAAAGAATATAATTTTTAAAGATATGTTTGAACATGTTCTTAATGGTAATTAATATTTAACAAAGAAGTTTTTAGATAGATTTCACACTTATTTATTATAAAACATATAAAATAAAAGGTAAATTTCCAAAGTAATACCAAATTCTTCTAAGGTAGGATTGAGAGGATTGAATACATGTATTTCATTAATATATTTTCAAATTAGGACCATTTCGCCTTTTATATACAAAATTTGGCATCTAACATGCACATCATAGCTCATTGCCCTTTTTTTATATAAAACTTGACATCTAATATGCACATGGAAGCTCATTGCAATTTGTATATACAAATTGTTGCATCTAGCATGCACATGATAGCTCATTTTGTTAGGAATAACAATCCACCAACACAACTGAGAGAGGGGGGTGAATCAGTTGTGAGAAAAATTATTTAAACTTTGAACTTTGAATAGCAGCTACACCAAATTAAATGAACATAGTAAATACGCCACAATAACACAATAATTTATTGTCAAGGAAACCCTATTAAAGGTAAAACCCTAGTGTGAATTAGCACCCACAAATGATGTATTGAGATTATTATATCCCTATTAAAAGATCTAGCCCTGTTAGGAGCTTATTAAAATAATACAGTACACAGTCCATGTTGTATCATGGGAAAATGGAAGCAGTTCCATTTAGGACTGGTTTAGCCCTCTAAGTAACTGGTTTGGGGTCATGTCAAACACCTTGAATGGTTCTTTGGCCTGGATTTGGCTTTTTCCCCTATTTTGTCCCATTTTCCACTTCCTTTCTACCTATTTCTAGCATCCTGCTCTGTGAATCTAAGGTTCTTGACTTCTAAGTCAAGGTCAACCTCCACCTTGACCTAGGTCAAGGTTGACCTTGACCCTAACCTAGGTCAGGTTTAACCTCAACCCTGATCTAGGGTTTAAATTTTAGATTCCGAAGGTTTCCAAATGTCAGGTTTTGGAAAGATTTATTTCCCACTTTCGAGTTGGTTGTTTCAGGTTTCAAAATGGTAAACTCTTAAATGATATTTAATTTAGGTCCACTTCCAAGGGTATAGGCTTAATGGAAATTTAATTCTCCTATGTTGGTCAATATAGAAGTTTTTTCCCTAGACTAGTATAAAAAGGAAGCCTTCTCCTCTCATTTCAATCACCAATCAAGTGTGCAATCCATCCTCCATCCTCACTCAAGCAACATCCAAGATCTCAAACATTATCAAGAAAGCATTTTGAATAAAGGAAGCATTCAATAAATAATATACATTTAAGCATTCAAGTTCTCCATTAAAGATCAAGGATTCAAGCTATTAAACATTTGAAGGGATTTGGTTCAATCATTCAAGATTCATCATTCAAACCCTAGATCTATCCATCATGGTGGTGTGATCTTCCTTCAAGATCTTTTGTTCATCTTCAAGATCTATTCATTCTTCCTTCAAGGTGGATTCCAAGCATAAAATCATGGAGGTTTTGATTTACATTTATGGTTATTACTGTTGAGTCCAAGCTTTCATATTAACATACTTGTTTACATTTCAAATACAATTGCATATCTATTGAATACCATAGCTTTGTCGTGAGATCTACTTCTACTACTTGCTAGAATTCTCTATTTCAATTCTATTTCAAGGTTGATTCCAAACAGGGGTTTGACCAAGGAAAACACCTCATCCAAACAAAAAACCATTTTTCTTGCTGGAATAGGTGAGGAACAGTCAATTACAGTGCAAATTTGGATACCCTTTTCAGAAAACTTTCAAGATTCGCTAACAGAATTTTCTTCAGAGCAGCGCAGGTCAAGGTTGACATAAAGGGGTCAAGGTTGACCTTTATTTGGGTCAAGGTCAAACTTTCTCAAAAAAGAAGAATATTTCTAGGTTTTCTCTATCTTTGTGTTTCTAGGCCAGATCCGGTTGCAGAATTTCATGAAACTGAGTATAGACACTAGAAGACAACATTATTTAGATCCTTTACCTTTCAAGTTAAGTGTTTATGTTTTATTATTAATTTATGTCCACAACATTTTCCACACATAAACAACCCCCAAACATAGATATAAAAATATATCTTTATATATGTATCATCTTAAAATGGAAGCACTTCCATGTTGAGAGCATTTAGCCCTCTGAGTGAGTAGTTTGGTTTATGTCGAGCACCTAGAATTAGCTCTTTTCTCGGATCATACTTGTTCTCCTCATTTATGATTAGAATTTATCCCTCTGAGTGAGTTGTCTGGTTTATGTCGAGCACCTAGAATCAGCTCTTTTCTCAGATCATACTTATTCTCCTCATTTATGATTCTATCTTCCCCTTATTTTCACTCCAATCTACATTTCCTAGCATTCTGGGTTTGGATCCTGAAGTTTTTGACCATAAGGTCAAAGTTGACCTTATGGGATCAAAGTCAACCTCTATCCTAACCTGGTTAGGATCGACCTCAACCTTGGCCTAGTCAATTCCAACCTTGTCCTTGACCCCCTATCCAGATTTCAAGTTTCCTTGATTTTCAAGTGTTGGGTTTCGGGGATATTTGTTTTCTTGCCTCCAGGTCGGCCATTTCGGGTTTCGGGATGGTAAATCCTTAAATTGCATTTAATCTAGGTATATTTTCTAAAGGTTAGGACCTAATTGGGATTTAATTCTCTAAGGTGTCCCCTCTAGATGATTGTGCCCTAGTTCACTATAAAAGGAGGCCTTCCTCTCTCATTTTCACATCCATCATTCACATCTTCTTTTGCCATCAAGCAATCAAGTTTTGCAATCTCCCCTCTCAATCTCTCAAGGTGATGAAGCAAGCATTCATTCAAGCATTCAAGTCCTCTTGTCCATCCAAGTTCTCCATTGAAGATCAAGGATTCAAGCATTCAAGCCATTGAAAGGATTCGGTTCAAGCATTCAAGATTCATCATTCAAACCCTAGATCTAGCCATCATGATGGTGTGATCTTCCTTTAAGATCCTTTGTTCATCTTCAAGATCCATTTCATTCTTCCCTCAAGGTGGATTCCAGGCATACAATCATGGAGGTTTGATTTACATTTACCATTGTTATGTTCAAGCTTTCATATCAATATACTTGTTTACATTCAAAATACAATTACATATCTATCGAATTGCATAGCTTCATTGTTAGATCCATTTCTACCACTTGCTAGCATTCTTATTTCAATTTCAATATTAAGGTTGATTCCAAACTGGGGTTTGACCAAGGAAAACCCCTCAAACAAACAAAAAAACTATTTTTCTTGCAGGTACAAGTGTGGAATTTTGGATCTAAGAGTAGATTTGGATACCCTTTTTGGCAAACTTCAAGGATTTGCGAACAAAGTCAAAATCTACCTTCAAATAAAGAATGTAGCCTTTGACCTTTTATGAGGGTCAAATACTACCTACCGACAGAAAGACAAAATATTTATGGGTTTTCTTCGTCTCAACATTTTTAGTCTGAAATAGATTGCAAAATTGCCTGAAAGTACACATAGACATCAGAAATTGTCATTTTCTAGATTTGCCCTAATTTGAGGTTAGTACTTGTATTTCAATTATTTTAGATTTCAAACACTTCAATTCCATCATAAGGAAATATAGGGTTTCTCTCTCTCTCTCTCTCTCTCTCTCTCTCTCATATTCTCCATAGATTGATTCGATTGTGTATTAATCTTTAGGTTGATCAAATTGGATTTCTCCTTTGGGAATTTGGATTTAGGAGTTGATCTCATATTTCCCCCATACACCCACACACACATCTAAATTGAGGTGTTTCCATTTTACCACTATTCATTTTGGTGAACCCAAAAAGCTTACTCTCTTTATTTTTTGTGTTAGATTGCCTTTTAGATTAGGTCTAATTTATGCTCTTGCATTTTACAATTCAAAAATACAAAAAACAAAATCTATATAATCAATAAAATCCAAAAATATTTCTTGCATTTCATTTTCTATGGAAATTGTTAAGACACTTTGGTGTGTAGTTATGTTCTTTATTACTCTTCTTTTAGCATCTCTTTTTAATACCTATGATTTTTATGAGAGTATCATTCACTTCATTATGTTGATAACCCTTCACTTTTCTCTTGCTTATGCTTTTGTGAAGTTGACCGGCACTAGTCTACCTACATTTAAAATTTTCATTAAAGATTTATGTGGTATCCTTATTAATCTTTTGGATTATGTGAGAATTTGGTAGATGATACACCATCTCTTAATCTTCCTAATCCTAATCCTATCAATCCTAATCCGATACCTAATTCTCCATCTATTCATCCTCACTTTTCCCATACTTATGATGGGATTCAAGCTATAGTTTAGGATGCGGATGTGCAAGATTTATTTGATTTACCTTCTCCTCTGATTCATGATGATATTAAAGGAAAGGGTAATGAAACTTCTTCAAAACCTATTATCCCACCTTATGCAACCTTTACTCATGAACATGATAAACAATCACCTCCTGTAGAAGCTTTACATAATATGTACACTACCGGATATAATACGGTGACTAAACAAGGCTATAAAGGTTTAGGGCTTGGGGTTAATGAGCATGGTATTAGGTTCCTAGTTCATATATCCCCTAAACCAGATATGTATGGTGTTGGTTGTTCAAGATCTCAAATTAAGGTAGGTGATGCTAAACATCATCCTCCTTTTCATATTCTTCTCCCAACACCTATCTTAGAAAACATTAATACTCGTCAAGAAGTGTCTAAGAAGGTATATGTTGAGCTAATGAATTCCAAGAAAGAAACATTTAGACCTATGCTGATAGATGCTTTATACAAATACAAATATCCTTTTCATTATAGTAACAAACATTTACTTGCTGATTGTAAACATTTCAAGTTGTATGTTAGAGAAAGAGCTACTTTAGGAATTATATCTCACTCTCATGTAGTTTTACAATTCCTTCATAATTTTGATAGAGGGGATTCCCCTCCTTTAGATATAATGTAGATGTTCTTTCCCTCTTGTCTCATGACTGGGGGGCAAGAGGTGTATCTTCATCCAGTCTCCTAGAATCCATTAGGTCTTTTATTGGGGCTTAATTGGTATTCTTTCCCTCATTTTTCTATGGCTTGGCATTATGTTTTTAATCATCCATGGAATCTATCCTTTCTTTTCAAGATATCTTTTCTAAGACATTTGTTTTGTGAAGGTATCCCTTGTCTCTATCTCTAGGGGCAAGGTACCTCTTTCTTTCTCTTTGTCTAGGGATCCTCTTTCCTTAGCTTAGTGGTATTTTTTTATATTGCAATATTATTTCATCATATTGATAGATGTTCTGACTATGGATAACCTTCTTAGATGAGAATTTGTTGTCCTAAGTCATCACTTCTCTATTTTGAAAATTATGTTCTTTATAAACTCTCACCTTGATTTGGTGTTAGATTTTTTTCCCTCGTTCCAAGGATTCCTCTTCCTCTTGTTTGCAGGGGACTTGATGATTGAATCTTTGTTCCTACTATTGAAAGATGATATTTTATCTAAAAACTCCTCTTTGGTGGGGGTCTTTGTAATAAGATCTCTTTCTTTGAGGATCCTTTTCCATGAGTGACATATCCTTTTCATGATTATCTATTCTTGGATGTAGGGGTCAATATCCCTCGCTAAGCATATGGTGTACATTGTTGTAAATAGGATATCTCCTTGCCTTGTGAAGTAGGTATCCTCTTCCATCTTTGTTCCTACACTTGGGGGGCAAGGATGCCATCTCCTTTTCTATCTTTTTGTGATGTACCTTTTTCCTTGGGTAAGCAGTATTTATCTATTATATGATATCCAATCATACATGAAAATTTTGGTTTGCATTGAGGATCTTTGTCCTTGATCACAACCTATTTTATTGTTTGACATTTGGTTTTCATGGTTGATATATCTCTCACCTTGGAAACTGAATAGTGTGCTATCCCTCATAAGGGTTACTTTCTTTTCACTTATTGCATGATATATATTTTCATTCCTCCCTTCCATGGCCTCATAGGAGTTGTGACCTTCTTGGATTGGATTGGGTGTTGTTTGTGGATATTGTCTTGATGTTGAAGAAGGCTTTATCCTTCTTCTTTTCTTTCCTTAACTTGTCAAAATAGTATGTTTTTGTCATATTAAGGAGGGGGGCATATATAGGGCCTCCCTTGTACTACAGTTTTTTTAATTTTACATGATAAATCTTGGAAGGTAATGCACATAAGTTGCTAAATCCTAAAAAGACATGCATCTATATGCTAAATCTTCTGATGGTAATGCACATAAGTTGCTAAATCTTGAGGAGACACACATTTTTCAAAAATTTTAATATGCTAAATCCTCTTAAGGAAACACACATAAGTTGCTAAATCATGAAGGAACACACATTTCCAATTTCAAATATGCTAAATCTTGGAGGGTAGCACACATAAGTTGCTAAATCCTAAAAAGACACACATTAATATGCTAAATCTTTTGAAGGTAATGCACATAAGTTGCTAAATCCTGAGGAGACACGCATTTCATATTTATAGTGATACAAGAAGGTGGATCTATGAGTATTCTAGAAGCCATCAAAAGGGGCATTACAATTACAAGCACAGTTTATGGGTGAACCTATTGGGCTCTCCCTCTAGGGTGATTCATGGTAAGGTGGGCATCTTAATAGGTGAGGTAATCACTCTTTTTCCCTTTCTCTCTTTTTTCTTTCATGCTAGTAGGACTAGATCATGAAGCTATGTCATTTATAGTGTTGTTCTTTTCTTTCTTATGTAAACATTTATCCTTTTATGATAGCTTTCCAAATATGATGTTATTATAAGAAATGTTTCTTAGCAAGGTTTCTTATGCTAGTTGATTTGGGTTTGTTTAGTACTAACCCCTCTTTTATGTCCTTTTGTTTCTCACACCCTCATGCATGTATGTTGAGTTAGAATCCTTAGTCTGGGGGCTTGTGTCCATAACTAAGTGTCATTCTATCTCATTTTGAATCCACTAGGATCTTTTTTTCCTTCTCCTTTACCAAGAGTTTGCATCGAATCCATACTCTTGCTAAAGTGGGGGCTTAATGTATCATCTTAAAATGGAAGAACTTCCATGTTAAGAGTGTTTAGCCCTCTGAGTGAGTAGTATGGGTCATGTTGAGCACCTAGAATCATCTCTTTTCTTGGATCATACTTGTTCTCCTAATTTTTGCTTCTATCTGCCCCTGATTTTCACTCCAATCAGCATTTCCTAGCATTTTGGGTTTGGATCCTGAGGTTTTTGACCATAAGGTCAAAGTCAACCTTATGGGGTCAAAGTCAACCTCTATCCTAACTTGGTTAGGATCAACCTTGACCCTGACCTAGTCAGTTCCAACTTCTTCCTTGACCCCCTATCTAGATTTCAAGTTTGCTTAATTTTCGGGTGTCGGGTTTTAGGGATATTTGTTTTCCCACCTCTGGGTTGGCCATTTCCGGTTTTGGGATGGTAAATCCTTAAATTGCATTTAATCTAGGTATATTTTCTAAAGTTTAAGACCTAATTCAAATTTAATTCTCCAAGGTGGCCCCTCTAGAGGATTGTGCCCTAGTTCAATATAAAAGGAGGCCTTCCTCTCTCATTTTCACATCCATCATTCACATCTTCTTTTTCCATCAACCAATCAAATTTTACAATCTCCTCTCTTAAGCTCTCAAGGTGATCAAGCAAGCATTCATTCAAGCATTCAAGTCCTCTTCTCCATCCAAGTTCTCCTTTGAAGATCAAGGATTCAAGCATTCAAGCCATTGAAGGGATTTGGTTCAAGCATTCAAGATTCATCATTCAAACCCTAGATCTAGCCATCATGATGGTGTGATCTTCCTTCAAGATCCTTTGTTCATCTTCAAGATCCATTTCATTCTTCTCTCAAGGTGGATTCCAAGCATAGAATCATGGAGCTTTGATTTACATTTACCATTGTTATGTTCAAGCTTTCATATCAATATACTTGTTTAAATTCAAAATACAATTACATATCTATCGAATTGCATAGCTTCATTATTAGATCCATTTCTACTACTTGCTAGCATTCTTATTTCAATTTCAATATTAAGGTTGATTCCAAACTAGGGTTTGACCAAGGCAAACCCCTCAAACAAACAACAAAACCATTTTTCTTGTAGGTATAGATGCAAAATTTCAAATCTAAGAGTAGATTTGGATACCCTTTTTGGTGAACTTTCGGGATCTACGAACAAAGTCAGAATCAACCTTCAAATAAATAATGTAGCCTTTGACCTTTTATGAGGATCAAAGACTACCTGCCAGCAGAAAGACAAAATATTTCTAGGTTTTCTTCATCTCAGCATTTCCAGTCCAAAATATGTTGCAGAATTGCCTGAAAGTACACATAGACATCTGAAATTGGCATTTTCCTGAGTTTCCCTAATTTGAGGTTAGTACTTGTATTTCAATTATTTTAGATTTCAAACACTTCAATTCCATCATAAGAAAATATAGGGTTTTTCTCTCTCTTTCATATTCTCCATAGATTGATTCGATTGTGTATTAACCTTTAGGTTGATCAAATTGGATCTCTCCTTTGGGAATTTGGATTTAGAAGTTGATCTCATATTTGCCCCATACACGCACACACACATCTAAATAGAGGTGATTCCATTTTACCACTGTTCAATATATATTTTTATATCTTACATTTTTGTGAGCCCGCGATAGACAACTCTTTCTTTTTAGTGTTGGATGCTTTGTCTCCTTTCCTTAAGATTACCTTATATTAGTTTTCTTTTATGCTCTTCCATTTTAAAATTCAAAAAAGAAAATAATCTATATAGTCTAGAAAATACAAAAATATTTCTTGCATTTCATTCACTATGAAGATCCTTAAGATGCTTTGGTGTGGCTATTTTTCTCATTATTCTCCTTTTAGCATCTCTTTATCGTACTTATGATATTTATGATAGTATCATCCATTTTATTATGTTTTTCACTCTTCATGTTTCACTCACTTATGCTATTGTGAGATTGACTAATACTATCCTTACTACTTTTAAAACTTTCATTAATGATTTATGTGGTGGACTTATTACTCTTTTGGATTATGTGAAGAATTTGGTAGATGATACACCATCTCCTAATCTTCCTAATCCTAATCCTATCTTTCTTAATCTAGTTCCTAATCTTCCTAATCCAAATCCTGTCCTTCCTAATCAAACTCCTAATATTCCCGTTCCTATTTCTCCATCTTTTTTTCCTAGTTCTTCCCACACTTATGATGAGGCTCAAACTATGGTTCATGATGGAGATGTGTAAGAATTTTTGGATTTACCTTCCCCTTATTATCCGATCCATGATAATATTAAAGGGAAGACAAAAGAGACTTCTTCTAAACCTATCAATACACCTTACACAACCTTTTCTCATGATCATTTTAAACAATCACTTTTTGCAGAGGCTTTATAAGATATATACACTACATGATACAATATGATGGCTAAACAATGTTATAAGGGTTTAGGGGTTGGTGTTAATGAACAGACTATTAAGTATGTAGTTAGTCTATCCACTAAACAAGATACGTGGTATTGGCTTTCCACTATCTCAATTTAAGGTGGTTAATTTTGATCGTCACCCACCTCTTCATGTTCTTCTTCCAACACCTTCCTTAGATTACCCTAATACTCCTCAAGATGTGGCTAAGAAGGTCTATGTTTAGTTAATCAATTCTAAGAAAGAAATCTTTAAACCGATGCCGAAAGATGCTATCTCCAAGTACAAATTTCCTTATCAATATAGTAATACACATTTACTTTCTGATTATGTGCATTTCAAGTTGTATGTTAGAGAAAGAGCTGATTTAGGAATTATATCTCACTCTCATGCGGTTTTACAATTCCTTCATAATTTTGATACGGGGAATACCCCTCACTCTTCTATAATGTAGATCTTTTCTCCTGATGCAGGAGCATCCTGGGTGTAAGAGCAATCTTGCATCACCCAAAAATATTTTCATTTGCTTTTCAATAAGGGCTATCTTTTGCAGAGCTGCTATTTATGGAAACTTACTATTTTTAGTAAGTTGGTCATATGATCTCGGAATGTTCTAATTTCATAGTTGGAGGTTCATCTCAGTCATTTCAGCCTACCAGTTGAGTTTCATTGCCACATCATCAGTATTGGTGAAGTTATTGATGTTTTTGGGTATGAAATCTTTCAGGTCAATTTTGAAGGCCTTAGAGGCTTTGGATCGCAATCAACCCCCAGTTGACTGGCACTAGCGCATGTCAAGCACTGTAGATCTTATCATGGCATTTTTGAAAAGTGGTTACAATAGAAAAATAGAGTTACGGTTAAAAAATTATGGCCTCTGGAAGTTGGGTTACTTAAAATCATATTTTATATTTCTTTTGAGCTGAACCTATTGTAATAATTGTGAAAAATAAATAATTCTATGTTTTGTCAGCCTAAAGGGCTAAATTTCTGGAACCTTCTTAGGCAGTGGAAATTTCCTATATAAAGAAGGCCCATGGTGTTGTCTTAAGAAATTGGGGATAGTTCTAGGTAGTAGATATGGGTATTGATTTGAGGCTTCATCCTATAGAATATTGTAAGGGAATGCCCATGTGGCTTTGCATATTGTAATTCTAAAAGTTTGTAATTCCACATTTGTGGAGATAATAAGAAGCCCATTTTTTGTTATTACATATTGTTGTTGTTTCTTTGTTTTTGTTATGTATTTGTGGTATTAAGGGGAGCATCCTTCATCAAGTGGTATCAGAGAAGAAGTTCCTGAGTGTGTAAACAAATCACCGATTGTGAGGTAGTTTGCACCAGGACCGTGGGTTAGGGTTTCTATGTAAATAGATTGCCGACTATGAGGTAGTTTGCACCAGGACCATGGTTAGGGTTTCAGCAGGAAGCGGAAAAATGCCTCCACAAAGGGAACATGGTAGAAGAGCTGGTGTTGTAACACTTGAGGTTAGGGCACTGCAGATGCAAGTGTGAGCATTGTAAGAGGATATTCGTAGAGATGAAAGTGAGGATGAAGCCGAAGAAGAAGATCAAGAAGGAGAAGTGGAGGTTGTGAACTAGGAGGAAGAAAGACTTTTTCAAACCATCTCAAAGATTGGGAAGAGACCTAAGATTGAGGTTCCAACATTTTCTAGAAATCTTAACCCAAGGAATTGATCGAGTGGATCAATAAATGTGAAAAATATTTTGAGTATGAAGAAATTGAGGATCCTGATCGGGTCAAGTTTGCGAAGGCCAGACTGAAGGGTCATGTGAAGATCTAGTGGCAAGAGATTCAATTGGAGTGAAATAGAAAAGGGAAAGATAAAATCACAAGATGGGATCGGATGGTGGATAAATTGAAGCGATAGTTCATTCCTGTTGATTATGAGCTTGACCTACTAAGAAAAATGCAAAGTTTGAAGCAAGTGGAATGATCTATTCAGGAGTATACAGAGGAGTTCTATCGACTCCTCATCAGAACATGCCATGCAAAAGCTAATAAGGAGAAAGTTGCTCATTACCTTAATGGGTTGAGGCCAAGCATTCAAGAGGAGTTGAGTCTGGTTTGAATGATCAGTATTGAAGATGCATACTAGTTTTCCCTAAAAGTAGAGGAAAAGTTGAACAAGAAGTGTAGACACCTAAAAATCCTTTAGAAAATAAAGTATTTTTATTTTTTGAAAAATCCCTGATGACATCATCATTTGTTAATTATTTATTTATTTAATTAATTTATTTATTTTTATGTCATTAAATTCCTTTATCTTAATTAAAAATATTTAATTAAAGAATCCCTCCCAAAAATGTTTAAATCTTATTTATACATTATCTCCTTATTTATTAATTATTTTAATTAATAAATTGACCAAAAATCCCAAAATAAATAATTTATTTATTTTTTGACCAAAACTTGGCCAATTTCCTTTAGACCACTAACCTCTTCCAGAATCTTCTAATCCTTCTTTAATTTTGATTAAAAGGCTAATCCCATCTTTTCTAACCCTAATCTCAACTCAAAATATTTAATTAAGATTAAATATTTAATTTTCATATTTATTAAATATATTTTAATAAATATTCCCAAAACCAAAAGCCTTTGGAATGAATAAACTTTTATTTCATAAAACTTAAGAAAACTCTAGACTCTTCTAGAAACTTCTCAACCCAACCTCTTCACCCATCCTAATCCTAAAATCCCCTAATCCTAATCCTAATCCTCCCCCTAACCTTGTCACATTCCCTAAACAAGGTTAGCCAACTCCTAAGCTTGACCCAAAGTCAGCAAACTTCTAGAGGCTTCTTTTACATGCATTAAGTGCATTTAAGGCCTCCTTATCCCTCTTACATGCATTTATCATGCATTTAAGAAGCCCCTCACCCCTTTCTTACACCCTTTGACCTTAGGCACATTTCCCAAATTGTGCACATTCCTCCCATCTTTCAACCCAATCCCCTTATGACACTTGTCACAAGGAGATAACCCTTCCCCTAATGAGCCTCAAACTCATTAAGGCTTTTGAGATAAATAAATCTTTATTTATCTCCTAATTCCATATTTATCCTTAGAAAGCCTAGACTCTTCTAGAAAGTCTTCATCCTCATCCAAAGCCTAGATTCTTCTAGAAAGTCTTCATCCTTATCCCCTTGACTCAACCCCTAACCTTACCCCAAACTCTAACCTATCCTCCTAACCCAAACCCTTAGGAAATCCTATAAATACTCCTCCTTCCAAGAGCAAATTATTAGCTTAGTTTTTAACATTTATTGCATTGTTATCATGAGCATTTTTAGCTAGATCATCTTAGCATACATCTTAATTGTTAGATTTCTTCATGTTTTTCATGTTTTCTAACACATCTTAGAATAGCTTAATGGATTAATCTTAGTTCATATTTCAAGCTTTTCTCATCATTTATGCATCACCATAAATCCCTCTCCATGTATTTGAGAGCACACCCACATCCCTCTAATTGAAGCAAATCAAACATTTTCTCTATAGCACTTTTTTTTAGCAACAATCTTGAGGTGGCTTTGGTTTTGTTTTCATGTCTTATGCTATTTTTAGTTCATGAACATGTTAGATTAGTCTAATGTTTGAATGTTTCAGCCTTTCAAGACAGGTAACAGGTTCAAAATCATAGTCTACAAGAAGTTTGAGAGCAGACAAAATAGAAGAGGTCGTGATGGAAGATTTGGTGGACGGTCATATGGAGATTGAAATGAAGATCCAAAAAAGTAGGATGAGGCCAGTAATAGTCAGAATTAGAGAGGAGATAATTTCAATGGTTGCCAAGATCAAAATAGAGATCAGAGAGGAAGAGGAAGAGGACAAGGATTTGGAAGAGGAGGCTTCTGTGGAACATGTTTTCACTATGGAGAAGAAGGTCATAGGGCATTGGAATGTCCTCAATGTCAAGGAAGGATAGATAAGAGGAGTGAAGGCTAGACTAGAGTTGCACATGTAGATGAAGATGCTAGATCCTCAAATTCTGAAGATGTTGAAAGAGGAAAAATGTTGATCAATAGAAGAGTCCTGCTGAGTGGTGAGAATGAACCTGAGCAAAGGAGGAGCCTATTTTGCACCAGGTGCAAGTGTGAGGGTAAGTGTTGTGATGTGATTATTGATAGTGGTAGTACTGATAATTTGGTGTTAGAAGAGATGGTGACAAAGTTGAAACTCAAGAGGTAGAAACATCCACATCCATATCGGGTTGCCTAGGTGTAGGATGACCACAAGGTCATGGTCAGTGAATAGTGCCTAGTGAAGTTCAAAATTGGCGGGTACCATGATGAGGTACTATGTGATATCATATCTATGGATGCATGTCATATGTTGTTGGGTAGAGCTTAGCAATTTGACAAAATGTGTTGTACATGATGGTCATGTGAATACCTATTCTCTGATAAAGGATGGAGTGCGACATAAGCTAAAACCATTGAAAGAAACAGAAGAAAAGGTATGTGGTAACACAAGAATAACTTTTGTTAATAGAGAAAATTTCTTAGATGGTATGCAGCATGAGCATGTGTTTTACTTTAATTCCAAAGGCTGAGAGAGAGGAAGTAGAAGGTGTACCTGTAGAATTTGTAGATTTGTTGAATGAGTTTTAGGATATTGTGTCTGATAATGTGCCTAATGGATTACCACCAGTAAGAAAGATAAGTCATCAGATGGACTTGATTCTAGGAGCCAATTTTCCGAATAAGGCAGCACATAGAATGACACTAGCAAAATGTGAAGAGTTGAAGATAGATTTGAAGTTTAGTTCATCACATCATCCATAGATTGTATATGGGAGTAGTCCCAAAAATGCATCTGAGTTGAGGAAGATAGATAAAGGAGAAATAAGTAGTGTTGAAGCTGAGGATTTTGCAGAACATTTGAGGAACATCCATGAGGAGGTGAGGAAGCATATTACCAAGATGAATGCATAGTATAAGGCTAAGGTAGATGAGAAAATAAGGCATAAGGAATTTCAGGTTGGAGATGAAGTCATGGTTCATTTGTGGAAGGAGCGATTTCTAGTTGGTACATATAGCAAGTTGAAGATGAAAAAGTTTGGGCCATGTAAGATACTGAAGAAGCATGATTTGGAAAATACATATGAGGTCAAGTTGCCTACTAAGCTAAATATTTCACTAGTGTTTAACATTTCAGATCTGACAGAGTATCATGAAGGAGGTGTTGAAGATGAGGTTACAACAACACAATGGAGTATTCTAGCAACCAGTTCAAATATCAAGGAGATTGAAGACATACTAGATAGTCATGTTGGCAGAAGCATAAGGAATAGGACATATGAAGAATATTTAGTCAAATGGAAAGAATGACCTATTGAAGATTCATCATGGCTAATGAAGGAGGAGGTTAACCGTCTTGGTTTTCCTATGTACACCTGAGTCGTGATAGGGTCACTTCTCAAATTACCCCAGGTGTCTGATGCAAGAGCATCCTGGGTGTAAGAGCAATCTTGCATCACCCAAAAATATTTCTATTTGCTTTTCAATAAGGGCTATCTTGTGTAGAGCTGCTATTTATGGAAACTTACTATTTTTAGTAAGTTGGTCATATGATCTCGGAATGTTTTGATTTCATAGTTGGAGGTTCATCTCAATCATTTCAGCCTACCAGTTGAGTTTCATTGCCACATCATCAGTATTGGTGAAGTTATTGATGTTTTTGGGTATGAAATATTTCAGGTCAATTTTGAAGGCCTTAGATGCTCTGGATCGCGATTGACCCCTGGCTGACTAGCGCTAGCGCATGCCAAGTACTGAAGATCTTGTCATGGCATTTTCAAAAAGTGGTTACAATAGAAAAATGGAGTTACGATTAAAAAGTTATGGCCTCTGGAAGTTGGGTTACCTAAAATCATATTTTGTATTTCTTTTGAGCCGACCCTATTGTAATAATTGTGAAAAATAAATAATTCTATGTTTTGTTGGCCTAAAGGGCTAAATTTCTGGAACCTTCTCGGGCAGTGGAAATTGCCTATATAAAGAAGGCCCGTGGTGTTGTCTTAGGCAATTGGGGATAGTTCTAGGTAGTAGATCTAGGTATTGATTCGAGGCTTTGTCCTACAGAATATTGTAAGGGAATGCCCATTTGGCTTTGCATATTGTAATTCTGAAAGTTTGTAATTCCACATTTATGGAGATAATAAGAAGCTCATTTTCTGTTCTTGCATATTGTTGTTGTTTCTCTGTTTCTATTATGAGTTTGTGGTATTAAGGGGAGCATCCTTCATCATCTCCTCTTGTCTCTTCACTGGGGGGCAAGAGGTATTGTTGCGACTCTAAAATTTCCTATGGTTTTGAGTCGATATTCAAAAAATTTCCATAAGGCTCAGTTTAGTGCTTCAAAAGACCATTTTAAAGAACCTTAGTTCAAGTGCATATAATAGAGGACCTGATGAATTTCATGAGATGGTACTTGGGACATGTGTTCCTTTCCTTTAATTATACATATTTAGTTGGTTGCAACTCTTAGATCTCAGTTTTGATATGTTTTGGAGTTAGCCCATTGGAGGGCGTTGCATAAATTTGCCCTTTGGATTCTGTCTAGTTTTCACTAAATGACCTACTTTGAAGGTTTGCATCTAACACCAGATTGATAGTCATGATGAAATTATTGTTTCATCATATTGTATGCATGAGAGTGTGTCTCCATGCCCATTTTTAGATTCCTAGAGGTTTGTATGATCATTTTACCAAGCCTCTTCCGTTTTTATTTTATTCAGTTTCACTAAATGTGGGAATGTTGAATTTGAGGTAGCCTACATTGAGATCGTGCAAATAAAACCCCATCAATGATCAAGAGGAATTGAAGGTTTTTTTATATTGTAGACATTGAAATGATTCCCCCTGATGAGTTTTAGATCATTACCAATCCGTTTGACTCCTTTGCTCAATCAATTCCAAACCCAATTTATGTAGTTTCACTGTGTTTCAGTTCAGGATGTTCTGAAGGGCTAACTTTGAAGTTTATTCCTAAATAATTGGTTTGTCATTTTGGAAATCTGATTACAACCTTTTTTTCTATGTGTGAAAGATATTATTCACCCAAGGTTTTAGACCTTGAGGGTCCCGTTTGACATGTTTGCAAAGTCAAATCAGAAGGGGTTTTATGCTGATAATTAATGCTGATAGAACATACTTTGTAAAATAACCATTTTTAGTAATTAATAACTTGATGCCAGATGGTTTTCTCCAGATGGAATTTGATTCCTCACATTCCTTTCATATGAGTCTCCTACCAGAAGAATTCATTCTACCTCAGCTTGTCATTTGATATTTTTAGTTCATCTCCTTGAGAGGTCCTTTCCAACGTTTCCAACTTATGTTTATAGAGGAGATCTGAGTAGGTGATTTCAACATTTAAAATATCTCATTCTCGTCATCTTTAGGTGAATTTGTCTGATAGGGTATTTCTCTATGCTACAAATTGCATATTCACTGAGTTTCAACATCCAGTGATAAGCTTTGAACAGTGTTTTAAAGAGATGACTGGAGGCATTTTATTCATTTTAGCGACTTTGGCAAAGTTGTTTATAATCAAAGTTTTCAAGTATTTGGTGTTGTCCAAATCATTTCTAGTTGCTGGATTTGGTCATCCAGATCATTTTCAAAGTTTAAATGTTTGAACTCAAAATTTTTTTAGGCCGAACCCACTTGGGGCCCAGTATGTCTCCATAATTTTAAAGGAGTTTTGACTATCTCCCTTTTCTACAATTCTGTCATGTCTTCTTTTAACATTGGAGGATGCTTCCTTTTAGCATTTGTGTTCTCATCTATTTTGTTGGGAGTGTATGTGCGCATCGATAAAGGGCAGTGTGTGCACCTTCTATTGGTGTGTGCGCAATGTAACATGGGCTGCCCACTCACGTGAGGGAGGTGCTTGGTACGCACCATACTGGGATTGTGCATACCCTCCCTTGGTGCATTCCCCTTTGAATGTTTCTACAAAAACCAAGGGAAGTAAAGGTTCTCTTCAAATGTATTTTCATAAGAAAAGATAAATGTGTGCAAGGTATGGAGAAGGTTCTATGCACACCAAGCATGGAGATGGTATTGTTTAGTGCTCAAAAGAAAAAACAAATGAAGTGTTTGCAAGCACCAATTAGTACAAGAGCATTCGCACCATAATTAGGGTGCTTTGTGCACCAAAGTGGGATGGATGCTAGCATGCACTAATTCAAAGGGAGCTTCTAGTTAGAGTATGTGCCCAGCAACACACTATGGGTCAACGAAGAAATTGTTTTGTGCACGCACCATTTTGGTAATAAGGTTGTGAAAACACATTGAGCATAGGAAACAGATATGTGTGTGCAGGAAGGTAAGAGGGAAGAAAATGCAACAAGCAGTTGCATGTAGACATGAAGGGTTGGGTGCACATTAGCTTTGGGCTGCATTGTATGGTTAATCCCACATGCACCAAGAGTTGGTGCAATGAGATTTTTTAAAGAAAGGGCAGCCAAGACAAGGGTAAAGTGAAAAGGAGAGAACTATTATGGAAGGAGTCCATTCAGATGTGTGGGCCCAGGTGGTGTGTGCCATATGGGGATGCACAAAGATAAATTTTGAATATGAAACATTTAAAACACTCAGGAATAAATCCCACATTTGTGGGGTGGGCGGGTTTTGTAATGTTTATAAGGAAAATTGATCGCATTGTAATTTAAAGGAGCTGGAGGCTATGCATGTGTGCAGACTCTGGATGGTAGACTGATGATGATATAATTTTATAGACAGCTAGCAGGTGACTAGAGGTGAAGTGGGACACATGGCAGCTAGTCGTGTGTTCACTGAATGAACCAATAGTTAAGGAAAAGACTAGGCAACTTAGTGAGCGGTCAGTCGCCCAATCATTGGATGCTAGCGGTTAGAGACCAAACATCATGAGATTGGGAGAACAAGTAGTCGCTAGATCGTGTGATGAAGTTGTGGTTAGTGAGAACATTATGAGATTAGGTGAACACACAGTTGTGTGATTGCCAGATTCTTGGTAGCTAAGGTGATGACATTCAGAGAATAGGAGAATGAGGCTAATCACATGATCACTAGATTATAACCAAGGTCAAAGATTGGATCCAGAGATTCAGAGAAAAAAGGCATTCATTGGTTCTTAAGATAAACCCAGGGTTACAAAATTAATTTAGAGATCTAGTGAATGAAGCATTCGACCAGTCTCTAGATTAGAGGTCAATACAAAGGTTAAGTCTGAGCAACTAATAAGGTCGTGACAAGTGGAAAAATCTAGTTCATTTTAGGAATAAAGAGTAGGAATAAGGGAAAAATTATGCAGATTTAAAGGTTAAAATGTTGATTTAAATGGTTGTAATGTTTCTCAATAGTTTGAAAGTATTTTTATTTCAAAATGGACATGAATATTCAAAGAGAATTCTTGGTTTGAGAAAAAAAAGATCACTTCTGAGAAGCAAAGTTTCAATTTTCAAGGGTGAAGTGATTGTAAAGATGGAAGTAGTTGCAGAAAGAAGTGAATTTCACAGAAATGGAAGATATTTTATGAAAATTGGCAGCTATCAGTAGTTGGTAACTGAATTTTTTTTGCCTTTATCTCTTATTCTTCTCCATTGTTGCAAGGGAGAGAGTTCTAGTTTCGGTTCAAATTTTGTAGTCTAAATTCTTTGTGATAGTTCTGGGCTTGTTCCATGAGGATCCTTCTATAAATATGGCCCTTTTCTTCTCATATAGGGTCTTCTTACATCCTCTTTGGTTATTTAGACAAATATATGTGTAATGGTTTATCTTGTGAATGAGATGTGAACACTATTTTTACTACTATTAGATTGTCTCCATTTGCTTCCTGAAATTTATTGGTTAAAGAATCAAGGGTGTTTTAGTTTTTCTATTGTATGTCTACAATAGAGTTGTTTCAAGGAAATGACCAAATTTAGGATTGGTTTGTAGATGTTTATGAGTTGAGGTATCAAGGGTATCTCATACTTGTCCTTTAGTGGATGCTAATTAATGTATTGCTTATTTTTAGGGTTCTTCCAAGGGGAGGGTTAAAGTCCTTTGAATAGGTGATTGCATATCTGAGAACACAGGTGGATTGCTAAGAAGAGTTTGATCATTGGTGCATGATTGGTGTAAGGCATCATCATCTTAGACTATGTTATCTTATTGTTTCATACACTATTTGTTGCATGTTTCACTTGACTCTGTTACCCATTGGATAAGGCACTGATCTATGAGGGATTTGGGATATTTCAGAGATCCACTCCAACCCAAAACATAAATGATAACATTTTCCCTTTTAGGATTATAGGAGTTATGAAGTATTTCTAGTTTTCAGATTCATTGTGTGAAAGTGGGATTTTTCATAAGATCTGGTGAACACTAGGATATTTATTACCTAAAAGTCTGAAAACTATTCCACAGAGTGATATACTTGTAGGCCTATTGTTTTCAATAAGGAGTTATGTGTGTGCAGAGGAGGTGTACCCACCTGAGTGAGTGGAGCTGAAAGTGTAGAAGGTTTATAGGCCTTGTCAATGTTAGCCCTTTCTTGTCCTTTGGTTTGTAGGAAGAAGTAGATCTATGTCAATCAGATAAATATCCCATGTCTGGCTATCATATTCTCTTTTAGAATCAGAGGGTGCAAGAAATAGTACTGACAAAATTGGTGACTCTACTGGGTAAGAAATAAAGGATAGTTTGTTTAAGATGGTTCTTTCCTTGCTTTGCTGAATCATCCCATGGTCTGATCTATTTTATAGAGTCAAATTTCAAAAAATGGTTATATTATCTCATAGAGTGTGAGTGGTGATTTTGAGTTCTATATTTTAACCAGTGCTTAGAATTAGAATGTAAAGAATTTGCAGTTCATATGTAAACAATGTTTAAATCCTAATGAATTTTTGTGTTGGCTGGAAAGAAATACAAAAGTAAGTAAAACATTATTCTCTGGAAGGAAGTGGCGACTCTATGAAAAAAGAACTTGATGGAGCCACAAAGAAGGCTCTAGATCTACCTTGTTTCCTAGTCAACGGGTTGAGTTTCATTGCAAATACCTCCAGGTATTTTGATTTTCATATATAGATTTATTTTTATGAAAATTAGTTGTAAAAGTATTGATTCCCTATCAAGTTATTTAAGAACTAAGTGAGGGAATGGTTTTGTTGCATTTTATATGTAACCCACAAAAGTTCTTGTAGTATTTTCTTCATGGAAGACTATAGTCCCTTTTGTTTTGATGGCATCAAAGGTGCCCCTATTATTATTCCTACTGATATTAGGCAATATTTTCCAATATTTAGTGGTGATGGATCATATCTAGTGGGAGAACATTTAGATGACCTTGTTCATTTAATGTATGAGGTTGTGATTGAACATGAAGATGTTGCAATGAAAATATTAGTGCAGTCTCTTACTCAAAATGCAAGGGACTGGTTCTTATCCCTTCCTTCATGTTCAATCCCTTCTTTGGATGTATTGAGAGAAATGTTTATTAACTATTTTAATGAGATAGCCGGTGTTGATCAGTATGAAGTAAAAAATAAAGATCATTACCAAGACACTAGTATCTCTATTGATCACACCATTTGTGAAAATGATTATGAGGATTTACTCATTGAAATTGCTACCCTCAAGAAGAAAATTGCAAAGAATGATGCTGAAGACAAAAGGTTGTAGGCATTGGCTATTCTTTATGTTGACAATGAAGAGGCCAATGATTCTGATGTTGATTCTCATTTTGTAGAAAATATTGATTATGATGTTGATAATGAAGTCAATGAATATGAGAATGTTGAAGATGAGTCTGTGATTGATAATGTTTCCATTATATCTGTATATTTTTCTTCTTATCAGCGTGAAGAGGCAACTTTCCTTTTTCAATTTGAGAATGTTTTGTGTGAGAAGCCAGAAGATAAATATGATGTAGATGATGATTCATGCTGCTTTGCACAAAATAATTCAAGGCAAGAAATGTCATTCAATGTTCCAGACAATGATGATGTTTTCACCATCAAGAGTGAGGAAAATGAAATAAAGTGTGAAGTCCAATATCCGTTGAACAGTGAAAAGATTTCAGCACTCTTGGCTGATGAATTTCAAAGGTATGCAATTGTTGTGGAATTTTCTTTGTAGCACCCCAATGATATATAATTTGACACTGATAATGAGGTAGGTGTTCAAAGTAGTGAAGAATATAATCCATTTTTGTTAAAATTCCCCTCATGTAGTGACTCCACAAAAGAAGAAGATGAAGGTCATGACAGTGTGTTTTCATGTCATAAAGATTCTAGTAATGAGCAAGTTTCTTGTCCATTTCCTTTTCCTTCTTTTGATAAATCTAAAAATGATTGTGATAGTGTTGAGGAAAGTGTCTTCAATATTGATTGGGATAAAATCTATTTTGATAAAATTGATGATATAGATCAGTTGTCCTGCAATCACAATGTTTGTGAAAAGGATTCACACTTGGTTCATGATCTAGCTTGCGAAGATATCATGGAGGAACCGAGTTACACAATGGCTGAAATGTCTCATGAATATAAATCAGAGGTAACAACTTTATCTCAGCCATGTGAGTTTGTAGTAATGCATATTGATCATTGTGGCTTAAATTTTGATGCATTACTAGGTGAGTTTTGTATTTCTAGTCTTCAGCAAGATAAAGTAAATGATATTCCATATTTCTTGGAGTATGAATATGATTGTTGTGACTGGAAAAATGTGAGTGGAATAAATTATGGTTTTATTTTTCAGACCAAAGATATTCATGTATGTGGGTAGCAAGATGACCATGATACTTTCAGATGTTTGGTCACATATGTGGATAAAAATATGACCTTTGATTCAAGAGGGTTTTTATTTTACTTTAGTCGCTCAGGGCCACTAAATGAAGTTTTGATATTGTATATTTTGTAAATATTTTTTCCTAACAATCGTGTGGAGTGTTTACTTTCAATAAAGGGTTCCAAAATTTTGAGAAGAGAGAAGAAAAGTTTGGTTGGTCTGCGAAACAAGAGATTCTAGTTTCTCTGCATGCCCACAAGGGGCCCATGTCCCCAACTAGAGCCACTGTTGGGACTCTAAAATGTCAGAT
The DNA here is from genome assembly GCA_027943335.1 of Chamaecyparis obtusa. Taxonomy (NCBI): domain Eukaryota; kingdom Viridiplantae; phylum Streptophyta; class Pinopsida; order Cupressales; family Cupressaceae; genus Chamaecyparis; species Chamaecyparis obtusa. The sequence goes on along the minus strand of BSBK01003351.1, from coordinate 3,483,771 downwards.
GGTTTTGAATCCATATTTAGAAAATTTTTCGTAAGGCTCAGTTTAGTGCTTCAGAAGACCATTTTAAAGAACCCTAGTTCAAGTGCATATAGCAGAGGACCTGATGAATTTCATGCAATGGTGCTTGGTACATGTGTTCCTTGCCTTTCATTATACATATTCAGTTGGTTGAAACTCCTAGATCTTAGTTCTGACATGTTCTGGAGTTAGCCCATTGGAGGGCATTGCATAAATCTACACTTTGCATTCTGTTTGGTTTTCATTGAATGGCCTGCTTTGGGGGTTTACAACTAACACCAGGTTGATATTCATGATAAAAGGAATGTTTCATCACATTGTAGGCATGAGAGTATCTCCATGACCATTTTTAGATTCCTAGAGGTTTGTATGTCTAGTTTACCAGGCCTCTTCCGTTTGCATTTTATTCAGTTTCATTGAATGTGGGAATGCAAAATTTTAAGTAGGCTACTTTGAGATCATGCAAATCACACCCTGTCAATGATCAGGAGGAATTCAAGGTTGTTTTATATTATAGACATGGAAATGATTCCCCCTGACAAGTTTCAGATCATGACCAATCCGTTTGAATCCTTTGCTCAATCAATTCCAAACCCAATTTATGCAGTTTCACTGTGTTTCAATTCAGGATGTTCTAAAGAGCTGACTTTGAAGTTTATTTCTAAATAATCATTTTATAATTTGGGAAATCTAATTACAACCTTGTCTTCTATATGTGAAAGAGATTCTTCACCCAAGGTTTCAGACTATGAGGGTCCCATTTGACATGTTTGCAAAGTTAGATCAGAAGGGGTTTTATGCTGATAATTAATGCTAAGAGAACATACTTTGCAAATTAACCATTTTTAGTAATTAATAACTTCATGCTAGATTCTTTTCTCCAGATGGCATTTGATTCCTCCCATTCCTTGCATATGATTCTCCTATCAAAACAAGTGGTTCAGCCTCAACTCGTCATTTGATATTTTTAGTTCATCTCCTTGAGAGGTTGTTTCCAACATTTCCAGCTTGTGTTTACAAAGAAGATCTAAGCATGTGATTTCAACATTTAAAATATCTCACCCTGTTCATCTTTAGGTGAATCCATCTGATAGGGCATTTCTCTATGCTAAAAAGTTCAAATTCCCCAAGTTTCAACGTCCAATGATAAGTTTTCAATAGTATTTTAAAGAGATGATTCAAGGCATTTTATTCATTTTAGCAAGTTTGGCAAAGTTTAAAATCAAGGTTTTCAAGTATCTGGTGTTATCCAAATCATTTCCAGTTGTTGGAGTTGGTCATCCAGATTGTTTTCAAGCTTCAGATGTTTGAAATCAAAAAAAATTTAGGTCGGACCCACTTGGGGCCCAACATGTCTCAATAATTTTAAAGGAGTTTTGACCATCTCCCTTTTATACAATTCTGCCATGTCTTCTTTTAACATTAGAGGATGCTTCCTTTTAGCATTTGTGCACTCATCTATTTTGTCGGGAGTGTATGTGCACATTGATAAAGAGGGGTGTGTGCACCTTCTATTGGTGTGTGTGCACTGTAACATGGGTTGCCCACTCATGTGAGGGAGGTTCTTGGTATGCACCATGGTGGGATTGTACATACCCTCCCTTGGTGTGTTCCCCTTTGAATGCTACTACACAAACCAAGGGAAGTAAAGGTTCTCTTCAAATATATTTTCATAAGAAAAGGTAAATGTGTGCAGGGTATGGAGAAGGTTCTACACATACCAAGAATGGAGATGTTGTTTAGTGCCCAAAAGCAAAAAAAAATGAAGTGTTTGCAGGAACCAATTAGTACAGGAGTGCTTGCACCAGAATGAGGGTGCTTTGTACACCAAAGTGGGTTGGATGCTGGCACACTAATTCAAAGGGAGTTGCCAGTTAAAGTATGTGTCTAGCAACTCGTCATGCGGCAAGGAAGAAAATGTTTTGCACGTGCACCATTTTGGTAATAAGGCTATGAAAACATGTTGAGAATAGAAAATGGAGATGTGTGTGCGAGAAGGTAAGAGGGAAGAAAATGCAACAAGTAGTTGTGTGCATACATGAAGGGTTCAGTGCACATTAGCTTTGGGCTGCATTATGTGGTTAATCCCACATGCACCAAGAGTTGGTGCAATGAGATTTTTAAAAGAAAGGGAGGCCAAGACAATGATAAAGAGAAAAGGAGAGAGAGATATTGTGGAAGGAGGCCATTCAGATTTGTGGGCTGAGGTGGTGTGTGCAAGTTGGGCATGCACAAAGATAAATTTTGAATATGAAACATTTAAAACACTCAGGAATTTAATCCCACATTGGTGGGGTGGATGGGTTTTCTAATGTTTCTAAGGAAAAGCACTTGCATTGTAATTTGAAGGAGGTAGAGGCTATGCACACATGCGCAATTTGGAGCTGCCTTGGGAATGTTTTCGGTGGACCGATGATGATATAATTTTAAAGATAGCTTGTAGGAGATTGGAGGTGAAGTGGGACATGTGGCAACTAGTCGTATGTTTTTTAAATGAAATGGTGGTTAAGGAAAAGATTAGGCAACTCAACGAGTGGTCAGTTTCCCAATCGTTGGATGCTAGCAGTTAGAAACCAAACATCATGAGATTGGGAGAACATGAAGTCACCAAATCGCATGATTGAGTTGTAGTTAGTGACAACATTGTGAGATTGGGAGAACACACAGTCATGTGATTACCAGATTCTTAGCAGCTAAGGTGATGACATTCAGAGAATAGGAGAATGAGCCTAGTCACGTGTTCGCCAGATTATAAGCATGGCCAAATATTGCATCCAGAGATTCAGAGAACAAAGGCATTCAATGGTTCTCTAGATAAACCCAAGGTTACAAAATTCATTTAGAGATCTAGAGAACGAATCATTCTCCCATTCTCTAGAATAGAGGTCAATGCCAGGGTTAAGTTTGAGCAACTAATAAGGTCATGACAAGTGGTGAAATATGGTGCATTCTAGGAATAAAGAGTGGGAATAAGGGAAAAAATATGCAGATTTAAAGGTTAAAATGTTGATTTAAATGGTTGTAATGTTTCTCAATAGTTTGAAAGTATTTTTATTTTAAAATGGACATGAGTATTCATGGAGCATTCTCAATTTGAGCAAAATTAGATCACTTCTAAGAGGCAAATTTTAATTTTGGAGGGAGAAGTGATTGTAAAGATGGAGATAGTTGTGAAACGAAGTGAATTTGGAAGAAATGGAAGATATTTTATGAAAATTGGGAGCTTTCAATAGTTGGTAACCGAGTTTGTTTTGCCTTTATCTCTTCTTTTTCTCCATTGTTGCAAGGCAGAGATTTCTAGTTCTAGTTTGAATTTGGAGTCTAAATTCTTTTTGATCATTCTGGGTTGGTTCCCTAAGGATCCTTCTATAAATATGCTCCTTTTCTTCTCATATATAGTGTTGTTGTATCCTCTCTGGTTATTCAAACAAATATATGTGTAATGGTTTATCTTGTGAATGAGATTGCATTACTATTTTTACTACTATCAGATTGTCTCCATTTGCATCTTGAAATTTATTGGTTAAAGCATCAATGATGTTTTAGTTTTTCTATTGTATGTCTGCAATAGAGTTTTTTCAAGGAAATGACTAAATTTAGGATTGGTTTTCAGATGTGTATGAGTTTAGGTATCAAGGGTATCTTGTATTTGTCTTTCAATGGATGTTGATTAATGAATTGCTTATTTCTAGGCTTCTTCTAAGGGGAGGGTTAAAGTCCTTTGAATAGGTGATTGCATATCTGAGAACATAGGTGGATTACTAAGAAGAGTTTGATCAATGGTGCATGATTGGTGTAAGGCATCGTCATCTTAGACTGTGTTATCTTCTTGTTTCATAAGTTGTCTGTTGCATGTTTCATTTGACTTTGTTTCCCATTGGATAAGGCATTGGTCTATGAGGCATTTGGGGTATTTTAGAGATCCACTCCTACCCAAAACATAAATGATAACATTTTCCCTTTAAGGTTGATAGGAGGAGTTAGGAACTATTTCTAGTTTTTAGATTCATTGTATGCAAGTGGGATTTTGCATAAGATCTCATGAACACTAGGGTATTTGTTACCTAAAATTATGAAAACTATTCCACAAAGTGATATACTTGTAGGTCTATTATTTTCAATAAGGATTTATGTGTGTGCAGAGGAGGTGTACCCTCCTAATTGAGTGGATCTCGAAGTATAGAAGGTTTGTTGGCCTTGTCATTGCTATCCCTTTCTTGTCCATTGGTTTGTAGGATGAAGTAGATCTATGTCAATCAGATAAATATCCTATGTCTAGTTATCATTTTCTCTTTTAGAATCGGAGGGTGCAAGAAATGGGACTGACAGGTATCTCTTCTAGTTCTCTAGAATCCATTATGCTCTTAGCATGTTTTTGTTTTAGCATAATTGGTTATTCTTTCTATATTCTATCCCTGTGGTTTTTTATTATGATCATAATCATCCATAGTTCTCTTTTCAAGATATATTTTATAAAGACATTTTTTTTGAAAGGGTACACCTTTCTTTCATCTCTAGGGGGAAAGATCTTCCTTCTTTGTCTTTGTCTAGGGATCTTCTTTCCCTAGCTTAGTGGCATTTGTTTATTCGACAACATTATTTTATTATACTAACTGATGTTTTGGCTATGGATATCCTTTTATGTGAGAGGTTGTTGTCCTAGGTCATCACCTCTTCTTTATTTTTCAAATTATGTTCTTTATAAATTCTTTCCCTTGCTATATGGTTGGAGTTTGATTCCTTTGTTCCAAGATTCCTCTTCCTCTTGATTGCATGGGGCTTGATGATTGAATCTTTAGTCCCTCTTTGTTTTTCTTTGAAAGATTATATTTTATCCAAAGAACTCCTCTATGATGGAGGTCTTGTTGATAAGATCTCTTTCTCTTTGAGGATCCCTTTTTCATAAGTGACATATCCTTTTTCATGATTATCTATGCTCTTTGATGTAAGGGTCAATACCCTTCTCTAAGAATATAATTTACATTGGTGTTAATAGGATATCTCCTTACTTTGTGAAGTAGGTATCCTCCTCTTCTTTATCTTGTCTAGTAGTTAGCCACAACAAGGAGGGGGCATATATAGGGTCTCCCTTATGCTTCAATTTTCAATTTCAAATATACTAAATCCTCAAAAGGTAACACCCATAAGTTGCTAAATCCTGAAGAGACAAGCATTTTTAATTTCAAATATGCTAAATCCTCAGAAGATAACGCACATAAGTTTCTAAATCCTGAAGAGACATGCATTTTCAATTTCAAATATGCTCAATCCTCGGAAGGTAACACACACAAGTTGCTAAATCCTAAAGAGACATGCATTTTCAATTTCAAATATGCTAAATCCTCAAAAGGTAATGCACATAAGTCACTAAATCCTGAAGAGACACACATTTTCAATTTCAAATATCCTAAATCCTCAGAAGGTAATGCACATAAGTTGCTAAATCTTGAAGAGACACACATTTTCAATTTCAAACATGCTAAATCCTTGGAAGGTAACGCACATAGGTTTCTAACTCTTGAAGCGACATGCATTTTATATTCCATAGTGATACAAGAATGTGGATCTATGGGTATTCCAAAAGTTGTCAAAAGATGCATTACAACTACAAAGCACAATTTTTGGGTGAACTATCACATTTTTCTACCTATTGGGCTCTCCCTCCTTGGTGATTCATAGTAATGTGGGCATCTTACTGGGCAAGGTAATCATTCTCTCTTCTCTCTCTTTCTTCTTTCATGCTAGTAGGATTAGATCATTAAGATATTTTATTTATAGTGTTTCTCTTGTCTTTCTTATGTAATGATTTATGATTTTATGATAGCTTTCCAAATATGATACTAGTATAGGAAGCATTTCTTAGCAAGGTTTCCTTTGTGAGTTGATTTAAATTTATTTTTGTACTAACCCATCTTTTTGTGTCTCCTAGCTTTGTCTTTATTTTTTCTCTTTTTTTTCGAACCCTCGTGCATGTATGTTGAGTTAGAATCCTTGGCCTTGGGGCTCAAGTCCTTAACTAAGTGATATTATACCTCATTGTGATTAACTTGAATCTTTCTTCTCCTTTACCAAGAGTTTGTAATGAGTCCACACTCTTGCTAAAGTGGGGGCTAAATGTATCTTCAAAAAATGGAAGCACTTCCATTTAGGACTAGTTTAGCCCCCCGAGTAAGTGGTTTGGGGTCATTTCAAATGCCTTGAATGGGTCTTTGTCTTGGATCCGACTTTTTCCCCTGGTCTACCCTATTTTCTACTTCCTTTCTACCTCTTTCTGGCATCCTACTCTGTGAATCTAATGTTCTTGACTTCTGGGTCAAGGTTGAGCTCAACCTTGACCTAGGTTAAGGTCAACCTCAAATTTGACCTAGTTCAGGGTCGACCTCAACCCTGACCTAGGGTTTAAATTTCATATTCTAAAGGTTTTCGGATGTCAAGATTTGGAAAGATTTATTTCCAACTTCCGAGTTAGTTGTTTCAGGCTTCAAAATGGTAAACTCTTAAATGATATTTAATTTAGGTCCCCTTCCAATGGTATAGGCTTAATGGGAATTTAATTCTCCTATGTTGGCATCTTTAGAAGTTTTTTCCCTAGGCTAGTATAAAAAGGAAGCCTTCTCCTCTCATTTCAATCATCAATCAAGTGTGCAATCCATCCTCCATCCTCACTCAAGAAACATCCAAGATTTCAAGCATTATCAAACAATCATTTTCAATCAAGGAAGCATTCAAGAAATCATCTACATTCAAGAATTTAGTTTCTCCATTGAAGATCAAGGATTCAAGAATTCAAACCTTTGAAGGGATTTGGCTCAAGCATTCAAGATTCATCATTCAAACCCTAGATCTATCCATCATGGTGGTGTGATCTTCCTTCAAGATCTTTTGTTCATCTTCAAGATCTAATCATTATTCCTTGAAGGTGGATTCCAAGCATACAATCATGGAGGTTTTGATTTAAATTTATGGTTATTAGTGTTGAGTCCAAGATTTCATATTGACATACTTGTTTACATTTCAAATACAATTGCATATCTATTGAATACAATAGCTTTGTTGTTATATCTACTTCTACTAATTTCTAGCATTCTCTATTTTAATTTTATTTCAAGGTTGATTCAAAACTAGGGTTTGACCAAGGAAAACCCCTCATCGAAACAAAAAAGCCATTTTTCTTGCAGGAACGGGTACGTAACAATGAATTATAGTGTAGATTCAGATACCCTTTTCGTAAAACTTTAAGGATTTGCAAATAGAATTTTCGTCAAAGCAACACAGCTCAAGGTTCACATAAAGGGGTCAAGGTCGACCTTTGTTTGGGTCAAGGTTGACCTTTCTTAGAAAAGCACAATATTTCTCAGTTTTCTCTTTCTCTGTGTTTCTAGGCCAAATCTGATTGCAGAATTTCTCGAAATTGAGTACAGACACTAGAAGAGAACATTTTTGAGATCTGCTACCTTTCAAGATAAGTGTTTATGTTTTATTAGTAATTTATGTCAACAAAATTTTCCACACATAAACAACCCCCAAACATAGATATAAAAATATATCTTCATATATATTTTTATATCTTACATATGTTAGGAGTCAAAGAAAAGAGTAGGCTCACTACCTAGGCACACTGCCCAAAGAAGGTTATGTCCACCTCCAGAATTGTATGTTCACAACACCTAAGTGTATGTAAGGAAATACAAAATCCTTGTGAAGTGTCTGATAGAAACTATCTTTTCTTGATTATTTCCAATAAAGTATAAAATATCCTCTCCTCTACATCAGAAAATTCAAGCTCACAACTTTCATACTCTTCTTTTACATCTTACTTTCATACTACAAACCTTTTCAAAAAGAAAAGATCTTAGATATATACCCTACTACAAATAACTAATCAATTCGACCAATTAAGCTTTCCTAATATACAAATAATTAAACAACCCATTGCTAAGATACACACATTATCTATAAAAAGTATACAACAATTACATTTCAATAATTAAGGGCCAACATCTGTAATTCATGCTCTCTATTCATAATACATACTACAATTTTGAAGTTGGTCCCAAATATTTCTCCTCCAGAACATTCTCCACCACTGTCGTCATCATGCTTCCCATGACTTTCTAAGATCACCAAACACTCCTTAATACATTATCTGACATTCCTTAAGCTCGCATATATTGAATCCATATCACTTGTAAGCTATATTCAAAAATTATAGACTTACTCTGTCAACTTCCACTATCACAGTCTAGTAACCATTCTTCACTAAATATTATGTAACTCAACCAATATGAATTATTACGGCATGTAATCTTGGATATAAGATCACAACACTTCCCTATACATAAATCTATGTTTTCTCATTCTGAATCAATTGTACAATATCCATACAGTGTAATAACCTATTTATTTTCATCATAGAAACATATGTTGACATTAGTGTCAAAACAAAAGTGACAATAGTATCGATTCCAAAAACACTCAACAAGATAATGTAGTGATTAAACATATAAAATGCATCAGCAATATCCAACACATTTCCCTTCTTTTACATAAACATTGGCATCTAATATACACATGGAAGCTCATTTCTCTTTTTTTATAGAAAATTTGACATATGTTGACATCAATGACAAAACATGAATGAAAATAGTATTGATTCTAACAACACTCATCAAGATAATGTAGTGATTAAACATATAAATGCATCAGTAATATCTAAAAATATTCACCTTTGGAATTCATGGAAACATATGGGAAAATCCATCAACCCAAATCTATCAGATAAAAAATACTCTCTCAATACAACCTTCTCAAAGACAATGAACTATTTTCCATACTATCCCCATATAGTAGGGATTTTCTCATAGTATCTCTCCCCCTTTGACAACAATGGAAAAGTGTGCCATAAGTTATGAACTGTCTTCTATTTAGACTTTATCAACCAGGTGCTGAATCACCCAAATGTATTTTGTAAGTTTCCAATGATCACTCCCCCTAAGGAGTAGATCCATACATCAAGTCCATAAAATGATAGAGGTTTGAATACCTCTGGACTTATGCATCCTTGACTCATTTAATTCTCACTAGGAGGGGCTTGCACCCCAAGCATACCTCTGAGATACTCAAAGGCATCTTTTGGAAATGGCTTTGTAAAGATGGATGCTATCTGTTCTTTTGTGCTAACGTATTCCAACCTTATTTCTTTCTCTTCTACCTTGTCTCTCAAGAAGTGATACTTAATAGAAATATTCTTAGTTTTAGAATGCATCACATGATTCTTTTACATATTCATTGTACTGGTGTTATCACAATGGATAACCATAGGCTCAACAAAATTTATTCCAATATCTTTCAAGATTTGTCTCAGCCAGACGATTTGAGTGCAATTAATAATAGAAGCAACATACTCAGATTCAGCAGTAGATTGAGCTATACAATATTTATTTTTACTTAACCATGAAACCAAAATTTTCCCAAGAAAAAATGCACCTCCACTAGTACTCTTCATGTCATCAATGTTCCCTTCCCAATCAACATCAGTATAAGCATGTAGTTCAAAGTCATCATTTTTATCATACCATAAGCCATATTCCATCGTTCCTTTCTGGTATCTAAATATCCTTTTTACAAAAACCATGTGTGTCTCTTTAGGATCTATTGGATATTGATGATGTATTTAATATGTTTAATCACTACATTATCTTGTTGAGTGGTGTTTGAATCATACTATTATCAAGTCATGTTTTCTCACTAATGTCAACATATGTTTCTATGAAGAAAGAAGATTGGTTATTACAATGTATAGATACTGTGCGGTTGATTCAGAATGAGAGAACATAGATTTATGTATAGGGAAGTGTTGTGATCTTATATCCAAGATCTCATGATGTAATAATTCATATTTGATGAGTTGCAAAATATTTAGTAAAGACTAGTTGCTGGACTATGACAGGGGAAGTTGACAGAGTAAGTCTCTATGTTCTGAGTATATCTTGCAATCAATGTGAATATAGTGTATGAAAGTTTAAGGGATGTCAGATAGCATATTGAGGAATGTTCATTGATCTTAGAAAGTCATTGAGAACATGATAACATTATTTGTGGCATGTGTTTTGGAGGAGACCTATTTGGAGTCAACTTTAGAATTAAAGCATGTATTATGAATGGAGAGCATAAATTACGGATGCCATACCTTAATTGTTGAAATGTAACTATTGTATACTTGTTCTAGATACCATGTGTATCTTATCAAGGGGTTATGTAATTATTTATATATTAGGAAAGCCTAATTGGCCGACCTGATCATTTAATTGTAATAAGGTATATATGTAAGATCTTTTCTTTTGAAAATTGATGTAGTATGAAAGTGAGATGTAAAAAGGGAATGTGGAAGTTGTGAGCTTGTATCTACTAAATATAGAGTAGAGGATAGTCTATACTTCATTAGAAATAATCAAGAAAAGATAGTTTATATCAGATAGTTCAAGGATTGTGTATTTCCTTACATACACTTCAATTGCAAATAGTAAGTTCTGAAGGTGGACATAACCTTCTTTGGGAGATGAGCCTACTCTTTTCTTGACTCCTAATAGGGTCTTTCCTTTAATAGGGACTATGTACTATAATGTTTTTATAATCTTGTTACAGGGCTAGATTTTTTAACAGGGATACAATACTCTTAGTACATCATTTGTGGGTGCTAATTTCCACCGGGTTTTCACCTTTAATAGGGTTTTCTTGACAAAAAAATATTTTATTATTGTGTTTTTACAGTGCTATCATTTTATTTAGTATTGTTTCTATTCAAAGTTCAAAGCTTAATAATTTTTCTCACAACTCATTCACCCCCCCTCTCATTTGTTTTGGTGGACTTTTATTCCTAACAATTGGTATTATAGCAACTAGTCCTTAGAGAGAAATCTTAACAACTTGAGGTGATCTTGGAGATGGCATTCTATAGGAAGGATAGTCCAAAATTTGATCCTGAAAACTTTGACAGTTGGAAGAACAAGATGAGAACCAATTTTCTATGTTTGGGTATTGATTACTAGATGATCACAAAGAATGAGGTAACCATGAAGGCTAAGGATGAATTGGATAAAGCTACTAACAAATAAAAGAAGACATTTTCATATAGCATGGTCGAAAGGGAAGCACTGATCAGGGCACTCTCTGAAGGAGAATTTATTGAGGAGAAAGATCTGGATTCAGCACACAAAATTTGGGTAAGATTAGAAGCATTGTATAAAGGAGATAAGTTTACTAAGAAAGAAAAATTATAGAATTGGAAAATAAGAATGGAGAAGTTGCAAATGAAAGATGGTGAAAACATTAGAGCTTATGTAAAGAGAGTTAGAGAAGTTGTGATTGGAATTAGAAATTCTAGAAGAACTTATGAAGAGGAAGAAATCATTGCAAAGATCCTTAGATCATTGACACCTGTTTACAAGACCAAAGTTCAGGCTATAGAAGAGATTATACCTTTTACTAAAAACTTTAGCAAAGAAATGTTGATTGCAAATCTAACTACCTTTGAAGCTATAGAAATGGGATAATCTTTACCTAAAGTTGAAACATCATTTAAGGAATCTACACACAAAAAGACATTGTCTAGAATTTTGAGTACCAACATTGATAATATAAAATAAGAACTTGGTGAATATATTGATGAATGGGAACATATAAAAGAAGAAGAAGAAACAAACCTAGATGAACTTGTTTCCCTAATCACTAGAAGAGAAAAGAGAGGTAAGGGTAAATTTGAAGGAAAGTTACCTTTGAAATGTTTTTCATTCAATAAGATAGGTCACTTTGCATCTAGGTGTGCTACAAGAGTTCCTCAACACAAACCTAAGTTTCTCAAACATAAGTATTCAAAAGAAAAGCAATCTTATTATGCTAGTGAAAGTATTTTTGATGATGATTTTGATGATTAAGAGATTGGATTAATGGATATCAAAGATGAAAGACCATTACAAGAAGAAAAAGCTTTAGTATCACATGTTGATAAGAAATCTAAATGGGTTATAGACAACAGTTTCTCACATCATATGATTGGAGATAAAGATGAGTTTTTTAAACTAAATAAGTATGATGGTGGTGTTGTAAGATTTAGAGACAATGTTCCTAATCCTATCATAGTAATAGGATATATTTCTTTCGATCGAAAGACTAATACTAAAAATGTACTACTTGTTGATGGACTTAAGAATAACTTGTTGAGTGTTGGATATCTAATGGACAAAGGGTATCAATTGAAATTAATTGATGGGAAATGTTTTATCAGAAATAAGATAGGAAATCTGATTGCAACTGATATTAAATCTAGAGGTAATGTATTTGACTTAAATACATCTAAAGAATCTTGTTTCATTGCAAAGATAGATGACAGTTGGTTATGGTACAGAAGGTTTTTTCGTGCTGATTTTGATAATATTGTTAAGGAAAGATTGACTAATGCAGTAAGAGACCTACCTAAAATTGTAAAACAATCTAACACTATGTGTAGAGAATGTGTTATGGGAAAGCAAACTAGAAGCAGTTATAAAATTAAATCATATACAACAAAAGGAAAATTGGATTTAGTACATATAGACCTATGTGGACCTACAAGGACAAGATCATACTATGGTGAAAGGTACTTTATACTTTTTATTGATGACTTTTCTAGAATGATGTAGATCACCTAATTGAAAGGGAAATCAGAAGCATTTGACAACTTGAAGTTATTCAAAGGAAAAGTAGAAAATGAATGAGGATTAAAGATAAAATGTTTGAGATCAGAAAGAGGTGGAGAATTTACTTTAGATATATTCAACTCATATTGCAAAGAGCATGGAATACACAGCCATAAATCTTGTCCTAGGACTCCACATAAAAATGGGATAGCAGAGCGAAGAAACAAAACAATATTGGATGTTGCTAGAACAATGTTGCTAGAAGGAAATGTATCTTATGTACATTGGAGGGAAGCTATTGGGACAACAATATACACATTAAACAAAATTCAAATCAGAGAAGGTACAAATAAGAATCCCTATGAATTGTGGTTTAATCATACTCCTACTATAAAATATTTCAAAATATTTAAAAGAATGATATATGAAAAGAGATGATGAAATAGTAAAATTTGATGCTAGAAGTGATGAATGAATTTTTATGGGTTATTCTACTAAAATCAAGGCTTACAAATGTTTTAACCTAAGATTGAGAAAGATGATTGAAAGTAACAATATGAAGATAGATGAAATTTTTTAGATACAAGAGAGAATGTATGATTGTTATCAGAATATAGAGTTCAAATAGGATGCTACTACAGAAGAAAAAGAACCTGTTGAACTGACTATGAAAATGAGACTTCTGATGATGAAACAAATGAGGTTACTTAGATTCCAAAGACTCTGAGGTATGTTAAGAAAGATCATCTTGAAAATCAAATTATTGGTTTGTTTGATTTCTCAAGTTGAACCAAATACTACTGATGAAGCTTGTAAAGATGAATCTTGGATCAAAGATATGCAGGAAGAATTAGATCAGATAAATAAAAATAGCACTTGAGAATTGGTTTCTAAATCTAAAGACAAAAATGTGATAGGAACTAAGTGGGTTTTCACAAACAAAATGAAGGAAGAAGGAATTGTTGTAAGAAACAAAGCAATTCTAGTATACAAAGGCTATTCACAACCAGTAGGCATAGATTTTGAAGAGACATTTTCTCATGTTGCTAGGATAGAAGCTGTGAGATTATTTCTAGCCTCTGTAGCACATAAAGACTTCAAGGTGTATCAGATGGATGTAAAATCTGCATATTCAAATGGGGATTTTGAAGAAGAGGTGTATATAGATCAACCTAATGGATTTCCTCTAACAAAAGATGAAGACATGGTATGCAAGTTGAAGAAGGCACTGTTTGGACTGAAGCAAGCACCAGGGGATTAGTATGCAAGGTTAGACAAGTACTTAATTTTCCTTGGATTCAGAAAAGGTAATGCTGACAACAATCTATACTAAAAAACTAGTCAAGATAGAATTTTGATAATAGAAGGTTTTGTTCATGACATTATTTTTGGATTCAATGATGAGATGTGTAAAGAATTATCTAAAGAAATGGAAAATGAATTTGAGATTTCCATGATAGGAAAGATAAAATTCTTTCTTGGGCTGCAAATAAATTAGAGCAAGATTGGCACTTTTATTTCTCAAACTAAGTTTCTTAAAGAGATGTTGAAAAAGTTTGGAATGGAAGATTGTAAACCTATTGGTACACCCATGGTGACTGGCCATAAACTAAAAAATAATGATGAAACCAAGAGTGCTTTTTAGACCAATTATAGATCAATGATTGGAGGATTACAATATCTGACTCACTCCGGATAGGATATTGCTAATGTTGTTGGAATTGTGGCCAGATATCAGGCAGATCCTAAAGAAACACATGGCTACTATAAAAGGATATTTAGATATCTGAAAGAAATAATGGAATATGGCTTATGGTATGATAAAAATGATGACTTTGTATTACATGCTTATACTAATGCCAATTGGGCAGGGAACATTGATGATAGGAAGAGTAGTAATGGAGATGCATTTTTCCTTAGGAAAAGGTTGGTTTCATGGTTAAGTAAGAAGCAAGATTGCATAGCTCAATCTACTATTGAATTTGAGTATGTTGTTGTTGCTATTAATTTTACTCAAATTGTTTGGATGAAAAAAATGTTGAAAGATATTGGAATAACTTTTGTTGAACTTGTGGTTATCCATTGTAATAAAACCAGTACAGTGAATATGTCAAAGAATCTAGTGATGCATTCTAAAACTAAGCATATTTCTATTAAGTATCACTTTTTGAGAGATAAGGTAATTGAGAAAGAGATAAAATTGGAATACATTAGCACAAAAGAACAAATAGAAAACATCTTTACAAATCCATTTCCAAAAGATACCTTTGAGTATCTCAAAGGCATGCTTGGGGTGAAAGCCCCTCCTAGTGAGAACTAAATGATGCGGGGATGCATCAGTCCAGAGGTATTTAGAGATCCATCATTTTCTGGACTTGGTGTATGGATCTACTCCTTAGGGGGAGTGATTGTTGGAAGCTTACAAAATACATTTGGGTGATGCAACACCTACTTGATCAAGACTAAATAGAAGACAATTGATAACTTATGGAAACCTTTTCCATTATTTTTAAAGGGGTAAAGATAATATGAGAAATTCCATACTCTATGGGGATTCTAAATTCTATGGAGAATAATTCACTATTTTGAGAGAGAGTATTTTTTATCTGAAAGATTTGGATCAATGTATTTTCCCATATGTTGCCATGAATGCCAAAGGGGGAGATTGTTAGATATTGATGATGCATTTAATATATTTAATCACTACATTATATTGTTAAATGGTGTTGGAATCATACTATTGTGAAGTCATGTTTTATCACTGATGTTAACATATGTTTCTATGAAGAAAGAATAATAGTTATTATAGTGTACGGATACTATACGGTTGATTTAGAATGAGAGAACATAGATTTATGTGCAAGGAAGTGTTGTGATATTATATCCAAGATCACGTGCTATAATAATTCATATTGGCTGAGTTGAAAAATATTTAGTAAAGACTGGTTACTGGACTATGACAATGGAAGTTGACAAAGTAATTCTTTGTATTTTGAGTATATCTTACAATCAATGTGGATCTATTTTATGTGAGTTTAACAGATGTCAGATAATATACTAAGAAATGTTCATTGATCTTAGCAATTCATGGAGAAAATGATGATGTCATTTATGGCGTGTGTTTTGGAGGAGACCTATTTGGAGCTGACTTTAGAACTGAAGCGTGTATTATGAATGGAAAGCATAAATTATAGATGTTGAACCTTAATTCTTGAAATGTAACTATTGAATACTTTTTCTAGATACCATGTGTATCTTATCAAGGGGATAAGTAATTGTTTGTATATTAGGAAATCCTAATTGGCCAAACTAGTCATTTAATTGTAATAAGGTATATATGTAAGATCTTTTCTTTTGAAAAGTGATGTAGTATGAAAGTGAGATGTAAAAAGTGAATGTGGAAGTTGTGATATTGTATCTACTAAATGTAGAGTAGAGGATAGTCTATACTTCATTGGAAATAATCAAGCAAAGATAGTTTCTATCAAACAGTTCAAGGATTATGTATTTCCTTGTATACACTTGTGTTGCGAAAAATGAGTTCTGAAGGTGGACATAACCTTCTTTGGGCAGTGAGCCTACTCTTTTCTTTGACTCCTAACATGGTATGTCCTTTAACAAAGACTGTGTACTATAATGTTTTAATAATCTCCTAACAGGGCTAGGTCTTTTAACAGGGATACAATACTCTTAGTACTTCATTTGTGGGTGCTAACACCTACTGGGGTTTTACCTTTAACAGGGTTTCCTCGACAACAAAATATTATGCTATTATGTTTTTACTATGGTATCATTTGATTTAGTATTGCTTCTATTCAAAGTTCAAAGATTAATAATCTATTTCACAAGTGATTCACCCCCCCCCCTCTCAGTTGTGTTGGTGGACTGTTATTCCTAAAAGGATCTTCCTGATATCTAGCCACAATTATAATAGCATTAGTAATATCTGGGTTCGGAGTGAGTTATATATTGTAATCCTCCAATCATTGATCTATACTTAGTTTGAAAAACACTCTTGGTCTCATTAGTATTTTTCATTTTATGGCTAGTCAACATGGGTGTATCAACAATTCTATTATCTTCCCTTCCAAACTTTTTCAACATTTCTTTAAGATATTTAGTTTGAGAAATAAAATTGTCATTCTTGCTTTGATTTATTCATAGTCCAAGAAATAATTTCATCTCACCTATCATGGACATCTCAAATTCATTCTCTATTTCTTTAGAAAACTTCTTACACATCTCATCATTGCCTCAAAAAATAATATCATCAACAAAAACTTCTATTATCAAAATTCCATCTTCACTAGTTGTTAAATACAAGTTACTGTTAGCATTACCTTTTCTAAATCATCACGAAGTAAGTACTTGTCTAACCTTATATACCAATCCCTTGGTGCTTGCTTCAATCCATATAGTTCCTTCTTTAACTTGAAAACCATGTCTTTATCTCCTGTTAGAGTAAATCCATCTGGTTGTTCTATGTATACCTCCTCTTCAAGATCTCCATTTAGAAATACAGATTTTACATCCATCTGATATACCTTGAAGTCTTTATGTGTGACAAAGGCTATAAATAGTCTCATAGATTCTAACCTATCAACAAGAGAAAACATCTCTTCAAAATCTATGCCTTCTTCTTGTGAATATCCTTTCCATACCAATATTGATTTGTTTGTTACAACAATTCCTTCTTCATTCATTTTGTTTATGAAAGCCCACTAAGTTCATATTACATTTTTGTCTTTGGGTCTAGGAACCAATTCCCAAGTGTTATTTTTCTTTATCTGATCTAACTCTTCCTGCATAGCTTTGATCCAAGATTCACCTCTACAAGCTTCATCGGTAGTCTTTAGTTCAACTTGAGAAATCAAACAAATTTATTCCCTTATCTCTTATCTAGTCATTATTCCTTGACTTGCATTACCAATAATTTGATTCTCAGGATAATTTTTATTAACATACCTCAGAGTTTCAGGAATCTTAGTAACTTCATTTGCGTCATCATCAAAAATATAATTTTCACAATCAATGTCAACATGTTCTTCTTTTGTAGTAGCGGCCTCCTTGATCTTTGTATTCCGATTACAATCATACATTCTCTCTTGTATCTAAAATTTTTCATCTATCTTCACATTATTAGATTCAATCATCTTTCTCAATCACAGGTTAAAACATTTGTAATAATTTCTTTAGTAGAATAACCAAGAAAAATTCCTTCATCACTTCTAGCATCAAATTTTCATGTTTCATCATCTCTTTTGATATAGCATTTGCTTCCAAATATTCTGAAATATTTTACAATAGGAGTATGATTAAACCACAATTCATAAGGAGTCTTATTTGTACCTTCTATAATTTTAATTCTATTGAATGTGTATATTGTTTTCCCAATAGCTTCTCTCCAATGTACATGAGATACATTTCCTTCTAGCAACATTATCGTAGCAGCATCCAATATTGTTTTGTTTCTTCATTCTGTTATCCCATTTTGATGTGCATTCCTAGGAGAAGATGTTTTTTTTGTGTATTCCAAGCTCTTCACAATATGAATTGAATAGATCTGAAGTAAACTCTCCACCTTTCTCTAATATCAAACATTTTATGTTTAATCCTGATTCATTTTGTACTTTTGCATTGAATAACTTGAATTTGTCAAATTCTTTTGATTTCTCTTTCAAGTAAGTGATCCACATTATTCTAGAAAATTCATCAACAAAAAGTATAAAGTACCTTTCACCATAGTATGATCTTGTCCTTGTAGGTCCACATAGGTCTGTATTGTATCAGATCCAACTTTCCTTTTGATGTATATGATTTAATTTTATAACTGGTTCTAGTCTTCTTTCCCATAACACACTCTCTACACATAGTGTTAGATGGTTTTACAATTTTAGGTAGGTCTATCACTGCATTATTCAATCTTTCCTTCACAATATTATCAAAATTAACATGACAAAACCTATGTGCCATAACCAACTATCATCTATCTTTGCAACAAAATAAGAAGGTTCATGTGTATTTAACTCAAATACATTACCT
Organism: Chamaecyparis obtusa; assembly: GCA_027943335.1. NCBI lineage: Eukaryota > Viridiplantae > Streptophyta > Pinopsida > Cupressales > Cupressaceae > Chamaecyparis > Chamaecyparis obtusa. The sequence continues at coordinate 3,465,037 of BSBK01003351.1, read as the reverse complement.
CTAGATTTAGTACTAGTTGCAATCAAATTTCCTATCTTACTTGTGATAAAATATTTCCCATCAAGGAATTTCAATTGATACCCTTTGTCCATCAATTGTACAACACTCAACAAGTTATGCTTACATCCATCAACAAGTAGTACATTGTCAGTATTAGTCTTTGCATCCAAAAAAATAGATCCTACTCCTATGCTAAGCTTAGGAACATTGTCTCTGAATCTTACAACACCACCAACATACTTATTTAGTTTAAAAAACTTTTTTTTTTAATCTCTAGTCATATGATGTGAGAAACCATTGTCTATAACCCATTCAAATTTTTTATCAATATGTGATACTAAAGCTTTTTCCTCATGCAATAGTTTTTCATCTCTGATAGCAATAAATCCAATCTCCTCATCATTAAAATCATCATCAAAAATACCTTCACTAGCATAATAACATTCCCTTTCTTTTGAATACTTAGGTTTGTGTTTAGGAACTCTTGTAGGACATCTAGATGCAAAGTGACCTATCTTATTGCATGAAAAATATTTCAAATGTAACTTTCCTTAAAATTTACCCTTAGCTCTCTTTTCTCTTTTAGCGATCAAGGAAACAAGTTCATCTAGCTTTCTTTCTTCTTCTTGTATCTATTCCAATTCATCAAAATATTCATCAAGATCTTCTTTTATATTATCACTGCTGGTACTCACAATTCCAGATAATGTCTTTTTGTGTATAGATGACTTAAATGTTGTTTGAACTTTAGGTAAAGAATCTCCCATCTTTGTAGCTATTATCATTATTTTCACTCACCTTTGAAGGCCTAGTTACTAAGTGAGACTACTCCACCCTAGTTTGAATTATTAGTGGTCTTTCTTAAAATTTGTTTTCATTTCATTGCAAAGTACATGAAAGAGAAAAGGAAATGATCTACATCTAAGCATTGTAGGTATATGTACCATGTTTTAAGTGTGCTATACAAAAAGAAAAGAATAAACCATTTATCCAAGCTCACACAGGCTGTGAGCATAGCCACTATTTGAATTGCATAAATGAGTACAGAAATCCATATATAATGAATGTAAATACATCCAGACATTACCTGGTAATGATGTCTTGATAAATGGTGTTTCCATGTGCTCCTGAGATCTGGGACCCGGAGATAAGAGAAGAGAAGGGGGTTAGATCTAATGGATCTAAGCAATGTATGGTACCACAATATTCACAAAGATGCATATATGTACTCAGCCATACACCTATGAGAGGGGTTGTACTCAAGGAATGTGCATCAAGGAGGCTCTAGAAATAAAAGGCATACCATGTTTTTCAGAATTTTTTTTGTTCCATGTGCACATACATAAGAGGTTAATTCACTATTGTTTACCTCATGTAGGTAATCAAGGTGCTGAGAGGATGGTATCCCTAAAAGACCATCCTCAAAGCACCGTGATTGTATGTACAAAAATAATCCAAAGGTTCTGGAATCCAAGTGAATGATGTTTCCCTATGATGTAGGCTCTATCGGGAAAACCTTAAAGTTCCTTGGTAAAGCCCACATCATAGGCCAAGAGCACCCATGATCACCATAGGGAAGAAACTATATGAAGCAATATCAGTGGGACACTCAGATATCATAAAGCTAAATCAAATAAAGCATGATCAAGACAATGGCATGAATACTAGAAAAATAGAAACATAGCATGCAACATCAACAAAACATAATACCGAAAAAGAAAACAACAATATTGTGATGCCCATGAACCCACGGGATTAAAAAATTGTGCAAGAGGACATGAGGATTGAGAAGAAAAAGGTAGACTCACAAGTCTTCATCATGCAACAGTCACCATAGTAGGGATCTCAATGCAGTAGACCATACATTTTAAGATCAAGACAATGGCATGAATACCGCAAAAATAGAAACATAGCATGCAACATCAACAAAACATAATACCAAAACATCAAACAAAAAGATTGTGATGCCCATGAACCCACAAGTTTAAAACATTGTGCAAGAGGACATGAGGATCGAAAAGCAAAAGGTAGACTCACAGGTCTTCCTCATGCAGTAGTCACCATTGTAGGGATCTCAATGTAGCAGGCCATACATGTTAAGATCAAGACAAAGGCATGAATACCAAAAAATAGAAACATAGCATGCAACATCAACAAAACATAATACCAAAATAGAAAACAACAAGATTGTGATGCTAGCAGATAACATATTCATACAAGGGAGACCGAGCTTGCAGAGCCTTCACGGTGCTAAGACCAAGTATCAAGATAGTATACAGATTGGCACCAAGAAAATGGAGGATCACTAATAAAAATTTAAAAATCAAACAATTCATGTGGCTCTCAGTTATCAAGCACCAACAGTCATGATAGCGGTGAGACCCGCACACTACATGCCAATGTCAAGGCTCTGATGCTACAACATAGGCTCACAGGCCTTAGGCATGTCAAAAGAATGGCTTCAAATAGAGAGAAAGTGATGGCAGACAACAAGTTTTCTATAGTAAATAGCTCATGGGCCCCAGCCATTCAAAATGATGGATAGCCATATGCCAACAAATGTCACCATTAAAATCCAGCAATGTTTTAACAACAAATATATTCAAGGGAATGATGAAATGTTATAGCTTAGTCAACAATGGATTCAATAACTCAGGCTCATGGGTTATGAGGAAAACAAAACAAGATCCCATGGTCACATACTGCCCAAAATGTGCTAGCTCATGAGTTATCAGAATAACAATGCTCGCATTTTGACCAGGCACAAGAAACAAAAGGTAAAAAATATAATTTGAATTACTTAAAAAATAGAGGAATATGAATAACAAATGACCAAGTCAACAAATGGGCCTTTGAGCTTGGGCATTTCAACACGTAATACTACAACATAAGCTCACGACATGAGAAAGTACATTATGGCAACAATCTCAGTACCCTAGTTTGCGGCCTTATAACCAGCAAGGGGAACCTAGGGCACATCATCAATGCTCAAAATGGTGATAGATGTGCAATGAAAGAACTAGACAAATATAGGAAATGCAATTCCCTATGCTCATAGGCTATCATAGTTCAAAACAAAAGCATTACCATTGATGCAAGTCATGGCTCAACCTTAATCCAAACAGAGGGTGTAAATAATAATGTTGATGCTCTAAGCTGGCATATACACCAATAAACAAATGCAGTTACAATGACCTCAAAAAATGAAAGGATTTCCTTGAAATGAATTATAGAGAAGACAATACCAAATACCCTAATAGAACACAACATTATGCCCCCAAGATACAGCAAGCAATGAATCAAAATACAATGGTGCCTTAGATTTTGCAACAAGTGAATACTAAACATAGTGTGCTCAAAATAAAAATGAAAAGGAGATTGAAAATTAAATGCTCACCTCAATCAAACTCCATTAAGGAAAAGATTGTAGTGTTTCCAAATCGGGCCCAAGTTCACATCCAAGAAGGCCAATACAAATGGCAAGTTTCCCACTGGAGTGGCAGTGAAGTGCCAATATTTTGGCATCTTCTCTTGAGTGGTTGTGGCTGAGAAAATGATTAATAGGTTTTCCCTTTTCCTCTATGGATTAGGTCGAGAACCCTATTAATTATTATTTTATTTGTATGCTCGGTAATGGTCATAAGATGTGGGTTTTTATTTTTAAATAATTATTAAATGTGTTCTCCCCTTAATTGGGTCGAGAATTATTTAATAATTTATTGATGTAATTTTGTTTAAATCCACATGTGTTAAGAAATCCAATTAGGTTATGGCATCAAGGGGGTAATATTTTTAATGTAAAGTCATTGCATACATTTTATTATAAAATTTGACAATGGTGTTTTATAAACCATTGTCATAATCCTATTTTCGGTGCATGACTTAGAGTAGACATGGTCTCCTTTTGACCATCTATTCTAGGAGTCAGTTCTTCCACTACCCACCTATAAACTCAAGAATCTAGCATCCAAGTTTAAGGAGACATCTTTCAGGCCCTATATGTAATTATTTTCCATTTTTAGGAGGTTGTGGGTCATGATGCAAATTCCTAGTTTTATTTTATATACCTCTCATTGATGTGATCGAGGTTAGTTCTTCTTTCCCTCTTTCTTGGAGGTGAATGCTTGTAGCTCAGGAGAAGAAGATTGATGTACTTGGCTCCTTTCATTGAGAATAAAGTAGTATTCCTTCTCATCCCTATTATTTTTTGAGTTTTCTATTGGAATTCATGGAAAAGTTATTGTGATTTTGTTATCATTTACTTTGTGCATTTGTTCGAGTTGAATGTTCAGGAAAGTGTTTTGTAGTTGTTGTTTTAATCTATGTACATTTGGTTTTAAGTTGTGTGAGATTTTCACTTCTTTTAACACAAATACCTCTTTATTTCAAGAATTGTCAAGGCAGATAGGGTCAAGTTGTGAGTTGCCAAGTTATTTTAGGTGTTATTGTGAGTTTTGATTCAATATGTGGATCTATTCATTTTGGTGAATCGCCTAGTTTTAGTTTTAGTTTCATGCACTCTCTCTCACTTTTCCTTCAAATTTTAGTTAAGTTTTAGGTGATTCAAGGGGAAGCCAACCCCTAATATGGAGGTCTAATCTCAGATAGGTTAGCCATAGCCTGAGAGTAGTCCCATGTTTCACAGGATTTCTAGGTCCTATACTTAGCCATACTCGGGTGCAATCCCTAGTGACAATAGTCTTTGGCACGCCCGGTGGGACAGTGATGTTTCCCATCATTTAATGAGATTTTGGTGTGATCCTCAGTGCAATCAACCTTTAAGAGGTAGTTTGTTTCAAACACCATGGAGACTCTAAGAAAAATCTACTGGTTTAAGCAGTTCAAGTTCTAATAAGTTTCAGAAAGAATCCTTTTTACCAGCTCATTTGATGAGTAAGCATGTCAATCCATAACACATATTCTCCCTATCACCCCCTATATCATGAGAAAGCTACCGATGTGCTAGAATTCATGCCATATCAAGCTGGCCAAGCAGTGACATATAGCCAAAATGACCCACCAACATCAAATTTCTAGCATGCACTACCATACCCTCCCACCCAACATCAAGCATCCTAGTAGCATTCCTATGAACTGCCCTATGAGGGTCACCATTACAATCCTCAAAATCAGTCCTACCCCACTTCAAACACAAACTCCAATGATCGGTTGGCAAATTTTTGAGAGGAAATGAACTCTTTCATGAAAGACTATGCAAAGATGAGGTCTCAAAAGTAGGAGCTCTCAAGGCAGTATATGGAGGTGGTGACCCTCTCAAGGTAGCTCAAGAGCCAAATAGAAATTAATGAGAAGACCCTTGAGGAGAAGAACCATCTGGTCTTGACACAAGAGAATATCCATGAAGAAAAGATTGAAGAGCAACAAGAATTAATAAGGGCCATCTATCTTACGGCTACAAGAACTGAGAAGGATCTCCGAAAGGAGTTAGCAAAAAAGGATCAGTTGGTTGAGAATCTATTGGCACAAGCACCAAGGTAGGGAGATCACGAAATCATTACTGCCCCAATGCAAGAAATCTCACTAGATTCCCTAGAGGGTGATGGAAACTTAATGCAGTCTTGGAGACCCTCATGGACCATGTATCCAAGTTACATGATGCCAACTCTTCTTAAAGAGGAGATCTAGGAGGAGATTCCTCATGTTGTTGAAAAGAGCCTAGAGGCTTTGTAGACCAGACAGGAGAATCACAAGGTTCAAATCCCAATATTTTTGCCTGGTAAGTCCACTAGCACTTCTATTGAAATTCCAAGCTTTAGGATTTCTACTTCAGTTTAGAATCCTAGTCAACAGGAGCCTAACCTCCATGGATTTTTAGAGCCTATTCATGACCCTATCTCAAATTTCCATCCACCTCATTTATTCCTATAGAAGAGACACCTAAAAGTTTTGACTTCCTAAGTGATAGTGAGCCCATCCTCCAACAGATAAAGCCCTGTGAGCCAATTCCTAAAGAGCCCCCTACACCCTATAGCATTTCAAGCCACTAGGAAGAGAATGAATTTTGTCTTTTGGGTGTACCTTTTCATGATGATCATGAGGAACAAGTATATTTATTACATAATAATGGATTAGAGAAACCAAATAAGGATAAGAAAGCAAGTGAAGAAGGTGAGAGCCTAGCTGATCTATTTGGGGGGATGCCTTCTTATATTGAGCAAGATGAGGTGGTACAAGATTTACTTGTTGAGCTCTCTGATTATGATATGAAAGATACAGTTGCTGCTAACTTAGAACAACAAGATTATTTTGATTTGATAATTGATGTTTTCTACTCCACTCTTTTTTATGTTCCTCATCTTCTTGAAAAGGATAGTAGCTTGCATGTTCTTGAGAAAAAATTTATTTTTCAAGAGGTCAATGTTGTCTCAATTGCAAAATCTAAGCTTGTCTACAATAAAGTAGAGGATGAATCTAAGGAATCATATTTCTTGGACCATGAGGTGGGGCCAGTGATTGTCAAGGACCTGAGATAGTTTGATAGCTTTGATGAGCTATTGGATGCTCCAACTAATGAAGAGGATGGTCCTCTAATTGCAGAAGAGGAAATGGTATGGTAGGCCATCATGGAGGGGCAAAATTTTGATCAGCAAGCTAAAGACATTCATAAGGTGCATAATGAGTAGCAAGAGAGGCATGGTTTCATACTCTCAAGTGGGTGTCCTATCAGATACCTAGCTCAAGTGGGGTCAAGTGGTACATGCATACTCAATAATTCAATGGAGGGTGATATCAGAGGCCCACTCCTTGGTGACTAGGAGCCTATGCAGCCTTATCAGACTCCCTGGGAGGACAAAACCTATGATCTAATCAAGGCTAGTTATCTGGACTACAAATTTCAAAAGTTGATATGCCAAGTAGTTCAGTATGTTCTTATGTTCTATCTTCTCCTTTTTGGCATCAAATGCACAAAGTATAACACTCTAAGGAGGATAGGGAGTTATTTCACCAATCTAGTCAATGGATTTGTTTGATTAGTTTGCCGACACTGGTTAGAGTAGGGTAGGCTAGAATTTTTTGTCTTTTGTGTTCCCTAAGTGCTTCAACACAATTTTTCTTTTAGTTTTGAGTTTAGTTTTGGTTAGCAATAAGCTAGAGCAGTCTATCTTCGGCATTTAATTACTTTTTAGGAGAGAAGGAGGTTGTTTTGGTCAGGAGCCAAGTTTGTTTTTGAGACTAAGGACTCTATGCCCAATGGATTGCAAAGCAACTAGTTAGGGTGCTTAGTAGGAAAGCACTCCATAAGACATTGCCAAAATGTTATCATTATTTTCACTCACCTTTGGAGGCCTAGTTACTAAGTGAGACTACTACACCCTAGTTTGAATTATTAGTGGTCTTTCTTAAAATTTGTGTTCATTTCATTGTAAAGTACATGAAAAATGAAAGGAAATGATCTACATCTAAGCATTGTAGTATATGTACCATGTTTTAAGTGTGATATACAAAAAGAAAAGAATAGACCATTTATTCGAGCTCACACAGGCTGTGAGCATAGCCACTATCAGAATTGCATAAATGAGTACATACATACATATATAATGAATGTAAATACAGGAGTACTAGACATTGCCTTGTAATGATGTCTTGATCAATAGTTTTTCCATGTGCTCCTGAGATCCGAGACCTGCAAATAAGAGAAGAGAAAGGAGTTAGATCCAATCGATCTAAACAATGTATGGTACCACAATATTCACAAAGATGCATATATGTACTCAGTCATACACATCTGGGAGGGGCTGTTCTTAGGGCATGTGCATCAAGAAGGCTCTTGAAATAAAAGAGATACCATGTTTTTCACTAATTTGTTTTTTCCATGTGCAGATATAGAAGAGGCTGATTCACTTTTGTTTACCTCATGTAGATAATAAAGGTGCTGAGAGGATGGTATCCCTAAAAGACCATCCTCAAAGAATCGTGATTGTCCGTACAAAAAAAATCTAAAGGTGTTGGAATCTAGGTGAATGACGTTGCCTTGTGATGTGGGCTCTATCGAGAAAACCTCAAAGTTCCTCTATAAAGACCACATCACAGGACAAGAGCACCCATGATCACCATAGGGAAGAAACTAGATGAAGTAGTATTAGTGGGACACTTAGAGATCATAAATCCAAATCAAATAAATCATGATCAAGATAATGGCATGAATACCAAAAAAATAGAAACATAGCATGAAACATCAACAAAACATAATACCGAAACAACAAACAACAAGATTGTGGTGCCCATGAACCCATGGGTTTAAAACATTGTGCAAGAGGACATGAGGATCAAGAAGCAAAAGGTAGATTCATGGGTCTTCATCATGCAACAGTCACCATAGTAGGGATCTTGATGTAGCAGGCCATACATGTTAAGATCAAGACAATGGCATGAATACCACAAAAATAGAAACATAGCATGCAACATCAACAAAACATAATACCGAAAAAACAAACAACAAGATTCTGATGCTGATGAACCCATGGGTTTAAAATATTGTGCAAGAGGACATGAGGATCAAGAAGAAAAAGGTACACTCATAGGTCTTCATCATGCAATAGTCACCATTGTAGGGATCTGAATGTAGCAGGACATGCATGTTAATATCAAGACAATGGCATGAATACTGGCAAAATAGAAACATAGCATGCAACATCAACAAAACATAATACTAAAATAGAAAACAACAAGATTGTGATGCCAGTAGATAACATATTCATACAAGGGAGACCAAGCTTGTAGAGCCTTCATGGTGCTAAGACCATGTATCAAAACAGTATACAGATTGGTGCCAAACAAATGGAGGATCAGTGATAAAAATTTAAAAATCAAACAATTCATGTGGCTCTTGGTTATCAAGCACCAGCGGTCATGATAGCAGTGACACCTACACACTACATGCCAATGGCAAGGCTCTGATGCTATAGCATAGGATCATGAGCCTTAGGCATGTCAATAAAATGGCTTCGAATAGAGAGAAAGTGGTGGCAGACAAAAGGGATGCTGCAATAAATAGCTCACAGGCCCTAGCCATTCAAAACGGTGGACAACCATATGGCAGCAAATGTCACCATTACAATCCAGCAATGTTTTAACAACAAATGTATTCAAGGAAATGATGAAATGTTATAGCGCTGTCAACAATGGATTCAAGAACTTAGGCTCACAAGGTATAAGGAAAAAAAAAAAGATCCCATGATCTCATTCTGCCCAAAATGTGCGAGCTCATAGGTTATGAGAATAACAATGCTCACATTTTGACCAAGCATGAGCAACAAAAGGTAAACAATATAATTTGAATTACTTGAAACATAGAGGAATAAGAATCACAAATGACCAAGTCAACAAATGGGCCTTCGAGCTTGGGCATTTCAACACGTAATACTACAACATAAGCTCAAGACATGAGAAAGTAAAGTATGGCAACAATCTCAGTACCCTAGTTTGTGGCCTTATAAACAGCAAGGGGAGCCTAGGGCACATCATTAGTGCTCCAAATGGTGATAGATGTGCAACAAAAGAACTAGATAGATATAGGAAATGCAATGCCCTATGCTCATGGGCTTTCATAGTTCAAAATAAAAGCATTACCATTGATGCAAGTCGTGGCTCAACCTTAATTGAAACAGAGGGTCTAAACAATAATACTGATGCCCTAAGTTGGCATATACACCAATAAAAAAATGCAATTACAGTGACCTCAAAAAATGAAAGGATTGCCTTGAAATGAATTATAGAGAAGACAATACGAAATACCCTAACATAACACAACATTATGCCCTTGAGATACAGCAAGCAATGAATCGAAATACAATGGTGCCTTAGATTTTGCAACAAGTAAATATTGAACATAGTGCCCTCAAAATCAAAATGAAAAGGAGATTTAAAACTGAATGCTCACCTTGATCAAAATCCATGAAGGAAAAGACTGCAGTGTTTCCAAATCAGGCCCAAGTTCACAGCTAAGAAGGCCAGTACAATTGGAAAGTTTCCCACTAGAGCGGCAGTGAAGTGCCAGTCTTTTGGCATCTTCTTTTGAGCGGTTGTGGCTGAGAAAATAATTAATAGGTTTTCCCTTTTCCTCTATGGATTAGGTCAAGAACCCTATTAATTATTATTTTATTTGTATGCTTATCAATGTTCATAAGATGTGGGTTTTTATTTTTGAATAATTATTAAATGTGTTCTCCCCTTAATTGGGTCAAGAATTATTTAATAATTTATTGATGTAATTTTGTTTAAATCCACATGTGCTAAGAAATCCAATTAGGTTATGGCATCAAGGGGGTAATATGTTTAATGTAAAGTCATTGCATAAATTTTATTGTATAATTTGACAATGGTGTTGTATAAACAATTGTCAGAATCCTATTTTTGGTGCATGACTTAGAGTGGATGTGGTCTCATTTTGACCATCTATTCTAGGAGTTAGCTCTTCCACTACCCCCTATAAACCTGAGAATCTGGCATCCAATTTTAAAAGAGGCATCTTTCAGGCCCTATATGCAGTTATTTTCAATTTGTAGGAGGTTGTGGGTCATGATACAGATTCCTAGTTTCATTTTATATACATCTCACTAATGTGATCGAGGTTAGTTCTTCTTTCCCTCTTTCTTGGAGGTGAATGCTTGTAGCTTTGTAGAAGAATATTGATGTACTTAGCTCCTTTCATTGAGAATAAAATAGTATTCCTTCACATCCCCTATTATTTTTTGAGTTTTCTATTGGAATTCATGGAAAAGTTATTGTGATTTTGTTATTCCTTTACTTTGCACGTTTGTTCGAGTTGAATGTTTAGGAAAGTTTTTTTCAATTGTTGTTTTAATCTGTGTACATTTGGTTTTAAGTTGTCAGAGCTTTTCCCTTCTTTTAACACAAATACCTCTTTATTTCAATAATTTTCAAGGCAGATAGTGTTAAGTTATGAGCTAGCAAGTTATTTCAGGTGTTATTGTGAGTTTTGATTCAATCTGTGGATCTATTCATTTTGGTGAATCGCCTAGTTTTAGTTTCATTTTCATGAACTCTCTCTCCCTTTTCCTTAAAAGTTCAGTAAAGTTTTAGGTGATTCAAGGGGAAGCCGGCCCCTGATATGGAGGGCTACTCTCGGATAGGTTACCCATAGCCTGAGAATAGTCCCATGTTTTACAGGGTTGCTAGGTCCTATACTTTTCCATACTTGGGTGCAATCCAAGTGACAATAGTAGCTTCAAAGGTAGTTATCTTTGCAATCAACATCTCTCTTCTAAAGTTTTCAGTGAAAGGTATAATCTCTTCTATAGCCTGAACTTTGGTCTTGTAAATAGGTGTCAATGATCTGAGGATCTTTGCAATGACTTCTTCCTCTTCATATGTGCATCTGGAATTTCTAATTCCAATTACAACCTCTATAAATATTTGTACATAAGCCCTAATGTTTTCATCATATTTCATTTTCAACTTCTCCATCCTTTTTTTTCAGTTCTGTAACTTTGCTTTCTTAGTAAACTTGTCTCCTTTAAATATAATGCTTCTAATCTTGCACAAATTTTCTATAATGAATCCATATCTTTCACCTCTATAAATTATCCTTCAGAGAGTGTGTTGATTAGTGCTTCCCTTGTGACCATGTTATACGAAACTTTATTCTTTTCTTTGTTAGTAGCTTTATATAATTCATCCTTAGCCTTCATGGTTACCTCATTCTTTCTAATCATCTAGTAGTTGATACCCAAACATAGCAAATGGGTTCATATCTTGTTCTTCCAACTGTCAAAGTTTTTAGCATCAAATTTTGGACTATCCTTCCTATAGAATGCCATCTCCAAGATCACCTCAAGTTGTTAATCTTTCTCTCTAAGGACCGGTAGCTTTGATACAAATTATTAGGAGTAACAGTCCACCAACACAACTAAGAGGGGCGGTGAATGACTTGTGACACATATTATTTAAACTTTAAACTTTGAATAGCATGTACACCAAATTAAATGAACACAGTAAATGCCAACACAATAACACAATATTTTTTTGTCGAGGAAACCTTGTTAAATGTAAAACCCCAGTGGGAACTAGCACCCATAAATGATGTACTGAGAGTATTGTATCCATGTTAAAATATCTAGCCCTGTTAGGAGCTTATTAAACATTATAATACACATTCTCTATTAAAGGATAGACCCTATTAGGAGTCAAAGAAAAGGGTAGGCTCACTCCCTAGTCACACTTCCCAAAGAAGGTTATGTCCACCTCCAGAACTCACTATTCGCAACACAAGTGTATGTAAGAAAATACACAATCCTTGTGAACTATCTGATATCATTTGTCTTTTCTTGATCAGTTCCAATGAATTATAAACTATCCTCTACTCTACCTCAGTAGATACAAGCTCACACCTTTCATAATCTTATTTTACATCTTACTTTCATACTGCACACCTTTTCAAAAAGAAAAGATCTTACATATATAACCTATTACAAATAAATGATCATGTTGTCCAATTAGGCTTTCCTAATATACAAATAATTACATAAACACTTTTTAAGATACACAAGGTATCTATAACAAGTAGGCAAAAATTACATTTCAATAATTAAGGTCTAACATTCCTAATTCATGCTCCTTATTCATAATACACGCTACAATTCTAAAGTTGGCCTCAAATAGGTCTCCTCTAGAACATACACCACCGCTGACATCATTGTGCTTCCCATGACTTTCTAAGATCATAGAACACTCCTTAATACATTATCTGACATTCCTTAAGCTTGCATTTACTCAATCCATATCACTTGTAAGATACATTCAAAACTCAAAGACTTACTCTGTCAACTTCCACTGTCGTAGTCCAGTAACCAGTCTTCACTATATCTTCTGTAACTCAACCAATATAAATTATTACAACATGCGATCTTGGATATAAGATCAAAACACCTCCCTGTACACAAATCTGTGTTTTCTCATTCTGAATCAATAGTACAGTATCTATACACTGTAATAACTAGTATGTTTTCTTCATAGAAACATATGTTGACATCAATGTCAAAACAAATATGATAGCAATATCGATTCAAACGACACTCAACAAGATAATGTAGTGATTAAACATATAAAATGAATCAGCAATATCCAACACATTTCCCCTTTTTTACATAAAAATTGGCATCTAATATGCACATGGAAGCTCATTTCTCTTTTTGGCATCTAACCTGCACAGGAAAACTCATTTCTCCTTTTTTAAAATAAAAGTTGGCATCTAATATGCCCATGGTAATCTTTTTTTATACAAAATTCGGCATCAATTTATGCACATTACATCTCATTGTTGTTTTTAAGTAGAAAATTTGGCCTCTAAATATGCACATATAGAACCTCGAAGATATACACAAAATTGTAAAAATAATTCTACCATATTGTAGAATCATTCTTCTAGATTGCCCAAAATTAATCAAGAGAACCTTTTGGATCAACTCTAACCCTTATTATGTCAAGTATTGCCTCATCATTAGATTCATGAACTTTCCAAAAATTATTTTTAAGAGGTCTTCCATGATACTTAATCAATTGAATATTTTTTGCACAAATAAGGTTAGAGTAATGAAGAATATGTCTATGTGTCTCAAAGTCCTCAAGAAACTAGGCATTAGAATTCTTGATAGGGTACCTATGTTTTATAGAGTTTAACAGTCAAATCAATACAAAGTGTAATAAAAAGAGTTTAATAGGTATGCATAGAAATGGACACAATATTGGTACCTTCTAAGCCTTGTCCCTATGACAACAACAGATCCAATTGGGTACTGAATACCCTCTCCATCAATGACTATAGTTGTCAATTTCTTTTTAGCCTCAATACAACAACACAAAAAGTAATATGTTTCTTATTCATCATTCTCATATGCAATTATTTGATATACATGACTTGAATTCAATAGAAGGATTAGTTAATACCAAAATCGACATTAAAATAACTAATAAATTGATTTAACCTATGAAATCTAGAAAAATTACCTATTTCAACTAGGTTTGATACATGGTCAAAATCCACTGATGCTTCAAACTAGTTCATCTATAGTTCTCTAGGAAGTTGATATTTGTAGACACTTAAAAATTGTCAAGACTAAACCTAGTGATTAAGCAAGGAAAAATCAAAGAATTAATGGAAATCAAGCCAAAATCCAATATTAATTGAAATCAAAAGCCAAAATAATTAAATAAATCAAATAAATTATTTAATTGTGAAATTAATCTAATTAATTGTAAAGTTGAATTTAAATCAAATTTAACACATTCAAGGGGTACACATGGCTAAAGAAATTAATTAAATTCTATTAATTAATTCCTAATTTCTCTCACGTACCACAAGGGAGGGAATTATCTCAACTAATAGGATTTAAGGATTGGACTCACATGGATCAAAGCCACATTGAATCTCAATCACTCATATGGAGAGAGCATCTTATCCACTCATTTTGTCTCATTGTCCCAAGTTTGAGGACAAAATATTTAAATTGTCCCCATATTTGAAACCATGGACTTAACTGAAACTCAACCATGATAAAATTAACTCCACCCCCTATGCTTGTTAAAATATATAAATAGAAGGAAAAAATAAGGAGAAAAGGATCCCAACTACACCTTTGAATTGCATCATTACTATAGTGAATTTGAGCTAGAAGTAGTTTTACCATAATTGAGCCTTGTTTTAAGTAAAATAGGCTTAATTGCATAATCATTTAGCATAATTCTCATTTTAGAGTTGTCACTAATGGTGTCTTGTTGAGAGCTTTGCATTAGCATCTTTAACTAGAGAGCTATAGGATGTTAATTATCATTATTTTTATTTAAATTGATTTTTAATTATTGTATTTTAGCTTAATTTGATTGAAATAGTGGAAAAATAATTATATAAAGGTACTTCCTATACACAAAATGGTACCCACCCATGGGGAATTAGGCCTCAGCTAACCAAATTTTAGAAGTTATATGCAAAAAATTATATAAGTTTGTGTCTGAATTCTCTATTTGACAGGTGAAATAGCGTGTACTAGGCCTGGAGTAGTGCATATGAGAAAAGAAATGATTCTTCTAAGAAATGAAATGGTGCTTCTATGATAAATTTTCATGGCATTTACATGGCATTTTAGCACTTATAACAACTATTTCTTCTATCTATAATTCTTTCAATGGTTATACCCTGACTTCGTACTACATGCAATCCTTGTACCAGCATGTTGCAATTATTTTTAATTTTAAATAGTACTTTCTAAGTTTTCTTTATATACATTTAAACATTTAAATAGTGTGGGTGTTTAATTTTTTAAGTAGCACATACAATTATTCATGTGGGGCATTTGTTGTCTGAAGTAGCACGTACAATCAGTTATGTAGCATGTAGCACTGTTTTCATTAATTTTAAATTCTAACAGTAAATAATGTTTTCTCTGTATTTTTCTGATGGTAAGAAGTAAAAAAATTCAGAAACCAAAGGCTAAAATCCATAGTGAGGATAAAGACAGCAAGAGAAGATTGAAAAGAGAAAAGATCATTCACATAAAAAAATTTCTTAAGGATTCCAAGAAAGAAGGTAAAGAATATGAAAAATACTTGCATATAATTGATTTGTAAAATTCTAAATTTTTCTATTCAAATTGGATATTCACTCCTTAAACTTTTCATTTTTATCAATTTTAAATAAAAGAGTAAAAGATCAATTGCTTGGATGTTCTTCAACTTTGTTTGCCTTGTGTTTAACTAACGAGCTTAAAGATGCAAAGGACCTGGAACGAACGCCACTAGGTGAGTATTCCAATACAAAAATCAAATAAAAAATTCCCCTAGCCTTTTCTAGCTATGAAAGAGGTAAGCCTATATCCGTTTGCATATTTCTTAACTTGTGGAAAATTTGATTTCGATCTAGTTAATTAGCAACCTATTATTGTTTGCTAGATTTTAGTAGTGCACCTATTCCTCCTTCAATTTTTTAAGTGAATAAAATGCCAAACCTACAAAAATATTTTGATTAAAAGAAAGGATAAGGAAATAAGTAAACACTAATTTTAAATCTTATTTCTTGTGGAAGAAGGTATTAGGTGATTATTCTCTTCACCTTTTAGGTGAATCAGAAAGCTAGAAGTGCCTAATTCCCTTTAGATTAAGAAGACTTGGTAATTTGAACCTTGATAATGGTGTTTGGAAGTTATAAATAGTAGGGATATTCTCTCACCTTTTTTTGAATCAAACTCCCCAAACCTATTCTTTCACTTCATTTATTTTCTTTCATATGAACATGCTAGAGAATTAGTGGGATCTCCTCCTGAGAACATGCCTTAACAAGGCCGATGAGAGGAAAAACCCAGAGTGGGATACAATTTCCTTTTCCACAATAATCTGACCAACAATAAAATAAAAAACACTCATCCTTAATGAGTTGAGTGATGTAAAAGGATATCAATAATCAAACCTCCTCAAGTATTCCTTCGGGATTGTGCAAAACTCCAACATACGGTTGTGGGAGGCCCTATAATGGGGGATGTTACCTGATGTTTTTTTTTAATGGAATACTTACTATAACCTTGCTAATTAGTAATCCTATACCTAATCAAGCCATGTTTGAAAACCAAATTTGACTATAGGTAGATTGCTTGAAGTGCATTCTTATTAAAGACCCGTGATAACGTCTTAAATTTTCAAACATTTTGTTGTTTAGAGGGATTAAAAAGACAAGTGTAAATTTGGTTTCTTTTTTAAAGATACAATAACAAGGAAGAAACATCCATTTCTAAAATCATCTTATATTTTAAAAAAAATCTTCCAAAAAGAACAATAAAAAAGGAAGGGAAGCTTCCATTTGACTCAATCCTTTATTGTTGCCAGTTTTCATGAGATCACATCAATTAAAAATATCACTCCAAGAAGATGACACTTTAAAATCAAGAAGTTCCTAATTTCAATTCCAAACCCCTTCATTGAAACACATGAACAAGAAGAAATTTTCCCTAACCTATTTGAAGAAAGAGTCAATCCCATGGCTATAAATAGCGAGTTTTATGACTTTACCCAAGGGAGAAACAATGAAAATAAAGATGAAACTCGCCTAATAAACCAAGGAAAGAAGAAAAAACCAAAGAAAAAGCCAATATGGAAGCCCAAGATCCAAAATCCTCTAAATAATTGAAAAAATCTTGGAAGGAATTAAGAGAGACACTTCCTTAACTTATCCCAATCAGGGGTTAAGCTTCCTCACAATTATAACACAATGACCCTAAAGAAATATGAGGAAGATGAGAATCCATTAGGGGTAATTAATAAATAACTTAAGATGTTCCAAGAACAAATCAATAATATGAAAAATGCAGTCGGACAAAAACCATTCTCTATTGAAGCCTTGTGCCCTTTCCTTTTGATCAAAACTTGGTCATGGTGCCTTTCCCCTCCTAATGTGGTTTTTCCAAGATACAAAAAATACATGGGTAAATCTGACCCGCATGACCACTTAAGGGAGTTTTGTGCATTAAGGTATGAGTTCATGCACAATACTACATATTTAATGAGATTATTTT